>VZRV01005200.1:0-350000 GCA_013398115.1 Falcunculus frontatus
TTACATTGTAACCTAGGACACATTTTAATGTTTTTTGGGTCTTTTCTAGAGAATAGTATAAATTTAAATCCCCCAGACTCCCCTCAAATGTCCTGGTTGAATGGACAATATGTTTTTCTTCTCAAGTTGATGACAAGATAAGGACTGTGGTTTTGAGGTTCCAACTTGAGGTTTTGTATAATTTCATGTCACTTTAGCTAAGATTACCAGCTCATATTGTTGACAAATACTGGTAAGAAATCATATGTGTGGCTTAGCTGTAGGTTTTTGTGTGCTATAGAAATAAAAAGATGCAGGCACATAAAAACATGAGAAAGAATTTTAGTTTAGTACTATATTCCATGTGCTGAAAAAACATGAACAAGGAGGTTGGTAGTTCATATAGAACTACCTCTATTTCTAGTTAATATAGAAATTAGTTAATATAGAAATTATTTGGATTGTAATTTGTGCCTTTTTTATTATTGCTATTATTATTTATGTAGGTTTTATCTATTTTGGACATAGATATCCCTTCAGAATAATTCAAAGAAAGAAAATACTAGGATGTACTAGAACTCAGACTGTTTGGTTTCTTTCTTTTGGAAATAAACGCACGCCCTCATCGGTCTGTGTAGGGTTTTCTGAAAACAGTCACCTTCTATGCAAGCCCTTGCAACTACTAGGAGATCTTGCACCTTTAAACTGTTCTTTTTTTTGCCATTTCCCTCGTAAGGGCCAGACCTTCTTGTGCCATTGACAAGTATTAAATTTCTTGGGTCAGAAATGAAGCAAAGTAGCAAAACACCCTCACCAAACACATTAAATCCCTCCTATTTCTATTAATTTTAATAAGCTATTTCTTGAGCTACAGAGCTAGAGGAGCCTGGGAAACCTTTCTGCTTCTTCATGGTTCCTGTGCTCAGTGTAACACATCTGATCACCCCCTGGCCATGTAGAGCCTGAACAAACTGAATAATTTTCTCTTTACTATAATATTGTTTTCTTTCAGTGTCTCAAGGTAAAGGATGAATCCATAAAACTGATGTTTGAGTAATTGAGAATTATGCAGGTGGAAAGAGAACTCTATTAGTTAAGATGAGATTGCTTTTCCAAAGTTGACATCAACTGATCAGAGGAACAGAGATATAAAACTTTCTGTTAATTATTCAGGAGATCCACCTGAGATAAAGAAAATATAGGCTGTAGAAAATGGTGACTCAAATGATGAACTATCAGAATTTAGGGCAACTGAGCTTTCTCTGGTCACCAAGTGAGGTTCTTTTCAAGAAGCTAACATGGATAACTGTGGTTAGATATCTGCTTCTAGAAAATATGGGGCTGTGCCCTTGTTTAGTACCTGATTTCTAAGTGTTAAACTTATTTCAAAACTGAAAAGTGTTGCTCTGAGCTGAGTAAAAAGTAGGTCAAGAATGCCCTGGCTCAGTGGCAGTTCTCACTGATATGTCAATTGAGTCAGGGGATTACCAGTGGCAGAGGCTGTGGGTCCGTGTTGCAATTAGATAATAATGATTTTATTCTTTGCGTTTGAAATTTGCTTGTCTCTTAAATCTGACATTAAAAAAACCCAATGAATTCTCTGGGGTGACTGCAATCACCCAAAGGCTAAAGAACCCTTCAGAGAGAGAAAAAGGGGGAAATCATTATATAGGATTGTAACTTCATGATATTTGGACCTTAAAGACCACATCTCATTATAAGTCTGAGTTTAATATGGAAAACTTGATCTTGAGTTTACAGAGAAACAGCCTTTATGCTCTGCAGATACTGAACACATTGAGAGGCTTTTCCAGTCCATAAACCTTAAGAAAGTTATGGTCCTTTTTTTTCCTTTTAAGATGTAAGCTCTGATCACATAGGGGGTGATCTTTGACATCCTCGTTGGATATATATTGGTTGTACGACCTCTTTATTTGCTTGTCAGTTGCAGGTTTTAGTACAAAAGTACATATTTGCAGTATAATCAGAAAAAAAATTGCTGTCAAGGTGAGTTCAGTTTGCTCCTTTCTAGTAGAAAATATTGGAGTGGGTTAAAAAGCCCCTAATCTAATTACCATCTTTATTAATGCTATCTATTAGCATTTGATTCAATAATGATATAAACCAATCAGTTTCCCTGAAGAATAAAGCACAATACTACAGTAAATAATTCATAACAATGTAAGCTATGTAAGGCTGTTACATAAAACCTTGGCCTAATCTGTCACAAGTTATCTTCTTGCACATTGTTAAGAAGGTGGAAGGAAAGTCAATTGAACTGGAGGAAATAAATCAACCTCCTCAGAAATTTTTAGAGTAGATAGCAATCTAAAAACTGGGAATTTGACATGTTTTTTTTTAGAGAGTGGCATGGATTTTCTCCATATTTGCACTGTCATTGTTAGCCATGGGATTTTCTTAGCCTTTCTACTTCTCTGTTGTGAATTTTACAATTTGAAAATGAAGTGACTGAGCCAGTATAACTTACTGTACTCTGTGGGTCTGCGTTATTGCAATAGTTATCACTTCAGAAGCTTGATTCTATAAAAGGCTCCATTTTGCTACAGGATGAGAACATGGTCTCTGCCCCAGGTTGGGTTTTTTAAAAATGTTTAGGTAAGAAAGATAGGTTTGGTGTGGGAAAATGGAAATATTTCTTCTCATTTCGTATGAGGAAATAATGATACATAAATAACTAATGTTTAATGTAATTTAGAGTTCTTATGAATAAGTGTTATCTAATAATGATTGTTTTGTTCAATTTCTCACAAGTTGGTAAAGAATAATGGGACAGTGTCTTTGTTGGAGTACTGTGAGGAAGCAAATGAACTTTTCTTTGGTGGTAGAGGGTTGGTTTTGCCATAGTTTAGCTTTGTCTTTTTCTGGCATCTTTTGTTGACAGTGTTCCTTTTTTCTAAAACAGTTCTACCACTCAGGAAAAAGCAAGAATAGATGGTACAGAAGCAACACTTCCACTTTGCATGCCCACTGTCTGTCCTTACTCTTCATCACGTTACTCTTTAGAAAATCCTTTTAAGAACTGATTTTAGGGGCTAATATCAGCTCCAGCTGCTGAAGTTTATGAACTGCATTGCAACAAACACAAATTTGGAGAACAATTGCTCATGTGACTTTTTAAGAACAAAGGATTTCCTTGCTTCCACTGTGACTGCAAGTTTATGTAATATATTTGCTATTCTACATTTTACAATGGCTCTGTCAAGTGGTTTACCAGACCAGGGCGCCTAAAGTCGTGAGGCAGGTGCTCCAAACCACGATACTTAAAACTCTTGAGAGTTCAGAGGACAGTATGATTTGTTTCGATGGCTTGTTCCTGAGCCCCTCTGGTGTGCTCAGTTTGTAGGATGTACAAGGAAAAAATACAAACAAACCCAGCATCAGATAATCAGATGGTTCCAGGTTCTGTGCCTCTTAAAAATATTGAGGCTTTCCATGAAATTGTGAGTTTGGTTACTCTTTTTCTGAGCTCTCATCCTTGTCAATGACCCCTTTGCATTCTCCAGCAGCTGAAGGTGAAGCAAGGGAGTTGTCCTTGTTTTGTCCAGTGCACCCTCCGGAGCCCCTGAAGCTGTTTTGTGAGACCTGTGACACCCTCACCTGCCGCAGCTGCCTCCTGTCAGAGCACAAGGAGCACAGGTACCTCATTGCTATTGGAGCTCATCGAGGTTTAACACTTCTCATCTGTGTTTTCCTGGTGATGGTGCTGGCTGGTCTGAATTTAAAAAGCCACGGAAAACTCAGTCCAGTTGTCTCACTCCCAAGTGATTTAACACAGAAGCTGTCCCTGCTCTCACCTATTCACTCATGAACATGGAAAACCACGGTGTAACGATTTCCCCTTCTTTCACAGGTTCAGGCATCTTGATGAAGCTCTGCAAAATCAGAGAATTATCCTGGAGAATGTCATAACTAAAGTGGAGGAGAAAAAAAATGGGATTCAGGTTTCAGCTAAACAGATTGAAGACAGGTAATTGCTATGCTTTTTTTTTTTTTTCCATGAAAGTAGGTGATCTGTAAAAATAATATTTTCACTAAATGTAGGTTAACAGAATTAAGTGCAGCTGCTATTTTTTTTTTCTTGGAGGGTAGAAAATAATACGAAGATTAAAAATATCAAATTCATGTTTAAGTGGTACTGACAAGTCATGGCATTGTAATACATGATTCCATAGTCTTTGTAAGACATGTGACAGCTGACTTCCAAGTTAAGATTTCTTTGTATAATCTGTTTCTGAACTAGAGTTTGACAATATTAGAAATAAAGATAATTTTTAAAATACCTTATTTCTTCAAGAAGCCTCAAAACAAGCTGCAATTTCAGTCAAGATGAATATAAAGATGAAAATATTGAATTATTTGAACTGTGTTCCAGCTACTGATTATGCATTTAGTAGCTGTTGGATCTCTCTTCTGCACAAATAAAACCATTTCAAGAGTACAAATCTATTTATACTATTTATAACTTTGTATAAACTGGAAGTTTTGGATATATTATGTATGTATTTGTTGACAAAGACTTAAAGACTGTTCTTGGCATGATGTTTGAGAGAATTCACCAGCATTAGCCTGTCACATCCAGAGAGGGATGGTCAGGGTTCAGAGAAGTGGGGGAGAACTAATGGGAAATGGTGCAACTTTCACTGCAGTTCTGTCAGCAGACAGATCAGTTCTCATGGCAAATAACTGCTGACCAGTGAATAAATGACAAGAGTTGGCTCACCCAGGGATGTGTGCCTCTTACCCATAGGTTGCTTGAAGTAAAGCATTTGTATAAAAAGGTGGAGAACCAGATAAAAATGGCCAAGATGGTTCTGATGAATGAAATTGATAAACGAACAAATATCCTCCTTGAACAACTTGAAGTAAGTAAGGCTAGTTTATTTGATACCTTGGGAAATTAAACTAAATTAAATTTAATCCCAGTGCAAGTGGAAAGAATATAGACTGTGGGAGATATTGTCCTGTTCCTTATATTTTCAAATATTTGTTGTTTTTTTTCTGCAGACTTTTATGTGGAATCAATGGCTGACAAAGATTCAGGGCGAAGTGGCAAAATGTTTGCTTATCATGAATTAACCACAATTTCTAATGCATTGACAGAGAATATGTGTGTACCTTTTGAGTACTTAGAAAACAAACCAGCTTCTGATTTTACTGTTTAATTTGTAGGAGGCGCCCACTAGCGGCACAATTAATACCCTCTTTCAGAAATGGTTCTTTGGTCTTATTTCTGTAACAGACCTTTCAGTTTTGACTCTTAAGTTTTTGGATGTCCAGTTGAAGTATACAAGATTTTATGTTGAAATGTGCTGAGGAGAAAAATTGCTGATCAGAATTTCCAGACAAGAAAGTTGGTCCAGGTGCAAATTTGATCCAACTTCTACAGCTTTCTTGGGTTATGTTATTCTGTTAAATCAAGGCCAGACTGATGCAGATTGTTTGCTCCTGGGGAAGCCATTGCTCTTCCTGAATTCAGACGTATCTCCTGAGTTGGATTTGCTTTCTTTTTATGATTGGTGGTTTAAAGAGATTCGGAAGAACTGTGTGGCTGCAAATACTGCGTAATATAGTGCCAATGATTGCATGCTTTCTGTGTGTCTGAAGAATGACAGCCCTTTTCTACTGATTCACATTATTTACAGAAAATCACCAGTGAGAGGAAGCAGAGGCTGGAGCAACAATTGCAAGGTGTTGTGGTTTTAGGCAGACAGGTAGAACATGTCCAGAACTTCATCAGCTGGGCCGTGTGTAGCAAAAAAACCATCCCATTTCTCTTCAGTAAGGAACTGGTAAGAGCAATGATTCTTGTGCAGAAATTGTGAGAACTGTTTTAAGGATTCGACGTTGCTCAAATAAAATGTTTTTTATTGTTCTTTGTTAGTTTCTCAATACCAATGGCTGGTCTCTCGAGGGCACTTAGAATCCCTTGAGGGTTTTTCATGATCTTAGAACTGTGAATAAAATCACTGTCCTTTAATGTGTCACCAGATTGTGTTTCAGATCCAGCGCTTGCTGGAGACAAACTGTAGCACAGACACGGGCCCTCCTCTGAAGATCAGATTCACTTGGGATCCCTCTTACTGGACCAAGCAACTCTCCAATTTGGGTAAGAAAAATATAGTAGGCAAGTGCCCAGAGCTAGGCTAGACAGGCGTAGACAATACAGTACCTCCCCTAAAGGGCTCTCCTTTTTTGTTTTGACATCCAGTTTTGAAACTCTTGTCATGTTCTGAAGAAAAGTGAGTGAGGCCGAACCTTTCCTGTTTTTCTCTCCACTTATATCCATTCACCAAAAGACCATTGAGATGTCTGGTGCTTTCACTCTCTTAGTGGCCAAAGGACCTGAGCAGTGTTGTTACACATGCAATTGATGGGACCAAAAATGGCTTCAAGACACTGCACAATAATTACAGTGTTATCTATATAACATATAAATGTGCATGCTGTGACTTTGTTTCCCAGCAGCTACAAATTTCCCAACTGCAATGGGTTTTTACGGTAAATTCAACTCAGTGGGCTGATCACTCATCTAAAAAATCGGTTTTCTTCCCATTTTAGGGTATTAAAAACTAAAAAGGGTAAAACGCTATCAAAAGTGTTGCAGGGAGTAATCTCTTGATGAAAAGCATGAACAAGATAATTTCATAGGTTTCTTCTATTTCCAGCCTTTATGAGTCTCACTTACATAACATTAATCTCTTTTATTTTTGTCACTTGTACCCTGGAAGATGTCTTTGGACCTGTGCTTATGGGTGAGAAGATAAGCTCATACTTCAGTAACAGATGAAAGTATAAGCCATATCCATTAGTTAAGATAAAATAAGGTTGATTTTTCAAAGCATTTTCTGGGTAATTCAACTGTGAGTTCCACTGACATCAGTGGGAGTTTGGCGTGAATTGAAATAACTAGATAAATATCGGAAAATGTGTCTTGAATGTATGTTGGCAGACTGTTTGGATAGGATATTTTAATATATTTTATATTTGAAATGTGAATGATGGTCATTTCCTTGTCTACGGCTTTTATTGTGTAAATTTGTCAAGACCATAGGAGGGAGTAAATTTGCTGGTTTTTTTTCAGGGGGTTTCACCATGGAAGGCGGACACATTTCTCACCCAGACGTGCTACTCTGTGGAAATATTCAGGGGTTACAAACCTCTCTGTGCCACGGGCACCACTCCCCAGCCTTGCAGCTGGAGAGCAGCCAGCCCCAGCAGTTCCCACCCGCGATCCAGTGCTCTGCCCCGGTGTGCTGCTCCCATTGCCTCGGCATTCCCCACCCAAACAAACCTCAGCCTTCTTACCAAGACATGAACCACCACAAAACCTTCCACCAGCCTCCTGCGCTTCACCAGCAGCACTTCCCTGTGCAGTACAGCCTGCAGCACCAGGACAGAGAGCCACAGGGTGCCCCCCAGCCCGTGAAGCTCCCACAGGTTGGGCTGGAGCAGCAGCCACGCTCAGAGCTGGAGAACGTGTCCGGGAGGATGAGAAAGCCCTTCCCACCCCAGCAGCTGCAGCAGGGTTGTGCTGTTGTGTCACACGAGGCTCAGCAGGTCCCCACGAGCCACCCACAGGCTCCTTTGCAGGCATCAGCTGTGGGAGTGCAGCTGGGCCATCTCCAGAAGATGAAATCCAACCACGTGCTGCAGCAGCTGCCACCGACACCCCCACCGCCAGGGCACGACGAGAGCGCCCACCAGCAAGTCATCCAGCAGAGCCTGGACATCATGCACCACCAGTTTGAGCTGGAGGAGATGAAAAAGGATCTGGAGCTTCTCCTACAGGCCCAGGGACAGCCCAGCTTGCAGCTGAACCAAGCCAAGCCACCTCAGCATGTTCAACAGACCATAGTTGGTCAGATCAACTACATAGTGAGGCAGCCAGCCCCAGCACAGCAACAGATCCAAGATGAAGCACAAGTAAGTTCTCTCAAAGCCTTTTCCCACTGCATTTAGTGAGTGCAATTTCAGAAATGGGACAGACTTTTGAGATTTCATGTATTTCTCTGAACTTTCTGTTGGTGTCTTGTCTATATATGCAGCAGAGAGGCTTCATGCCTCATGCAGATTGGGCCAAAATTTTCTGTTAAGTGCTGCACAAAAACACTGTGGATCCCAAAGATCTGAGTCTCTAAATAGACAAGGTGAGTAGCTCTGTGGGAGAATAAAAGCACCATCATTCCTCCTTTGTAAATAGGTGACTGCAGTAGTTTCACTCTCCATTTCTACTCTTTTTTGCTGGAAACATTAAGCCCTGAGTCCTTAAAAAGCATTAGATTCTGAATTATTATTGAAGAGAGTGAAGACAGTTTCTTGATCTGAGAGTTATTTCCCATTCTAGTAACTGCTGCACGATGGCATTTAAGATTATCATCATTATCCACACATGCTGTTGTGCTACAGCCTTGTCAGCAGGGCTAATCTCTTCCCTTTTCCTCTGTTAGTAAGGCTCCCACATTTGAAGAGGGACAGTGCTTGGTGGTGAGCATCCAAACTACAAGGCAGATCAGCTGCAGAATAAGGTGGCTTGGAAATTCATTTAAAATGGTAGAAAGGTGGCTTGGACTTCCCATTGTGTAAATCCTGTGGAGCTGCCACCTTGAATAGTTCTCAAAGTAGATTACCTGCAAGGGCAGGCTGCAGGCTTTTGGTATAGCTGTACATTTCAGCAGCTTTATTGAGTCTTTTTTAAAGTAATTCATTAATGTCTGAGAGAAATCTTTCTCCATTTATCTCTCTGCTTAGGGTTGCCTTGAACATCTCTGTTGTTTTAGAATTTTTTTGGGCTTCTCATAATGTGTATGCTGTGAGCTGATGCAAATTTGTTACTGTTTTTCTTTCTGAGCTGTTGGAAAGACAAATTCTCATTTGTAATTTGTAGGTCTGGGAGAGCTCCACAGAGCCTGATGCCCAGAAGCCTGTCATTCCTCTTGACAAAAGTGACAGTCCCTCCTTGTCACAATTATTAGATGAAGAAGCCAGTGTCAGGAGCCACTCCCCTGAGAGCACACTGCAGCAATCAACTTTCCATCCAGTGAGAAAGGTATAAAGAACTTATTTGAAAAAAAAAAATTAAAGAGAAAACATGATTTGATGATATTGAATATGGCATTGGAGTTTACAGTGAGGTGGAAAAAATTAAAATGCAGTAAAAGTCAGTCAAATGGGTAGTAAATTTTGGAAGATAGTCACAGCCTGACCTTGTGTGTGTCTCCCAGTCAGGTGCCAGGATGAGAAACTCTTCTAGAGGCTGATAGTGTTTAGGTCTGGCTGGCATGGTTGGTAAGCATGAACTGGCAAATCAATAGGAACTCTATTTCTTCAGTGCTCAAATTCTGTCTAGCTCCTATGTCTAGGGATTTAATTACTAGGACTTGCTAACTACCATACTGGAAGCAGTTAATTTGGAAAAAAAAAACCTAAATAAAGCAGGAGTTAGAGATGCTGATGAAGTCAGGCCTGAGAAACAGTCTTCAAAAAAGTTGCCCCAGAAACACCACCACTAATTACTACTGAAGGTGGGCTGCCTGAAAGGGATATAATTCTGTTATACTTCTTTTCACTGTTCATTTATAGGCAGAAAAATCACAGTTTCTCTATATCTAAAATATTTTAGCACATAATAGAGCCAGGCTTTGGTCTTTCTAACTGCTGTGAGGCTCTGACTATTGAAGAAGCAGCATGAACACAACCAGGAAGGCCAATAGTTATCAGTAGATCCTTGCTGGCTCTGGATATCACCTGTGTTTTGAAGAGGAGAAGCTGCCTTTTATTTCTCTACACAGTTTGTTTAAAACACTCCGAAGAACACATCATATTCTGGTTTTTCAAATCTGTTAGTTACTTCAGTGCATGACTCATTTTGTGTACCATGTAGAAGACTTTCATGGATATTTTTTCTTGGAGTTTGTCTGTGGAATATTGTGGAAGTACTTTCCTTTCTATCCTCAAAAAGCAAGTTACTTTCCCTTCTTTTATATGTGACTGTGTTGATGCAACATATTTATGATGCAGTACCCATCCAGAGAATTGTTGGAGATCCCTTTGGGAATTGCAGAGATACGGGCCTGGAAGCAGTGTGCAGATCAGATTTGAAAACCACAAAGAAATCTGTTTTATGGACCTGTAGTGGAAGGTTATTCCCAACAGCTTAAGCAAGAAAAGTCAAAAAGAGGCAAGAAAATGGAAGCAGATGTGCAAGAGAGAGAGACTAGTGTAGTCTGATGGGAAAAGCGGGAGTAATAAAGGAAAAAGGGCTGATTTGTTGCTGTAGAAGTTCAGAAGGTCGTGAGAGGAAGATACTCCTAGGAACTGAAAAAGGGATTTTTTTCTAGTGGTGCTGAGAAGTGTATGCTCTTGTGCAGAAAACAGTTCGGTTTTTGAGGTGCCTGGTAGCTTTTCAAGAAATGAATGTTCGACAGCTACGGCACCCCATCTTTGCTTGTATTCATCTCTTCTAATGAGCTGTTTGGGATGAAGACATCTGGATGGGATGAAGATATTAACAGCTCTTGGCAATGAAAAATTAGAAATTATGAAGGGGAAAAAGCACAGCAAGTAAACCCTTAAAATATATTCTTCATGAATGCTCTTTAAAGATGTCTGACTGCTTCTGCTGAGAATTGGGTTTAAACCTGAGTTTAAATGGGAGATTGTTTCCTGTTTAGGAACAAGGGAATGTGGTTTTTTTTTTTATTCATACTCATCTGGTTCAACTCATTGAATGTTTTCACCCTCATCACCAGGCAGAAATCTCTGCATAGGTGTTTGTCCATGTGCTCTCACATGGCCTGTATATAGAACATTTCATCTCTCAAGATCTTGGAAGAAGTGGAGAAAGTGAATGTGGACAAGTCTGAAATACCTGAAAAATGTGGTCGAGAAAATGGCTAGATAAACCTGCTGCCTGAAGAACAACTGTGTTCTGTTTTTTGGAGAATAATTGCTCTTGGACTTCTTGGCCTTGTGTTGCATTTCTGCTGAACTCTGACAGCCTTCAGCTGGACACAGTATTCCTAGTGGAGTACATAATTCCCTGTCTGCTGAGATTCTTTCATTAAAGAGAAAGCAGTGTGCACCTGAATTAGCTGTTTAGTGATATGGTTTCCAAGATCTGTCCTAAAAATAAAGAAATAAAAGCTTTTTTTAGCTAGTGGTTTCCTTTATTTTGGAGTGGTGCAAGGTATAATTAAACCTCTGTGCATTAATTTTGAAACATGTTTATGGTATGAATTTGAAATTAATGACTGATAGCTAGATGAATTGTCTGCATCCAGAGTTATTTTTATTTGTAAAGCAATATAGATAAGATGTTATTAATAGTTTGGGATAGTTTTCATCTGTTTTACTCATTTTGGAACATTAATGGTGATATTTTGTCAGTCTTTCTGTCTTCCTGTATATTCCTCTAACTATTCTTTTTCTGTGTATTAATTTTTTTGTGCAGAATAAATGTTTCTATACTTAGACCATTGATTGTTTGATATAAGTACTGCACTTTGCATAATTCTGGGGTTGATTAGCACCTTTTTAAGAATGCAACACTAGGAATGAAAGTTTTCTGTTGATGTGGAAAATGGATATAATTTCCTCTTCATATTCCCCTGTCAGAATACTTCACTCACACAGCCAGGACCTCTGTTTTGGATTGTGGAGTTGTTCTGTCTCCATGCCTGTCCCATCCCAACCTCTTCAGTAAGAATGCCAGCAAGACAGGGAACAAATTTCTGAATAACTTTTGTGTTACCTGCACTCTGTTTCCAGGGAATTGTGCCAAGCTCTAGCAAACAGATTTTATACAAGCTGTGGAATTGCTGAGTTGCAGTGTGAAGGAATGAGTACTCAATTAGTTTAAGAGTTTTGTGGAAAGGGTTACCAACCTTCACCAATGATCTGATCTTGCTGCTTTTACATAGTATGATATCAAGTTATTAATTTGTGCACAGTACTAGAGAGGTCACCTCTTCTGGAACAAAGGTGAGAATAATAAGATACTTTGGACCTAATTGTGTTTTCAGGAGTAATAACAGGAATACAGTCTCTGTTTTGTTTGCACGTACCTAATTGTCATTTCTGGCTGTGATGAGCAAGAGGTCTAAAGGCTGCATCTAGCATTTGAAGAGATGTCATGATTACTGTATGTCTAGAGCACAAATCTGTAATTTGAGCCTCAGGCAGCACTGCAGCAGGCATTGGTGTTGATGCAGGGCCAGCTGGACATCTGTCCCTCTCACACTCCATGAAGTGCAGCCCCTTCTGCAGTTTGGAGCAAGACCTTTACTTCTGTTAGTTCCCCTTCTGCTTAAAGTGAACCTCTGAATATGTTGTGCACTATATTAGTAAGTTATCACTGCACAGCTGCATCTGATCCTTTGTAGATATAGCCAACAGCAGATGCTTAGGGAAGGGCATCAGAAACAGGCAAATACGAACTGGTGGTCCATTAGCCCAGATTCTGAAAGCCAGCACTTCAGGGACTTTCTGACCCAAAGGTTGTACCCAGACAATTGTGTTTTAGAGCTCTTTATGGACTCCTCCTCTGTGAATTTGTCTAATTCACTATTTTGAGTCCATTTTAATACTGGTGTAGAATACTCCTCAGCATTCAGCACTGAGTTTTGCATTGCATGAGAAGTTCCTCTGTTTCCTCCCCTTAAGTCTGTTACCTGATTTTGCACTCAGATGCCTTCTAGTTCTTGTGTTAGGGAAAACAGTGAATAATCACTCTGTATTCACCCCATTCATAATATCTGTATTTCATAGGTCAATATTTAGTTCACTCTCAAAAGTTTCTTTTTGAAGTTTAAAAGTGACTGCTCGTCTCTCTAGAGTTGGGTTTTTCATTCATGAAAGCCATTCTGTGCTTTGGTCCTTCATGTCTTTGGCTATTTTCCCCCATACTTTGTGGTTTTGATGAGTCATTTTTGAGGCAGGGTGACCATGATTAGTAATGAAAGTGTAAGCACTTGGAAATGTTGTGTATTGCATTGCATTATATAGTGCATTATATTTGTTGTATTGTTCTTTTTGATTCGCAGCAAGTCCCAGCTGCTTGGTTCAAGAGCTCTGTTTGTCTCAAGCACCATAAAGTACCTGAGATGGGGAAATCCTAGGAAATATTCCATGCTATCCAAGGTGCACTCTTTAGAGCACTCTGAGAGGCTTCTGTTTTATTCCAAATATATGCAGTGTGGTGGCATTTAATACAAGACTAATATGGTGACACTCTGGGGTGGAACTTGTTTTTTTTCTTTAAAAACACATTAAATTTATGGAAAGGGGGCTGGAGGGCAGAATACAGATTTTATGTGATGGTAGTATTGCACAGAGCATGTTGTGATTACTTAGTGACTGAAAGTAATAATAATTTAATATCCAACCCTAGAACTTCAAATCTGAGCTTGGGACCAAAGTGGGTTTGTTGTTGCTATTTTTTCCCCCTTAATTACTATTAATTTTTAGACGAATTAGTGCTGTAGAAAATAACAGCCTGGCATTTAGGGTCCTACAAATTTCTCAAGTGACAGAGTATGTTTTTTACTTTACAGAATTGAACTGCTCACAGCACAACTGCCTTAGTGCTTAATGCAATTAGGTACATTTCCCAGAATGTTAATTTTACAAACCCTTTTTCCTTTGACCTGAAAAAAAAAAGATAAATAAAACATGATGCTGCTTGCTCCATGCAATCTCTTCATCCTTCCGCTTTAAGCCTGCTGCAGTTTATTCAGACAAATTGTTAAGGAAGATTTGGATTCCTTTTTTTCTCATGAAAGCGGAAAGGAAATCCTTCGGATTCTGTTCTGAAACTGGGAATGGGAAGCATGTGCAGCCTGTTTTATCAGTGCTGCTGTGTTAAGCAACTGGATTGGAGTAGTACATTTGTTTAACCTTCCAGCATAATGAGCTGCCAGGGGGATTGCTCCACTTAATAGCAGCCGTTCATTACTCTGCAACCATTTGCAGCGTGGTGTTTCTCCCATAGCAAAGAGAGTTGGCGGTTCCCAGTTTTAGCTTCCTTTATCAGTGACACTTAATGTCAACAGCCCTGAGACTTTGCCAAAACAATCCTAACAAATCCTAATCCCGCTGTTTCAAGGTAAGTATTTGCTTCTCAGAATTCTTCTGTATTGGTGCTGCATGTTTACACTGGACTTTTTTTTGAATGCAACAGTGATCAAAGAAATATTTGATCTGAACCATATGTTTATTTTTTTGTTCTCTGAAGGCACTTTGCATGTTCTTTTTTTTCTTACCTTTCACTACCATAGCTAAGAGAATTGTTGTAGAAGGCATTTTGGGGTGGTGATGCTGCTGCCATTATATGACAAGGTTCATCAGACCAAAATTAATTATGACACAATGAGAATTCCATTTATAGTGACACAGATGTAGTTCAATGTGCCAGACTGTACATTAAAATGTCAAAAAGTTCAAAATTAACCAACAGCTGAAGCCACCCTCTGCCCAAGAGCATAATTAATGCTTGTTGTTGTTCAAATGTTGCAGTGTAAAAGCAATAGAGCTTTTATAAAAGAGATAAATCCTTTAAAGGCATCCCATTTGCAAAAACTAGCTGAACTGTCAAGGGAAAAGAGAAATTTTTGCTAATGGCAAAAGAAATGATTATTTTAGGGAGTGAATTAATAGTCTATTAATGAGCCTTGTTCCCAGTGCATTGTTCACTTCACACTTGACAGCAGCTCCATGGATCAGGATGGAATGTGTCTGTTCTTAACTGTGAGTTTTAATATTTTGCACTGAAAGATCATAATGTTGCTTCATCATTAAAATAACCACAAAATTAACTTTTGCCCCAAGGGAAAGACAGATGGCAGTTTGATGGCCTCATTATTCTTTTCAACAAGAGTAAGGTTTTACACTGGCTTATATAATCTAAAAAGATCTCTGAAGAAACTGATGCTAGCTAGAAGAGTAAAAAGGACATGGCTGTACCATGCAACTGGGTTTCACCTTTCTGAAAATTATAGCTATAACAAAATCTTACGTGTGTGTGTCCATATTTTTTTTTTCCTTCAGTGGGAGTCATCCCAGTGACTCCTCTCAGTAAGTAAACTTGTCTCACCGAAGCCGGGGTAATCCTACATTGCCTTAGGAGGGGTAAGGTTTCAGTACATGAGATGATGGCTTACGTGCTTGTAAAGAAGTAAAGGAAGATGTGGGTAGTGATTGGAGGAAGTGAATGGCCAGAAGGTCTCCAGTTAACTCGGGAGCAAATTTGGGTGGTGTGCCTGCCACGTGTGTGCCTCAGCGTGCCCATTCCCAATGGAGCACAGCTCTAGGTAGTTCCTATTGACTCAGGAATTTGTGGATGCTTCATGCTTTGGAGAACCTGACTAAATCAATATTTAACTACCTCACAAGGGCTTAATTAATGCTCACAGTGGACTTTGAAATAAGGGGAAAAGGCAAGGGCTGATTACAGTTCATCTTCAGCTCAAGCATGAGTTCTCCTGGTTTGTTTTATTTTTTTAAGTGATATGGGAGCAATTCACATGGTAATTTTGTCATCTGAAAAACGCTTGTGATAAAAAGAGTGATGGAATGGAAAGGAAAATGTGTACTTGGTAGGTCACATTTGTCACCGCATGTGCAGGAACCTGTCATGAACAAATTGTGATGGCAAAATAAACACTTTTGATCTTTGTGGACTTTGGGATGTGTGGCCCTGAAAAGTGGATTCCTTGCTGCTGACCTATGGAGATAACTTTGGTTTGAAGCCTCAGCGTTCTTAGCAATGCTCTATCAGACAGACTATGGCAAGTTGGGCCTCCACCAGTGCATTTCCTCATTGGCTGTGTTCTGGTTTTCAGCTCAAATGTGAGGTGGGAAGAACATGTGTGACTGGTTCCAGCTGCTCCCAAAGAGTTATTACAGCTCAGGCAGCTTAGATTCAGAGGAGTTCATTTGACTCCAGAGGGGGAGAATGACCAATTCCCTGGCTGCAGGAACTCAGTGCTCCCTGGAATGCCTTCTACATGGAGGAACTGTTTAAAGCAGGCTCACTGGAGTGCTGTGTGGTAGAAGGGCACAGACCTTCCCTGGCTCTGCAGAAGAGCTGACCGCTTTCTGTCTCAAATGCAGGCTTATTTTGTCTCATCAAATTAAGTAGTCACTGTTCAGGCAAAGCTCCCACTGTAGCATCCACTGCAAATTGACAAAAAGGAAATTAAATTGTGTCCTTAGGTGGAAATTAGCATCTGTGGGCATTGTTCTCTTAGCACAGAGGTGCTATGTGTTGCAAGCAGAGGAATTCAAGACTGCATGATGCAGGATTTACACAGACACATCTGACAGCTCAGTCTAGGCTGCAGTCTTTACCACTGTGGGGTTAAGATGGACAAAACCATGAACATCCAAAACGGAGTGTAAGTTGAGAAAAATACTAACTAAATTTAGGAAATGGGTCCTGTCTCAGATTCACTTCTGGGTCAGAGGCCTCTAGCAGAGAAAAAAGTACAACAGTATATTTAAACTCTAATTTAGATGGAATGGACACATTTCTACTGTCTTGATTTTTATTACAATGAGTGCTACCTACTGTATTGCAGTCACATGAAAAGGAGTAGTCAGTCAAATGTAAAGGATGAAACACCAATGAACTATGATGAAATCAAAGAACAATTGCATGTTCAAGTGACAAAGATCTGTACACTTCCTAAAACTGCTTCTATTGCTTCACATGGATGCTAGAAGAGTCTTGTTTTCAACACAGTCACACACATTCCTGGATTTGAGGCAGCTCAGGGAAGTCACCTACATGGATGGATTTGCTTTGGTTTGTGGAACAGTGTCTCTATGGGTTTGGTAGTAACAAATCGCGAGAGTAAAAAGTGTGTGTTGATACTTCAGTAAATATTCCCTTTCTTTGGAACCTGGACATGTTTCCTCATTAGTACATGTAGGATGTTTCTGGATTTACTCTATGATATTTAAGGGGGAAATGCCTCAGTTTTTAATAGGACTCACTATTTAGCATAATGTTTTCAGCATCATTAACAGGAGCAATATCTTCATCCACTTGTGTCAGAGTGAAATCTTATTTCTTCTGAATCTTCTTTCTCAATGAAGTGATCTGATGATTTTTTAATAAAATGATAAAATTTCTGATTTGAATCTTATTTCCTCTGGGAAAATTTAATGGAAAATAATAGGGATTAATTTGGTACAGTGTTCTACGTACTTAGATTTCCCAATCACTGTAGGAGTTAAAAATCAGAATCCCTTGAATTGATCTAAGGAAGACATTTTTTTTTGTAAGCCACAAAAGAATAACCCAGTTGTCTCCTTTTCCAGTTTTCAGTTTTAATGGTGGAAAATCTAAAGCTTTTGGAAATAGTATAGGATTACAATAGATTCTCAAAGCCCTTGTGACACAACTGTTTGATTATGTCAAGCTGAAACTGAGCATCTCATCTATTTTAGAAAGAACAGTAGCATTTTGCTGCTGGAAAGCTTATTAATATATCGGTTTTTTTTTTCTTTTTACTTTTCCCAGCGCTCAGCATCCTTAAGCTTTGTGGGCTTTCCAAACAGTTCAGAAATGGAATTATCTCCAGCGAGGTTATCCAGCTCAGCTGACCCACAGGTGAAAGGTGCAGCTGCTGTGACACTTGGCCCGTCCCCAAACGCCCTCTGTGACTGTGATACTCCACCAGAGCCCCTGCCCAGCTACAGCCTGGCACTGGGCAGAGCTCCCAGTGACCCGAGCCCTGGGGCTCCTGCTGGCCTTACACCAGGTGATGCACTCCAGGGAGGCACCAAATGCAAGGTAGGGATTGCTCAAACTCCTCTGCAGAGAGGGAATCTGCTTGCATTTACAGCACATTATCGTTGGTCAATCAGTCAAAGTAAATTACTGTTTCAATGAGTAAAGTTTTCCTTATCTCGTATTTGAAGACTGATTACGAGTTATTTTTTTAACATGAAAAGGAAGATAAGTAATAATAAAATTCTGCATTTCTTTCTCCCCCGCCCCCTGAAGCTGGAAAATGAAGACCTCAGTGCTGTGGATTGTCTTCTAGAAAACAGCTTGGCTACTGCTGGGCAAGAGGTAGTTAATGAATTAACTCTTTCTATGCAAAAAGTGATGGAAGAACCTATTAATCTTTCAATCAAAAAGTCTCAGCATTGCACTTCTCCTTCTGAACTGCTCAGCAACACTTCTTTCCTGCCTGTGAATGCAAGAATGACACAACCTAGAAGCAAAGAAGGTACCAGGCTTTTAATTATTTCCTTTAGGTTTTGGGGTTTTGTTCTTTCTTAGGACTGTGCATTGCAAGTGTGGCAAAGCAGTATGCTTATTAATATACTTACATGTAAATGTGCTTCTCCAGCAAGCTTCAAATATTATCAGAGTACTTAATCCAATGGAAAAATGTGTTTGATCTCATTTGTGGAGGAAAAACATGGAAATGATATGCTTTGAATTTGTAACATCCCTCATCTGTGAAGCAGAAACGAGAGTGACTGTGTGAAGTACCTGGAGTATTAGTTCTCTTAGAAGCACTCCTGTTAATGAGACCTGCAGTTATGACTATTGAAGAACTGGTTTGAAGAGTCCAAATTCAATTAAAAAAAACCACATTACTTCCAAAATGTATGTGCCTTCTGCTAAGTCCTTCACATCAGTAGCATACCAAATTTTTGTTAATACATTGCACAGTATGTGCCTTTGCTTGGCTCTGTCTACTGTGGAACATTCCCTTCAGCCAAGGCCTATTTCTTCAGCCCTAATGGAGAATTAGACCTTACTTAACTCTTTTCTTGGGCAAATTGCCACCATCGTTGTGCTACACTGTAAAGCCTCATTCCTGCAAACTCTGAAAGTCAATGGGACTATTCATGCAAGCAAGGGATTGCAGGATCAAGCTGTTATCCCGTGACTTATGCCAATATTTGGCTGCATCTCTCTATAAAAGATGAATTAATATTTCTCTCTCTCTGCTGTATTTTTATTCAGAGAATTCTAATTAGTATAAAGGAGGCCTAGCCCAACGAGCCAAGGAAAGGTATTTGTCTTCTCTTCTGTGTCCTATGCCAAATCGTGGCAATTATGCCACAATCATTTGTGTGCATTTTAAGAATCAGGAGCACCCCCAAAAAGCTGTGCCTCAGTCAGGCTGAAACGTCTCGGGGAGGAGCAGCTTTGCAGTGTCTGGTGTGGGTTGTGTGACACCACGCACAGAGGCAGCCCCAGTGCTCAGAATCTCACTGTCAGTAGTAGATGCTACGAATTTGCTGGGTGCAAAGTGCAGGCGCTGTTGTGCAAGAGGGTGGAAAGCCTTGAGTGCTGAATTCAGTGCTGCTCCTTTTTCACGAGGAAGGATCAGGAGTGAGCAATTCCCGTCCTGCTGTTGCTGTTCAAGGGCGTGCAGTGAGGGGAGACCTGAGGAGATACAGTCACCCATGCACCATAAAACATGAATTCTGCTGCAGAGGCAATGTTAACTCTGCTGGTGGCTCTCGGGAGGAGTTGCTGGCTTCAGCATTGCTGTGCTGCCAAGCCTCATTCCTTCTGGTACATGTCTCCAGTGACTCATCCTTTTCTAATAGCAAACCTAAACATTTCAGCTTAATTTAAAACCAAGTAATTCTTACCCTAGGCACAAGGGACGTGGTAAAAATCGTACAAAATGTCATCATTTTCCCTCTTACGGCCACTTTTTTCCTTATGACTTGCATAAACACCCTCCCCTACTCTTCTCTTTCCTAGACTAAACAAATCTGATGGTTTCAGCCTTTCCTCGTGGGTCAGGGGTTTGATTTTTTCAAAACCACCTCATTCCTGCTGTGCTATTTTGGGTTCTCTGCAATTAAGGAGTGCTGCCCACAGCCAAGCGCAGTGCTCAGCTGAGGCCTCTAGGGTGCCATGCAGAATCAGGGTATCAGCTCCCTGTGTTTTACATTCCTTGCTGCTGGTAACAGCCTGCAGGATGGCATTCCTCTCTTCTGCAGCAGCAGCAGTAGGTGGTTGACTCATGTGTAGTGAACAGCCCACTTTAACCCTTAGTTCCTTCCAAAAGCATTTTCATAACCAGTTGTTTTCCTTTGGGATTACATTCATCTGACCCTTCGTGAGCAGTTATCTCAATTCAGTCTTACTGATTTAGGAGATTTTTTTCTCTGATGCACTAAGGTCTATTTTTAACTGAAAACATTCTCCACAGTGCAAGCCCTCTACTTCGATTTTTTCCACAAATTTTACAGGCACTACTGTTTGATGGGCCCAGTTGCTGATGGAAATGTTGGTTAATGTAGGAACCCAGCATCACTGGGTCATCCTCTGCTTTGACACTGTGCAATGAGAGCTGCTCTTTCACCTGGGTGTGCAGTCTCCCTTTAGGAATTCTGTCCATGACAGGGCTACCCACCCTTCACCTGAGCAGTCACAAGTGAATAATGCCTTATGTGTGATGTGAAATGCACCTTTCCTTGTTAGTCTTGATTTTAATGTGTTTCCTGTGGTGGGAAAAACCAGAGTATCCTAGAGGCACGTTGCTTTCAAGCCATGGCTGAGCTACCATTGACCTGAGTTAGATCTTTTTTTAAAAAACATGTTTTCCTGGCCCTCACTTATCTCGAGATAACCATGATATTAGGTTTGTTTCTTGTTAGTATTGGCTATGTCAAACTAATTCCTAACAAAAGATGGTGAGATTATAAATTTTTCGGTGGACTTGTATTTATCAGGGCATCCACTGGGACATTGATCTCTACCCTATCCCATCTCCCCAGAACTGCATTATTACTCAGTCAAAAACTGCAGCTATATGCTGATATAACTACATAAAGCTGCAGCTAAATGCTTATATAGTAGATAGTTCTGAATTCACGTGTTTATATGTTACAGACATTGGAGGAAAGAAAGGAATTATACTGTAACTTTTGTCCCACGGTGGCAGATGGGAGACACAATTTTCTTCCCGTTTTCAAATAACTGGAATTATCCAGAAGCTTCTTAGCGTGGAGCTGGAGAACACAGAGATTTCCTGAGCCTTGGGGGTTCAGACCTCAGGTCTGTTTTCCTCAAGTAAAGGCTGTATAGCAAAGAGGATTACTTACGTTGTTCCATGTATATGGATGAATGTGATATGGCTGTGTACATATATAATTCCCTGGGAATGAAGCCGTTTCCACAAAATATTTCATAAATGCTCCTCATGTTTAGTACAGAAGCTATGGTTAAAAGTAAAAAAGAAAGACAAAGGCTCTGCACCAGAACAGAAAATAGCATACACATTTTCTATACATATAGATGAAATGATTCCATCATTCACTTATGATATCATATTAAACACCAGTCAGAAGTACATGAATATTGAAGTACTTTCTACCCTAATCTGCCTGTGATATTATAAATATTTTATTCGTTTTCTTATCTTCTGTTCCAGATTCCAATAACTGTGAAAAGGAACATTTTGAAGTGGATATGAAAAGCAATCAGAGTGTCAGGTAGCAGAGTCTTTTTTTATACAGAAGCACTGGCTATGAAATTTTATGCATGTATTTAGAAAATTTGTCATACTTAATGACGATGGAGAACTTAAAAAGAATTCTAGATTCCTTATAGATAATAGTTCTGGAAGTTGTAAAGTGCTCTCAAACTTGAAAACAATAATGAAAAAGAAGTGGTGAATTCATGTATTTCTGTGTAATTTTTCAGAATGAATAAATATGTGCAAACTTCTCTCACTTGAACAATTAGAAAATTTTAAGCACCAATGAAAGCTAAAAGATATAATGGGAACAGAATTAACATTACCTCAACAATTTTATAAAATTTTGTTTGCAGCCACTGCTATGATAATATGGTAAAATTGACGATGTGCTATGTTCGTGTTGAAGACAGCTACACTGAAAATTATCAAGTATGACTTTAGCTGGGGTAATTAAGATGAGAATATACAGAGCAGGGCAAAGCTCTAGCACAGAAGTTGCTAATGCATTTACACATATTATTAAAGTGATTGCATTCACATTTCTTAAAGAATTGTTTTGTGAAAAAAGGTCCAGATTTTCAGCGTTTGGCCACCAGAGTCATAGTTATGAAGGAAATGGAGCACAAATGATAGTGCGTGAAACTGAGTAGAGAGGAGAGTTTTGTGGAATATGGATGAATTTATCCACGTGTCCTTTTGACTCTAGAGCTGCCCCTAAGGAGCAGAAGATCCCCTACGTGCGACTGGAGCGTCTGAAAATATCTGCCTCGGAAGTGGGGGAGCTCCCGGTGTTTAAGCTCCAGCCGCAGGACAACGAGCAGGAGGGCAATTTCTTCCTGGTAATTGAATGTGGGACACGGTCCTCAAGTATGTCCATAAAGGTGAGTGGGATTGCCTTGAGGTTTCACCTGCCTTCTCCCCTTTATGCCACTGGTTTGTAGGCACAGTTTCTGGAATACTGTGGAGTAAACAAGTCCATTGATTCGTTCCACCCTCAGGTGCTTCTGTGTTGGGTTGAGGTAAAGACAATACAGCTTTTAGCTTGCTGTGGAGCTCCCTGCATCTTCCATTTCCGAGAAGTCTCTCCCTGTATTGTTTTCATACTCTAAGAAACTACTTGGCTTACCTGTCTGGTTACAAATACAAGATAAATAGCTTAAAACTGGCCTGAATTTATATTCTAGTGGAAGGAACCGATCCCAGAAATCACAATGTAGTAGATTTTTAAAAGCTTTTTATTCTATTGCTTCAGTGGAGTCTTGAGTGTGAACTTCTTTCCACAGAAGGAAACAGGAATTGCTGGTGGGAAAAAGATCTATACTGGGTTCTTTTGGGGTGGGGGGTTTGAGCTGTTTACAGTAAAATTTGCAAGTAAGATTGTAGAATATCCTGTTTCTATCACCTGTGGTGTAGAATCTGCACAGCTCTCTCTCAGTGCTACTACATGGTAGTACCTGGAGGAAATGACCTGACCAGGGTGACCTGGCCAGCCAGTGGCAGATGCCAAGAGCATGGGCCTGCTGAACCCCAGTAGAGTTCACTGCAGAGAAGTACTTGGAAGTACTTGTTGGAAAATTGTTGGTAGTTGTGTCTTCCAAGTACAAGCGTCTTCCAAGTACATCGGTTATCTGTAGATAACCGATGATATTTTATGCTGATGTATGAAAATGATGATTGTGTGACCCCAGATTTTTCTTCCTTCAAGATAAATAAAGGTAGTCCAGCTGAAGGACAGAAGCCCAAGGAGGAGAACTCAGAGGACAGAAGGTTTCTCATCTCCCAGGCTGCAGGACAGACACAATCTCCTCCTGTAGATACACCATCTGTTGATCAGAAGCTCAGCAATGGCATTTCCAGCATGAAAAAATCCCCAGTTACTCAGGAAGTCAGTCCAATTGAAAATGAGGATTTCTGTGCTGTGTGTCTTAATGGAGGAGAACTCTTGTGCTGTGATCACTGCCCCAAGGTCTTCCATCTCTCCTGCCATGTTCCAGCCCTGCTCAGCTTTCCAGTGTGAGTATGGATGACATTTCACTAACATGCTGTTCCTGCTCACTGCCTGGGGGCAGAATATATCCTCAGGGATGGATGTTTCAGCCTTATACAAGTACAAGGGCTGAGCCTCTCACTTGTCTTTTTTGATGCTTTTTCGTCTTACATGCTAGGAATTAGATGAATTATGGAAAAAGAACTGTTTCCAGCCACCGTGCCCTTTCTGCAGTTAACTGGTCAGTACAGCAAAGGAGGTGGCAGACCTGAACTTAAAAAACTTTCATATGACTCACTGGAGAAAAGTAAAATCCTAACTCTCATGTAACATCTGGAGTGTAGACATGAGCTCTTCTTGGCAGAACAGAGACTAGCACAAGGGAAGGGCAATCAGTGAATTTCTATTCAGTTTGTTAGAAATTTTATGGGAAATGTAGGATTATCAGGGCTTTTGTGGAAATATTTAAGTCACTGCTTTCCCTAAGATATGTTCTCTGGCATCTTGTCACAGATGGATTGTATGCAATGAGCCAGAAATACACGTCCACGTACCAAACCTAAATGTGAGGCTGAATAATGTGCATTACTGTGGTGTACAATTCTGAATTCTGTTATAAATCATTACTAAGTGGAACCAAAGTCTACTTCATTTAAGCCAAGCCCAAGCAATTGTCTCAGCTGAGAAAAATAAGTTGCAAGGTATTGATTTGGAGATTCTGGTTTGTCCTTTCTGTTCAAAAGCCAGGGCTTTCCAGCTCTTGGCTTTTCATTCTTTTTTCTAGTAGTGGAGTTATTATTACCTTCTAGTTTTGAAGCAATGTGAAAACCAAGTTTTCCTGTCAGAATAAACTTTCTAGACAAAGTTAAACTCGAATGAAGTAAATTAATTCCCTTAGCTAAAGTTTTATATTTGTAGTTCTTTAATATATCTTCATCTATAGTTATTCACACCCTGATGTTGCAGAAGTTGCATCACTGCCTTCCCAAAATTCTTCAAGAGGTTTCTGAAAATGCATCTACTAGCAAGGACACACATGCCCTTGCAGAATTATGTCTGTTTGGTTTGGAAACCTGTGTATTACCACACCTTTTCTGATAATATTGATTTCTTCGATAAATATGTCAATTAGCATGTCAGTTGATAATAAATATCTCGATTATCAAAGGGGTCTGGGTTTGTCTTATGAACCAGTTGCTGCCTGGTTTTCCGTAATATTTTTTTTCAAAGCAACACTTGAATCAGTGCAGCTACATACACTGCTGGTAGATGATTTCAAACACAATTTTGTCATTTTCTTTTCCTTTGTGACAGAAAAAGAGCTGTGAATAGAATCTGAAATGGTTATACTTCTAACTGGATTCAAATCCAATGAAGAATATATAGTACAATGGGCTTCAGATTGCATGCTGTCGTAATGCTGGTTAAGGACGAGACTTTCCAAACAGTGATTTCTGAGATCTGCTGTTTGACAAGGCTGTGGAAAAAATTCCACATGAAACTTTTGGTTTCTTGTTTTGCAGGGGAGAGTGGGTGTGCTCGCTTTGCCGTAACCCAGTGAAGCCAGAGGTGGAATATGACTGTGAAAACACACGCTACAGCCACGGCTACAATGCACAGTATGGCCTTGGTGACTGTGACCAGAAGGTGGGAATAACTATACATTGCACTCTTTAGAACAGACCATCTGATCTCAGCATGAGGCTTTGCTTTTTCATGGGAGAGATGATGGTTTTCACTTGGCCGCTACTCAAATGTTACACAGAGCAGCAAATACAACAAAAGCATTATTACTATTTGGTTGTATCATTCTCTTCTTTCTAGATATTGCTGTTCAATTTAAAAATGAAAGTCATGTTATAGAAAGATGAAGCAGGCAGGTGTGGAAATCTTTTCTCCTTTGAACAGGGAAGTCACACTCAAGAGCAGAGCTTCCCTGAGTCAATTTTGCCTGGCTTTTTGACACTGAACCTTTTTCCTTTAAAACTTGGCATCTTCTCAGACATCTGCTTGGGCCAATGCTGTGACGTTTTTGTGATGAAGGCATTTTTTGAATTTCAGTTGGACTGAAATAATCGTACAGTCTTCATGTGTCCCATTAGTTCCTTTGAAGATGACATTCGGGCTGTTAACTCAGCCTAGATGAAAACTTATCAGTGTACATACCTATTATCAGTTTCCTCTACCAAATCTTCCATGAAAACAGTGTCTTTTCTCAAAGTCCTTTTTGTATTTGAAAGGCACAAATTCAGAATAGATGTCCTGTGTATACTGGTGACAACTGGACAGAGTGGAGGAGTCCATACAACTGAGTGCAGATGCTGAGCTGGCCCTGTTTCTACTGGATTTGCTACAACTGGACAAAAATTGTTGGTAGCTGTGTCTTGAATAGTGAAGTCCTATTTATAAAAATGAGTTGATTAAAAATTCCTTTGTTTGTGAGAAAATATGGCTTATAATATTTTTGTAGTGCATTATTTTTTCACTAGTGAAAGAGCCAAACACTAGTACAAGTGTTTTACAAGTTAATGGTGATTAAAGGGAACATTTTCATACAGCATTACCGACTTACATCTGCTTGCATGAATGGATATGAGCAGAGGGAAACATCGCCCATTTAACTCTTTCCATACTGTTGCTGCTGTTCTTTTAGTTGAGAGCCAAGGAAGAGACCTGGAGTGAAGAAAGTAAATAATGATAGTGATTAATTCCCAAGAATTTCCAGGAAAATCTTTCTTTTCTTGCATTTCTTGACTATCTTTATTTTCAAAGCTGTAGCAATGCTATGAGGCAAAACATCCCCCAGGTTAGAGTGAAGTGTGAAATTTTGCATCAGAAATGAACAGTCTACCTGAGAATTCTCTTTTAACTGAGGGCAAAAATAAACTCCCTTGTTTTGAATTAAAATGTATTTCGATTTCTGGCTTCCACAGAAGTGTGAAAAGCTGGTGCTTTCCCTGTTCTGCAGCAGTATGAGCCTCCCATTCCACGAACCTGTCAGTCCCCTGGTGAGTACTGCACGTGCAGGGATCACAGCGAATCCAGAGAACTTCACAAGTTTTTCCTTTGTCTTCTTGAAAGATCTTCATGAGGGTTTTTCTCTGAACAGTATTGCTTCCTAGGGAAGGATGGGGGTTTGCCTCTTGCAACTGCTTTGAAGGTGTGAGGCCCGAGGCAGGTAAATGCTGACCAATTTTCATGCCAGGTTTAGGCGCCAATTTAAGGTGTTGGTAGAATGGTAAAGATGTACAAGGGGTTCCAGTGATTGAAATTGGACTTGCCACATATGTGGAGAATGTTGCACTGTCATAAGAGAGTTCTGCTCTAGAAGCAGCCCTGAACTCCCTCTTTTCTGGTGCTGTGCACAAAGAAGGTGAATGTAACTGTGAGCAGGGGAAGATGTAGGGACTTCTGCTTCACCCATGTACTCAGCATTTGCAGCATTAAATGTCTACCTTGAGGGAGGTGGAGACTCACACTATTGTAACAATAGAACACAATGTGCTACAAGTTGAAGGAGGGAAAAAATAAAGGTTTTATGTGAAGGAATAGTCAAAATAGTATAAATATAAACCCCATTCCACCTAATAAAGCTTGCAATGAACTTATGGAACAGATTACCTAACAAGTAGGCTTAGACCCAGAAAGATTTAAGGAGTGGGATATCCTGGTGGCTGATGCCCATTGAAAAACACTTTTGTTGAACTTTTAAAAGAGTGCACAGTATCATATTTTGAGTCACTCTTGACAGACTACTTCCCACATTATCAGCTGAAAGTATTGCAGCACACTATTTTTGTAATTGCTTAGGGAAAATGTCAGCTAATTATCAATGTTACATATATTATTGATCATGGTTAAATTGGGGTTATGGTTATCTGGGGATAAACTTTACGAAGTGCAAGCAGCAGAGTAGTCACTGAAGTGTGCCATTTTCAAGATCGATCTTGCAAGCAAATATGTTTTAATCAAACCAAAAAGCACCCAGGAAGATGTGCAAGTACAGGAATGAAAAGATTAGAGCTCTCTGCCCTGATGCAAGGACTCCTCTGCAATGAATTCTGTCCAAACTTGCATCGAAGTCACTGGCGAGGAAATGTTTTAATTAAAAATGTCAGATACCTGTGTTTTATTTTTATTGCAGGCTCGACATTATTATCAGATCATCAAAAGGCCAATGGATTTGTCCACCATACGAAAGAAGCTGCAAAAAAAGGACAAGTCCCACTATTCTGCACCTGAGGAACTTGTGACTGACGTGCGTCTCATGTTTTGGAACTGTGCAAAGTTCAATTATGTATGTTTCTAATATGCATGGGGGGGGGTACACAGCAGGGGATGGCTCCTTAAGTGGCTGTCACTCTGGTGCAACTACTGCTTCCATGGAAATCAGATATAGGACTGGGATAAACAGAAGTATTAATCAGTTTTATTGTTTGGAAATTATGTTAGGGGTTTTTTAGTGACAGGAATGAAGTTTATATGAAGTTATATGTGCATCTGAGACCTTGAGATACATATGGATCTAAAATCAAAGAGGGACATCTTCCCAGACAACTCTTTGGAATGTTGTCAAGTTTGGTGGGAGAGGCCAGTCACAGCCAGCAAAATACCTAGGGAAAATCAAATGCATAGAAACTCCTAAGCAGTGACGACTGCTGTTCTTTCTAGTTCACCGCACATCTTCCTTCTCAGAGGTGCACAAATGTGGTCCTTATTAGCAGCATCTGGTTTTTACTTACACTGGAAATGCAGAGGGACTAATGGGCTGTAGAAAGTGTGCAAAGACTAATGGAGATGTAGCAGACAGGGCCAAGGTGAGATGTGGGGGTGGGGTAGGTATTTGGGTTTGATCCTTGATGATTTCTGCGTGTGATAGCACTGAATGGTTATTCATTCCCTTACAGCCAGATTCCGAGGTTGCTGAGGCTGGGCGATGCCTGGATGAGTTCTTTGAGGACAAACTGAAAGAGATTTATCCAGACAGGCATTTCCCTTCGATGCAGCAGGATGACTCTGATTCTGAAGACGTGGAGAGCCAGAACAGCCACGTGCCGTGCCAGGATTTCCAGTGGCCGTCGTACGGTCAGGAGTGCGTTCAGCCCAAAAGGAAACGGCGCCACGCTGTAAGATTGCAAAAACAAAAGCATTTGGTTGCTAAGTGGCCACCCTGCTAACTCTGTGTGCAGCTACTGATGGGAAGTTTTGGCAGGACTGTCTGGGAAAACTGTCAAGCTTCTATCACGGATGTGTGATCAGTTCTACAATTTTATGTCAAGGTCCCTTGAGCGGAATAAAGTGTCAGATGTGTATAAATGTGCAAGCAGGAGCAAATGAAGCCTCTCAAGCTGCACAGTTACCCTCCTAGCAGAAAGCTCTGTCAAGGTTTGTAAAAAGACTAAGCCCTTTAGCTATTCATTGTTTGTTTCCTTTGTACACAGGAAAGCGAAAAAACTAAAAGAATGAGGTTTCAGCCAGCTAACAGCCTTCCTCAGGTATGACCTCCTCCAGATATGAGATTTGAGGAATCCAGCAGCGTGACTGGCAGAGTTAAGGTGTGTGGGAGGAAAGCAAAGCGCTCGGGCTGTTTATTTAAACTCTCCTGTTCTGCTGACCATATGCCTTATTTCTAGATCTTGTGGATAGACAACAGATCCAAAATGTTTAAATCTGTCAATATTCCATCTGCTAAATCACATATATGTCTTGCACTGAAGTACTCATGTTTTGGTCATAGGTAATGATAAATAATAATAAAAATAACATACTAATAATATCTCATACTGCAGTACCGTTTCATAATCTGTTGAATGTGACATCTCTATTTTATAGAGCACAGGTAACCATGTAATAATCTTGCAACCTCAGTGTGAATGCTGGCCATGCTTTGTGACAAATACAACGTGTAGCCATTAAGGCTGTAATCCTGTTGTCTTTTTCAATGATTTTCCTGGGAGCTTGGCTGCTCAAAGCCTATGAGATACAGTATAATGTGATTATCTGATTAGCTGTTTCTTTTGAAGCACAGCATTTCCATTAAATCACGAAAGAACAAGTGCTAATAGTGCTAACACAAGGGCTCTGTGAGAGCTGTTTCTCAGTGCATATTGGGTGCTCTGTTTGCAAGGCATGATTCCTCTGGAACCTAATTCATGCTTGGTAAGGCAGTGTGGGATTTCGTAGCTCTCAAAGGCAGCATTTTTATACAACCCAAGGCAGCTGTTTTTCTAGGAAGCAGATATTGGAATTCAGTAAATTAACTATGCAGCAAATTACATGGTTATAGAAGTGCCTATAAAATAACGTCATTTATTTCTGATTTTCCCTTTGCTTATTACCTGTAGTTGTGATTACCAGCAGTACTAGATGACAATAATGCATATATATGTAGAAGCTCAAACAGAAAGAGAGGATGTCTAAGCTGGTTTTTTTTTTTCTTTTTTTGCTAAATTTCATGATGTATAGGCAGAACACCACCAACAGCAGGTTTAGAGCTCACTTGAACAAAGGTTGCATGTCACTGTAAAGTCTGAAGGGTGGGATGGGTAACAGGACATCACACCTGAGCAGAGAGTGATAGTTTGCAAGCTGCTTCCCACCCCTTCCAGCAGCAGGTGAGCCACATCTCTCCATGGCCAGTGCTTTCTTCATGTGTATGAGGAGCATCTTCCTCCTTAGAGCTCTGCCCAGCAGAATAATGTGGGCTGGGGTCTGGCTCTGGGAGAGGAGGTTGTTGCAGACCTCAAACACAATTACAGTTCATTTTAATTAGGTTCCTGTAAATAAAGATGATATTTTCAGCATAGTTTATATAGGCTATTTTGTCTGGTAACCATGTATGTTATTTTAGATAACACTTTAAAGTAAAAGTTTATATATGAAATAATAATAAGATGTGAATGTTATATTCTATCTGTGTGACTTACTGTTTGCCCTTAACTTGCTAGTGAGCTCATCTTTTTTTTTCTTTGGAGAAATGAAAATCTGGATATTAGAAATTGACTGGTAAACTGTGAGGTGAAGGGACAACCTTTACATTTTCTAAATGTGAATTCATATATGTTTGCTTTCTGTCAAAGTCCTCAAAACAGTAAGAGTCTTGGCACAGGGCAATGAGTGCTAGTTTGTCACTGAATTAATCACCCTTATCTGTGCTACAGGTATCACTTTTTCTCAGTTCCTCCACCAAAGACCTGTCTTTTACCATTAATAGTGCAAAAATGATATGCGCTCTAGATTTCATCTAGGGGCAGTGGTAGAAATATGAGAGATTATTGATGGCTTCCTCTTTTCCTGGAAGAGCAGAGTCAACAAGACCCTCCTTCTGTTTCTTAAAGGCTGTAAGGTTATTAACAGTACCATTAATTTTGGAGAACACCTGTTTAAATAAAATTTATCCAGGGTATATTATGCTTTTATTAAAAATAGAAGTTTTCCAGTTTGTCATCATAAATAAAACACCTTTTGGGTATGTGCTGGCAGGACTGAATGACCTGAGAACTCTTAAGGCTAACTTAGATTCTGATTAATTCTCTAAGACTAGTAACTATTGAAAAAAACCCTCATAAACCTCATGTTGGTAAGCAGAACAAAAACTGAAGTGCTACATATGACTTCATTTACTTTCAAACATGAATCCATGGGTCAGCACATTCACAACAGAGTGCAGGTTATAAGAACAATATATTTTTTCTACGTGTAATGGGTTACATGTAGAAAGGGAAAATCCTTTCTGTGTTTAAACAGTTGGAAAAGAGATTGATTGCACTTTCATAATAGGTCTGTCAAAGAAGAAATGGCAGCTACAGATTTGGCTTTCATTCCCCCACAGACAATCTCAAAGATCTGCTTGTTCCAGTATAGTGACAGGAGAATGGCATCCCAGTTAATCCAACAGGTGTCTAACCATACAGATTAACCAATGACTGCATGTTTATGTGTGTAATGTGCATTGCTGAACAATAAAATGTGTGAAATGTCTTTTTGCACATCAATCTGAAATTTTTGCTCTCAGTACATCTGCTTTCAGTTCATGTATGGATTGTATAATATCATTTAAAAATCACTAGCTCATAACTTCTGATAGCAAAGCAGAGCAGTTCTGAAAGCAGCTATGCTAGCACAGGAGACAGCTTGCTGTTTGTGCTAATATTTTCAATACCAAGTAGATATTTTGCTTTTTCGTTTTTCAGTTGCTCCAAGTTATTGAGAAACAAACATGACATGAACAAGTAGCAAAGAATGTTTGTAGTTTAAATGTCTGTACGCATAAAGTGCCAAGGAACATGCTATTTATTAGTGAGAGGAAAACCATATTGTAATGTATTAATCTGGAGGAATCAGAAGAGATATTCTAAAATTGAAAATGCCAGAAATTGGAATAACTTACCAAAAAAAGGGAACAAAAATCTTCTATTGGCAAGAAGTCAAGCAGACACTGCAAATGTTTTAATATTATTATTATTATTATTGGTTCCTCTCTGTTTGGTTTATGGGAAATAAAACTATCAGCATTAACTTTCTGACCTGGGGGCCTATTGGCTTGAGGGGTAAGGAATCTTTCTCTCAGGGTTAAAGCTGTGCTGCTCTTGACACATAATTAGGAGATAATTTATAGGTTGAGGTAACTTTTTGATTGTATAAATAGCAATTCCGGGCACGCAATTCCTTCAAGTGTTAAATACAGGCAATAAACTGTATTATAGACAAAAAGCTATATACTAGCTGAGTTTCTCTGATTTTATTTAGTTATCAAATGAGGTAATCTGTGGGATATAAAGATAGGCAGTAGTCATAGGCTGAGGAAGATGCATATCTTCAGAAGCTGTATTTGTAGACCAGGAGCAAGAAGTAAGAGGTGGAGTGGTTGTTTTTTGAGAAATGTTCCTGTTCATCAGTAAACATTTGTGAAAGAACATTTTAGTGTGTAGTTATGTGTGTTCTCATGAGAGCATTTAGTAGACGGGTAGGATTTAGACTAAGGAGACTTCCATAGAAGTTTATATTAGGATATGTAACAGCAGGAACACAATATTTGGATGGGTTTGTTGGGAAAAGTGTTTGCCGTGGTGGGAATATTACTGTGGAGATGGGAAATTGCAGTGTTCAAATCTGTTGTCAGATTCCCAGGTCCAGTTGCTCCCTTTTCATTCCAAGTGTCTGAAAAGACGTTCTTGAAGGAGGATTTTCAGATAACTTCTTCCTGTTTAGGGTGTAATTTGTAATGGACTCCCTGTAAATTTTCAAATCAGAGCTAATGTTTGGATTGTACCTTTAAAATGGTGAGATTTGCACATTGTAGAAGTAGCTGGTTGCCAAGTCTTGTGCTGACTGTCTGCACCAGGATGAACATTTCTCTTGGCTGAATGAACAAACACCGCACCCTAAAAGGGCTTCAGATGTTGAGCTATGCTCATAGAAACGCCTAGAAATTAATCTGGTTTTATACTGGGCCCAGCAAATGTCAGTGTTTAGAGATCATTAAAAAGCATCAGAATTGTGATACCTTCAGACAACAACAGTAAAACAGATAAACTGTGTTGTGCCAGGATATTTCATGCAGTTATTCCTGGATTGTATAGTAATTTACGAGTTAGTGTTCGTTCTGTAAATAATCGCATTTTTGCTATTTACTACACTTTTAATGTTCCTAGCAACAACATTAAAGCAGATGTAGATTTAAGTCAAGGAAATAGTTTATGCACATGTCTATACCACACTGTGTAGACTGTGGTGCACTGTGAAACTCTTCTGAATTTACAGCCCACTGGGCCAAGCTAAGCAGTTCTCTCCTGTAGCAGGACAGCAAATGGAAAACACCCTTAATTTCTAATGCTGAAAGTATTAATAGAATCAATGAGCACCACAGAACCAGCAGACTGTGCAAGTGTTCTGTATATCAAAGAAATGAAGCCAAAACCTTATAGGATATTTTATTTTGGGGTATAAATAAACCAACAATCTAGAGCTTAGATAAAGTGAAAATCAATTAAAAATTAATCTTTAAATCCTACCCAAACTCTGTCCTGCATCTCACATATAATTGTGAATATCTCAGGCATCTGCAGTGCAGTATATTAATATATACAGGTGGGGTTTGGCTTATGAAAAATAGCATTAAAGAATTCAGTGCTTTAAGCAAATACTGGACACCCCTCTGTTTCTTTTTCCCTGTGGCTTCTGAGGGCTTTAGAAACACTGGTTAACTGGCTCTGATCCATGTTTGGTGATGTACTTATAAATATTTCCCATTTATAACTGTGGAAACCAGCATGACAAGCTAATGGAATGAGTGAGCAGCAGAGATGGAAATTGAATACAGCCCTCGGACTTGGTTACAGGATTATCATGGAGCAGTGTTAAATGAAAGCATTGTGAGACATCTCAGGTTTGAGATACTGAAACCTTTCATTATGGAAGAGGGGATTTGGCTCTGCCAGCGTGATGCGAATGATGCTCGAGCTTAGCACCTCCGGTGCTGGAGCAGTGTCAGGAATTGCAGGGAGCTTGTCTTACCTACAGGGCACTTTTGTTCGGTGAGGGGGAATGGGGCAATGCTCAGCCCTCTGCTGCAGACTCACCACTGCCCTACAGCTCTGGAGCAGCGGCAGTGGCCTGGGCAGTGCGGGTACTACAGCCATAACCTCTGGCTGAGAGAGGTCATCTCAGGGATGTCACGAACAGCACGGATTTTCTCCAGAGAATGAACCACATAAAGGCTCCCCAGAAGTAATATCCCACACCATTCTAGAAAGCAGAAAGCCTTAATCTTTATTTCTGATCTTTTAAATATCACAAAAATCTCTGCACTGTTAACTGGAGTGAGCCTGCTGGACAAGGAGTTCGCAGCAATGGCCTTTTGAGGAGACAGTCTCACTGCGCGTTCGTAGCTCTTGCATCATGTTCAAAGCTGTTCCCAGTGTGCTGTGTGCTTGCATCATGCCAGCCTGAGCCCGGAGCCATGGGGCTGGGAATCCCTGGGGGCAGAGAGAGAGACAGCCTACGGTGGACACGTGCTGGAGAGGTGGGAACACCCTGGGGACATTCAGCCCCTGAGCTGGGAAAAGTGTTGCTCCAGCACACCATTTGTCTACTATCTAGATGACTCATATTGTGAAACGATATTTAATGGAAGGAGAATATGCAATTTCCCTCCTTTCACTGGTCCTAATTAGGGCGTACTGTAAATATATGAGTATATTTATAGCCACAGAACTCAACCTTTTACTCCACTCATGAGAAGATACCTGCAGAATTAGCCTGATTATGTGTTTATTGGCTTTTACTGCTTCCAAATAATGCACACTTTACAAATAAATTTACATTGGTTGCCTCACCTCTTCCCAGATGGCGGTACTGTAACACCCTGCTCATGTTGAGTCAAGTTCTCGTGCATTATTAGTTCAGCAGTTTGTAATTAAATGATTAGCTAATCAAATTGTTTCCTCCTGAGCACTTGTGCAAATGCATTGAAGACCGATTGATTTAGCTGGGGTCACTCAAAGAAATTGAGCCTTAACATTTATGAAGTGTGAGAAGCAAAGAGGAAGAAGCTTTCTGAGACGAGAATAGGAAGACTTGTGCCTTTTAGCCTTGTGGATGTTTTCTTGTAGTTCCAGTGGGGAGAAAAAAAGGGTTCTGGAGCTAGAGATCCAAAAATTACATGGAGTTTTATGTTATTACTTTACCTGCTAAAACTGAGGTTCAGATTTAAAAATGCATGTGATAGTATTAGCTGTTTTTTTCTTTCGTTTTACTCTATCTCATCATATGGGAAGAAAATGAAAATTCTTTTAATGGAATTGAAGGTGAGTAAACGCCAAGGGTGATACTGAGAGGTGGGGGGCAGGGGGATGGCAGTGCTGTGTTGTTGCTGGTTTTGTCAGAGAAGTTAAGTTCTGTGCATAACTTTCCTCACTGATTTGAGCTAAAGCATTTCTGCAACTCGTATGAAAAGATAAAATGCGTGCACAGATGTAAAGGTGAGATAAAGAGAAAGTTTTTATTTCTCTCTCAGTTAGTTTTGCAAACAAACGGGTGTTCTTTCAGGTTGCTGGAAAGCATTTAGGTGCTGCTCACTGCCAGGGGTGGTGGTACAGCCTGAATGAGTTGGTAAACTTTAATGATGCAGCAAAGCTTAGCTTTTCCCAGTATTTCCTGTACAACGACACAGCCTTTGGGAACAGGAGACTCACAGCCCCGGGGTAAAGCAGGTGGAGGGTCGGTGCTGGGCTGGCTGCAGGGCATCAGAAGCGCTGGCACCTCCAAAGCAAGGCAGCTGGCTCCCTCTGCTGCTTTCAGCGCGACTTGAGTCGTTCTGAGCAAGCAGAATTTGCGTCCTCCAAGTCCTGTGGGTTCCAGTATCATTGCACCTTCTGGTTTTCATATGGTTTCCTTCCCTGGGAGGTAGCTACGAGGCTGTACGTTCCCCCTTAGCATAAAATCTGTACAGACCTTTACAAAGATTAATATATGTATTTATAACCGAGAATTAAACTGTAATGTGGCAGCTGAGTGTAAGCATTTTAGGTAAGACCTCCATAAAACTGTAATTACACCCATCTGTTTCCCTTAAGTACCCAGTAGAAAACAGTTAGCACTTATATATCTCTTGATAGCTCTCTCTCAATCTGGTGTTATGGGGAAAGAGGGAAGTTAATTTCCCCCTTTATTTTCTTTCTAGAAAAAGGTAGTGCTAGAATTCAAATTTATGAGAAAAGAAAGCTGAAAGTATTTGTCATAGGAGCTTAATTTGTAGATGGAGAGTGTCAAAACAACAGTTTTTCACAAGTCTCTCTATCCCTTATGCACCAATTGTGGAAAAGACAGAACAGGCACATTTCTAATGAAGCTGTGGCCATATAAATAGGTATTAACAATAAAAAACCCCACATACTATTTCTTAAAAATTCGAGCTGTTTCATCAAAACCTTCGGATGTAAAAAGTGCTTTGTAAATAGCTGTAAATGGAATTCTCGTTGAGAAGATTCACAAATGAACCTTCTCCTTATGGCCTGGCTGTTCCGTGATTATTTGACCCGATTCTCATCTGGGGTAAATTGGTGAGCACCTCAGTGGAGGAGGGGTGTGAGAGGCCCATTTCCACTGTGGCAGGGCTGATGCACTGACTCTGGAACTGGTACATTTATACAGCAAAAAATAGAGAAAAGAACTGATTTGAGACACTATTGGGAAGGGGAAAAAAATGGACTACAAGAACCTGTCTCCTTGTGAGGTTTTTACCACTTGTTGATAACCATTTTGGGGATATTAGAGTTAGGATATTTGACACTTCACCCTTTAAAATAGGGTCACCTACAAGAATTTGCAGACCTGGGTGCAACCAAGTTCCCTCAAAGGGAAGCTCCTCGTGCTTTTTGAAATATCCTCATGTACCATAGCACCTGGAAGTCGCTGTGGAATCTCAATGACATTTGAGCTCATCTGAAGGAACTTGGGACCTCCCACAGCTGAATGATCTTCGAACACTCCAGCTGGGAGCGGGATGAACATCAGGACCAGGCGCTGCTGTGGCTCCGTAGGGATGATCTGACCCTGCAGCAGCAGCTTCCCAGGGAGGCTCCCGTTAAACTCGCAATGTCCGGGGGCAGGGTCTGCTCCTCCCGAGCGTGTCCCGGGGGCAGGGTCTCCTCCTCCTCCCGGCTGTCGCCTCCTCCACGGCCGGTCCCGCGGCGCCAGTAGATGGAGCTCCAGGATCCCGATTGCTGAAGGGACCGTGGAATCGGTGTCGAAGGGGCAAGGCGACACCTTGGTATTTCCCTGCGGTGCTCCCGTTTGCCCTTTGCTGTGCTAATGAACTTGCACTGAGAAGTGAATACGAGCGCAGCACTTCCCAGGATTTGAGAACTCAGGCTGGCTAAAAAAAAAAGTCTTTTAGCATTTCATAGAATGATGGAACGATTTGGTTTGGGAGGGACCCCAAAGATCACCAAGTTTCCATCCCCCTGCCATGGGCAGGGACACCTTCCACTAGAGCAGGCTGCTCAGGGCCCCATCCAGCCTGGCCTTGAACACTTGAAAGGATGGGGCATCCACAGCTTCTGTGGGCAACCTGTGCCAGTGCCTCACCACCCTCACAGGTAAGAATTTCTTCCTGATATGCAATCTAAACCTACTGTCAGTTTAAAACCATTCCCCCTCGTCCTGCCACTACCTGCCCATGTCCTTCTCTGTCTCTCTTGTAGCTCCCTTCATGTATGGGAAGGCTGCAATTAGGTCACTCTGGAGCCTCCTCTTCTCCAGACTGAACAATCCCAATTCTCTCAGCCTTTCCCCATAGAGGAGGTGCTCCATCCCTCAGATAAACTTGGTGGCCCGCTCTGGACCTGCTCCAGCGGGTCCATGTCCTTCCTGTGCTGGGGAACCAGAGCTGGATGCAGTGCTCCAGGTGGGATCTCACCAGAGCAGAGGGGCAGAACCCTCTCCCTCACTCTGCTGCCCACAATGCTCTGGATGCAGCCTGGGATAGGGCTGGATTTCTGGGATTTCACACTGCTGGGTCATGTCTGGTCTTTCATCCACCATTTACTGCTGTATGTATCTGTCCAAACACTGCTTCCCAAATTTCCCTCACTGTCAGTGACACTGCAGCTCTTAGTGCCAAATTATCACTGTCAGGGCAATTAAAGGTACTGGCACTTAAGAAGCCTATTCTGCATATTGTGTCTATGGAAGTAAAAGTTTCTGTGCATCCATATTTAGGCTGTTAGCAGAATCACACTACTGTATGATAAAAGGCATCATTTTCCATCTCAGGGAACCTGTTTGCTCTGGTGTTGCTGGGGCAGGGTGGCTGGTGGCACTTTATCAGCTGCATATTTCATGCCAGACCTATCCAAAACAGAAATAACTCTCTTTAGGCCCAAAGGAGAGGGGCAGGTGTACTCACACATCACAGGATAAATATTTAGATAAATAGCAGGGATATCTAAAGCCCTATCTAAAGCTTTCCCATGGACTTTCTGTTAGTACACACTTATGCTGGATTCTGTTCAAAGCGTAGCTAAGTAGCACAGGGCAGTCAGAGCTTTCTAAATTCCCCTTTCAGATAAAGAAGTTTAGATGTCACATGTCAAATGTAATGTGACCTCAGGGGTTTCAGCCTAGTCTTTAGCAGGCATTTCTCACCCTTGAGAAAATGCCTGGCTTTTGAAACAATGCCTCCTTTCAAGAACTTTGGCTTAATATTGTGGCATGAAGGTCAAGATTGTCTTGTACTGACTGAGAGGAGCACAGCAGCTTTCACAGTGGTTCCTTTCTTCATATGTGGCTTTTACTTGTGCTTAACATTTTGAACTAGAAAATGAAGAGAATGAGACGGTATCATTTTCTGTGTGAGGCTTTGATGTGTTTTGTCTTTTAGCCTCACTATTGTTGTCATATTGTCATAATACTGAATTCTTATTCTCCTGTTAACTGATGCCCTTTATTTGACAGAACTGTTTACTTTTGTTGCTCTTAAGTTTCAGGCAAGGTACAGGGACAATTTCGACTTGAACCTTTTTGTGGAAGGACACACAGACAATTCAGTGTGTCTCCTCTGAGCAGGCCACCAATGGAATAAACAAAGAACGGACCTGCACGAGCCAGGTCAGCTCAACCCAGGCACAATGAAGGTAAATTACAGCACAGGCAGGCTGGGAGCAACCACCAGAAGGCCTGGAAAAGCTTGTACTGAAACCTCTGAGACCTGAATAGAGGTTGTAAAAGGAGACTGCAAGTTGTGTGTGTGCAGTTGAGCCCAAGGGGCAGTCAGCCAGCAGAGAGCTGTCTGGGGACTGTGGGGCAAATTCCCCTGAAACAGCCTGGCTTAGGCTGGGTTACACGTCCTTCTCATCACCCACCCTGTGTGAAGTCCTCTCACTCTTGCCCTGGGTGACTGTCAGGTGTGAGCTGGCTCCTGGCCTGCTTCCCTGGGGTGGGACCACGTGCCAGGAATAATGCACTTGTTTGGCAGCTGTAGATTGGAACATGAATCTGCAATGTGGGTGTCTTAGAGAAACCTGCGTTGCTCTTGATTCACAAGCCACAGTGGTCAAACAAGCAATTTTTATTGATGTAGCTGGCATATTATATGTGACCTCTTCTACTGGAAGTGGTCTTTTCTCAGAGGTACCTGAGTCACTCACTGTCACTTCAGGCTGCACTTGCTGTGATGTGGTTTTTTTTCTCAGACTGAAACTGAAGTAATTTAGAAAGGATGCCTGGAAGGACAAGAGAGAGATGGCTTAAGTAGTAGGGCTCTTCCCAAACTCTCAGGGACAGGAAATGTTGAGGAATTGAAGTATACTTATAACCCATTCCTTTTTTCTTTTTTTTTTTTAAGTTGCCTTTTTGCCTGAAAGGCATTGCTTTTTATGAAATAAGACCTTGCAAAAGCTCTCTTAGCATTGGCACTTGTGGTCACAAGCCAGGAATGATAGCATAGGGTTAAAATGCTTCTAAAATCGTGGTAGCTAAAATAGGCCTTGGGAAGGGGAGTGGGCATTGTCTTTGCTAAATCATGTGAACCTGTACCTGTGTTCCCACCTGTACGGTAGATAACAAATGCGATGATTACTTAGTAATCAAAAATAATTATTCAGTTGTAACAAAGAATCACGAGAAAGGGACAACAACAATGGAAATGCTGTGGGAAGGGGACTTAAAATTCATGCTCGGGTGGAATCAATAGAACAATAGAAAGTTAATGATCAACATATGATTGTATAACAGTTACATAAGGAGAGGGTATAAAATGTATCTATCCCAAACCCAAGTCGGAGTCAGATTTGGGTCTGTACCCCTGATTCCCAGAGCTCTTCAATAAAAGCACCTGCATATAATCATGCCATGATTATGTGTTTCAACGCTAACAGGAACAGAACTGGAGGTGCTATGCCCAAGTCACTGTAAAATTGTAACTGGGGACTCTTCCCTGGAGCTCACTCTATGCAAGGAAATATTCAATACCCCTCAAGAAACGAGAGCACAAGTGGTCAAATTTTAGTGGGAATGCCATGAAATAGTACACAAAACAGGAAAAAACCCCATTTTCTCCCTGAGTCACCACAGGAGCCACCCGTTTTCAGGTAATTCCAGGGCTGACAAACACATCCTCATGTCTTTATGTCTAGGAATTTCATAATCTTTCCTCAGGAAAAAAGTAGTGTCAACTACACTAGCATACAAGTAATGCATAATAATCTACCTGGAGAAATGGATACATCTGTGCCCTGAGTCCTTAAAAGCTCAGCTCCTAAATGGGTGAATATCTGAGATCTAACAGTAAATTTTGGCGAGGTGGCCTGTCTATTTGAATTATACTGGTTTCAAAGGCCTGTGTAACATGGTGGTACCAAGAGTTTGGGAGAAAGTCTTTTAGCCTGGCTTTTAAAATTTCCCTTCTTTAGGACTAATTGTTTCTGACATAAACCTGGGCAGTCAGTAGTGGGTTTGGTAGGAGATACCAAACTCTTAAAAACCCAGTTGGAGAGGCCACGGGGGTGACCCCCTTCCAGTCAGTGTGAGCTGGAGATGAGTGCCCTGAGGTAATTGAGGGAGATTGCAGCACCTACAGATTTCTATTTCATGATGTATAACGAGCAGAACAAAAGCACTTTTTAGAATAGAACCTTTTAATTTTTTTCTTGCTTTTCTTTTCTTTTTTTTTTAAACTGGAAAATAAAATATATTTCAATCAGGTACTTCAGGCATTGGTACCTATGAAAGAGAAGTGACATTATTTTTGGCATGGGAAGAATATTGGAAGATTTAGGAAAGAAAAGGGATAGCACCTGCATGAAGGTAGCTTTTAATGTGCTGATCCCCAGAGGCGCTTCCCCTTGGGCTGGGAGCTGACTGCAGGCACGAGCATTGAGGTGATGTTTGCTGCCTCTCCAGTGGTGATTAACTTTGGGGAAATGTAATTAGTTGATGTACCTTATATGTCATGTTCTTAATGAAGGTTATCATTTAAGAATAATTAAGTACTTAAATTTTTTAGAAACACTTCTATTTAGGAGCATTCTTTTGTTGGTTTTTTTCACTAAAATAAATTTATCTGGTTCTTAATAATTCCAATGCCAAGGATTAAGGTCTCTGTTACAGGCAGCCCATGCAGTAGTTCCTACTGTTCCACTTCCCCCACAGAATTTTATAAATAAACAGAATGTACAAATACACAGCACCAGGCATGGATTCACCTGCAGGATGTGTCCTATGTGGGGGGAGAGCCTTGTGCCTCCTGTCCTTGTGCACAATGGGTGGATTTCCTGGATGGTTCTGAGTTTATTTACATGTCAAAGGTGATTTATGGGTCATGGATTCGTTTTAAATGAGTTAAAAAGTAGAGAGTTAATTTATCTTAAAATTAATAAATTTTAAGTATCTAGATTTTTCTGGCTTACCAGATGAAGATTTTGGTATTCTCTCATATTTAACAGTCTGTGTGTTTTCATTATGAACTGAATTTGCAGTAAAGTACAGGGTTTAATTTTGATAAAATTATTACTGGGTAATGTGCATTGCCAACTTTCTCTGTTTGCCCGTAATAATCCAGTTTATCCAGAGACTGCAGAAAAGGTCATCTAAGAGTTACTTGACTGAAGTACAGCGTGTTGGCAATATGAAATGCCGGCTTTCTAAACCAAGCTGTAAATAAGTCCTTTAACTTTACTTCTACTTTCCCCCCTCTTTCCCAATAATGTAGCTATGCCCTGATTGTATTGCAGCACGAACATTCAGGTTCTTTGATCAAATCTCCTTCATAACTGTGCAGGCCTTGATCCTACAAAGCCCTTGCATTCCTCACCTAGAAGCTTTGTTTTGTTTTGTATTACTCATTTAAAGATGGAAATAATGCTTTGCTGTCAGTTTATTTTGATATTCTGAAACCAGTAAACAATGTCCATGTCAGGGCTAAGGCACAAAGGTTAGCTGCTGAGTCTGCCTCTGTTGCCATGCTCTTCTGGGGTTAAGATATGTACTTACTGTTCCAGATATCTGATATTATTCATAATTCTAGAGAAAAAAAGTCAGTTAATGAAAAGCAAAGATTTTGAATTATGTAAAATTGCATCATGCAAAAGACACGCATTGAGAAGGTAGGATTGCATCTGAGTGTTTTCCAGTATTGAAAATGTGGCAGAAGCATTGTTCCTCAAAAGTAATATTCTCTTCCTGAATTGCATCATTTACCAGAAACATGGGAGTTGTGGGGATTTGGGTTGGTGTGGCAGTGATTTTAATTCACCATCTGCCTCCCTAGACCCTAATAACCTTTCATTTATTTCATATTCACTAGGGCATAGAAAATGCTCAGGGTATTTAAAATATTACATGGTTTAGAAAGAACTCGATAAAAGAAATTGTACATATTAAGTATAGGTAGAATTACAGTGAAAAGTTTTTGAGTGCTTTCCAGGAGGATGCACAAGCTCAGACTTGCCTGATCTATTTCCACCTCTGTCCCTTCACAGCCTCTTTTTCTGAGCCATTTAGGAAGCTTCCTTATCTGCACATTGCTCTGTAAGGGGTAGGTGTGCCATCTGCATATTATTGTAAATTAGAGGATCCATCCATCTACTATCTTAGTTGAGTATGGCTTTCCTGCAGGAATTTGTTAAATTGTGTAAATTTAATTTTCATACCCCTTCTGGAATATTGAACAAAACTAATTTTATGACTGTAGGGCCTGAAAGCAGAAGGGGCAGTAAGCTAATATAATTAATCATTGTGTCATTGCTGCAGAATAATGGACTAATTCTCTTCCTAATTTCCAGTTACTTATCTTTTGAAATCTCACAGGGAAAACAGCACTGTGTAGAAAGGAAAAGGAACAACCAATTAAAGTAAGTGTTTTGTTTCATCATCTTAAGCGACTGTAACAGAATTGAGGAAACTCTGGTTGTGATTTATCAGTTGCATTTTTTGAGTTTTCATATACAGTTAGATATTTGCCTGAACTGCTTCATATGGCAAAAGTAATGAATTTTCCCATATTGGCATATTTTTGTGCATCAAATTTGCATTTTTAAGAAACAGTCAAGTACACAGAATAATTAGCTTGAGTTAAAATGAACAAAACAAACCATCTAAAACTCTTTGCTAAAAATTTTAGGAGTTTTTATGCCAACTCTGAAAAATTAAAACCCCTTGTAGTTATAAAAATTCAACTGTAATCTGACACTGAGTCCTAATTTGGGCCTCTTAAACTAAATACTTATCTTCCACTTACAGGACTGTTTTGAGTATTTATTTCACAGCTGATCATTTTTCATTTACCTACTTCCTGTCACACATTTTGGTGTGGGACTGTGGGGTCTTCTCAATCTTTGCAGGTTCAGGTCTAGACTGGTGCAACAAAGATGACCAGTATCTCTGATATCCTCCACTGGGTTTGGAATCTGGATGATTTTAGAGAGAATACCAAGAAGATGAAAGAGGACAAATAGGAATGAAGCACTAGGAAAAATTGGATCAGAGACAGAGCTAAGGGAGGAGCTGGGGGAAAAAAGCATCACAGAAATGATTGTGTGGAGCCCATAAAGATGCAGCTGAGTACCAGGTGATGGAAAGGCAGAGTGGGAATGGAGGAGGGAATAGGAAGTTTTGGCACATGTGAGATAAGACTCTGTGGGATGGGTAGGACAAGAGGTGAATAGAAGAGGAGGATAATTTGGTAGCTTCTGTTGTACAGAGTTCAGCATCATTTCTGGCAGCAAGCTGGAAGACACTTAAAGGCTGAGCCTTCAACTAAAAATTCTCATTAAGTAGAGGCCCAGTAACCCTGTCAGAAAGGTTAAAGCAAAAACACCAAACAAGGCAGCATTTTCCCCGCTGTTTTTTATATAACTACAGCGAATTGAACTGAACTTGGAGGAAATACCAACTTGAATATTTTTATTTTCTGTCCTTGAACAAGAATTCAGCATGAACTGTTTGTTAGTTTGAAGTTTTATTAATGTGGAACTTTAGTCATGCTGAACTGAAATGAGAACCAAACAGAATAACCAACACATTTGACCATCTAAGTAGGTGTAAAAAATCCTAGATTAGTTTGTGGCAACACTGTTTTCTGCGTTTTTTGTTTTGATCCCGCTATTAATTTATCCTGCCCAGATTCCTTCCAGGCTGCTGCTTTGAATCAGGTGGTGCTATAGTTTGTAGAAGACCTTCTGGTGGGATGAGTTGGAGAGAATTCATGTTGGGGTTTAGATTGTGTGAATAGCATTGCTCAGAGCCCTCTTTTTTTTGGTGTTGCTCAATTACTGCGTCCATCCTCACAAAGAGCTCCAGGAAGGGTGCAGAGGAATGACCTACCTGCCTGCCAGACACTAGGGAGAATATTTCTCCATGTTGTGTTGTGCTGCTGAGCCAACTGTCCTCGCTGCCCAGTTGTCAGAGGAGCACTGCTGTGACAAGTCACTTGGAAAAAACAGGGATTGTGTGGGTTTTCGTCTAGAACTGACATCAGGTGTTTTTAAGAGAAAGGCTGGGACATTCATATAGAAATTGTCATGCAAGAGTTCGTGCCAGTTATGTCGGTAGCAAACTTAAATGCTGCACAAGCAAGCTTTTGGAGTTTGATTTTTGTTTTCCTCTGTCTGGAGAACACGGTGTCAAGCGCCCATTTTTTATTTTAAGAGTAGTCTCAAAGACTTGATTGTTCTTTGATCCTAATGCTGTGTTGAAGGTAGTTCAAAGTTATAAGGAGTTATGTATGCTGTGTCTTAATGAAATGCTTGTCTGAAATTGTACTGATAGCCTGCTGTGAAAAAATCAATTTGCCATCAGCAACTGAATGTACTTGATGCTCAATTTAGTTCACCCAACTATTTCACGTTCGTTCCCTGTAGTAAAACAAAAGGGTCCTGAGAATTAATTACAGTGTTAGCATCTGCTCATGGCAGCTTTGCTGATATACTTGGTGGAATAAGATACTTAAGGCAGGAGTGAGATGGAGTGTAAAGTTTTTCCCCACTGCCATTTCTTATGCAAATATCTTTTAAAGGACAGGCTCCTTGGTTTTTCCTGTACTTTTTCTCTTGGCAGTAGAGCACTCAGCTGTGTTTGAAACTCGCAGATACTAATTGCTTCCAAATAATTTGTGTTATGTCACTTTTTCATCGTTCCTATTTCTATAACTATTGCTGGCTGCACAGTGGAGTATTGTTTATTTGAATTCTGGTAATAACATTTCTTAGTTTAAAGTAAATCCCAAACATTTTGGGGGATCAGTAGATGAATGAGAAGTTACTGAAATTGCAGGTTCCTGAGATTCCCAGTGTTGAATCTCGTGTTAGTGTAATTCCAACCTGCTGTGCCAAGCACACTGTGGAGCAGCCTTGAATGCCCGACGAGAATATTTTTGTCTTGTGCAAAATCTTCTTTAGCTGTTTCACCTTTTTTAACATTTAAAATTATCAGTGTGTTCATATGCCAACCCAAACTGAGGTTTTATTGTGCTGAACATATAAACTGAGCTACAACACAAGCACACAAAATACCAGGAACTTTAGGATTTTAAGATTTCATAATTTTGTATTTTAATGCATATTCAAGTAAATAAATCTTGATCACTTGGTCTAGAAGAAGGGTCAGGTTCTGTACTTTTTGCCTGGGCTTTTTATTTCTTTTTGCTGAACCATCACAAGGTATAAATTATCTTTCTTGGAATGCCTGAGAAAACATGATCTCTCAGATCCAAGGGATTTTCATTATTTGTAAGTTGTCTGTAAGCTCTGTCATGTTGGATTTGAAATGTGTTCACATCACTGTGTTTCGGGGAGGATCATCTTTGATTTCTGTGAGAGAGTGCTTGAAATTTAATCTTGTCATGGATGATTGTGGTGCCTGTAACGGTGGTAGAGTTTGTCCTCTTTGCACTGGAGAACGATTTCACTTCATGGAATTATAATAAACTCCCTAAATTTGGTGAAGTAAGACCAAGTTCATTTTAATTTTCTGTCCAATAGGTTGCCATGTACCAAATGCTTTTAACTTCTTAACTCATAAGAAGATTGTTGAAGCAGTGCCTGACACTGGCCAGGTGCAGTGGTAATTAACACTGAAGTGAAAAGAAATAAATTAAATATTTAATAAATTAATACTCTTATAAAACTTCAGTAGCATGGTGTGACATTTAATATGCACACCTGCATATCTTGTTTCTTCTATCCTCTAAAATTTTAACTGAGGGTTCAAAGAGTTTTTCTTTGCTCCCCATTGGCTCAGCAGTGGAAGAGCATTTCTGTATTTTGCAGATATGCTTTATTAGAACATGACATGGCATGAAATTTAAACTCTCGGCATGTAGAAGAGTTTTTGAAAGAGCATTTGCTGGTCCTCCAGAGCAAACCCATCCTCTAAATAATTATTTTTGTATCTACTTAGCAAGGCCATCCTAATTAGGAAAAGAAGTCATACTTCTCTATAAAAATAAGGTGGTTATTTATTAAAAGTGCTGCTGAGAATGTCTGTGATCTCTTTAGATATGAACAGATATTCAGGTGAATTGAAAACCAGTGGTTTTTATGATTCTTGAGTATAGTTCTAATCGAGGTATATGCTTCATGTGTTGTTTGGCAGTATTGAGGGGAGGGAAAAGTAGAATCCTGTTCTATCATTCTTTAATTTTTATAGTACATGGTAATTGTTAACTTGAAAATACATTATGCATGTTTACATAAGCTGCAAGACTTCCACACCAGTTTTTTTCTATGTCAGCTTTGGTCCACAAGGCGTGCAAAATCTTCTGATCTCCATTCCTTGCATGAGAAATAATTGTCAAAAAGAAGTGTGTTTCTTGAATACTTCAACTAAACAGAAATGGGAATTTGTATGTGCTTTCAGTTTGATTGGAAGGGAAACAATAATTATTTTTTTTTTCTTTGGTGTGGGAAAAGTATTCCTGATAGCCTAATATTTAATACAGCTGGGAGGAAAACTGTAGGTTTTGTACACCACTTAATTTCTCTAGACATTGAAATGTCTTCACCTGGAGAAGCAGCCTATTTTGTGTCTAGCATTTTTTATTAGAGGTACTAATTAGCAACAGCTAACAAATGATGCTGTTATGCATTAACACTCAGAAGTGCATCCGGGATGGATGGATCCACACTGGATCCATTGCCGAAATTGGGGACACCTGCTCTCAGAGCTCTGGGCAAGATACCAGATGCAGAAATGGTATTGGAACAGCACTTACAGAGTATTTAATATCGTTTTAAATAGATTGTTTAGTGGATTTTTGGGAAGTAAGCACCCTTTGTGTGGTTGCCTACATTGCATGGAATTGGACTTGATCATTCGGATTGTGTCAGGCAGAAGCTCCAATGAAAGGGTCAATGAGGGGACTGTTGTCTTTTGGTGTCAGTAAAATATAGAATATTTTGTTACACTCCTATTTAACACAGATCAGTTTTCAAGCCAGGTCATTGCCCTGATTGACTCCTTACTTCACTTGTTTGTCTCTGAGGCAAAAAGACCTTTCCTTTAGCTTTGAAGGGCCTTCATCACTTATCTTTCCTTGGTTTGTGGTAGCTTGATACATCACATTGCAAGCCTCACCTTCTTTTATAGTAGCAGGAGGGTTTCAAGTCCACCTTAAAATACTTCAGGAACTGAACTCATGTGTGAAGTTAAGAAAAATAAGTTTAATAGAGGTCCTCCTTTCAAATAACCCCCTCTCTGTTGACTGTGGCTGGACACATGGGGCAAATGCACACAACAAAATCCTCCTTTCTTCTGTCCTTATTTTAGTCCAGCTCATAAATTTGGCAGATATTGATTTAATTTTCCTAAACTTTCCTAAAATAATCAATTATAAACTCAGACTAAAGTAATTATGTATGAGGTTACAGTGCAGCTGCTAATTTTTTCATGCTCCTGTACCCACCAGAAAACCAACCAAATGGACTTTTTATTTGTGGGATATTTTGATTTTGTTGTTTTCTTGTTTGTTGGCTGCTTTACACTGAAACACGTTTTCATCTACTTCCTTACCCAAGGCAGAAAATCTTGATTCGAACTTGTCTAATTTCTCACGTTTTTAGCATGTAGGCATAGAAAGGTTACAGGGTTGTGTTTTTTAGATGATTTCTCTCTTCATGTACTGTCCACCAAGCCAGAAGTTTAGAGGGAAGGTAGGAAATTACATTAGAACAAGTCTTTAATAAACCATCACAACAGGTACATAAATGTTATTGGAGGCTATTCCATTGACACAGCCCAATGCCTAGTAAGATAAACATTAATGTAAGAGGGTGGTTTTTACTTGTATATCTTATTTCACTTATATTAGGTTTTTTTAACTATGGAAAGAATTTCATATTCTGTGTACAGCAGTCTGTGCAAAAATTCTGCTATAGCTTGTGTTGCAAGTATAAAACTTTTAGGGGTCTTCCAGTTGAAGAAGTTTGGAACAAGTGCATTAAATTTGATGGCAGGCAATCTTTAAGGAGGAATATAGGCAGTTGTATTGTATGGGAAAAGTAAAGTAACAGTAGGAATTAACTTTTACTCCTGACATTTCTCTTCAATAAATAACTATCCTACAGCACTGCACATAATTCCCATGCTCCTGTTTGTATTCTTAAGTTGTGATAGATTTCTGCATTTTATGACTGTTCAAACTGCATGTTGATGGCAGTGAAAATGAATGACATTTAATTTAGTACCACTGAGTTTTCATTTTCAAGGAATATCTTAAGTGAAATGCACAAATGTGATATACTCTGGAAGATCCTAGGAACAGTTTTCTGTACCCTTTCCCCCCTTTCAAATCTTTGAGAGCCAATCTTTGAGATTATAGATGTTATTTTGAGATTTTTGCATATCGTAGATAGCTGAGCATGTGTTTGTATGCACTCAACCATGTGTGTTCCTGGGAACTTTTTTATTTAATGTAAAAGAGAAATTGGTACCTTCCCAGTTCATGATAACAAAGTATGGAATTAAGGAATACATAAATTTGATTGTGGCACAAAACCAAACACAAAAGAACAGCACCGAAAATAAGACAGCAGGGTTCACAACCTGGAAGGCCTATTTGGTTGCTTACCTTTTTCTTCTTAATATAATTACCTGACTTGTGACTTTGCATCAAAATCTGCCTTACTGTCATGTAGAAAATTAATTTTTAATTAGTGCTACCTTCAGTGCATTTTCACAGACGCAGTGAAATCTGCAATTACTTGCAATTTTACAATTCATTTAAAATATATAATTATATAGCCGTTTACCTATGTAATGTATGTACTGGTATGTAACTTCATGCAGGATAGAATGCTCTTTTTTTGGCAGGCCCATGTTTAGCTGATGCTTGATTTAATTTTTTGATGATAAACCCTAGGTAGCTTTTAAAATTCAGATTTTTGTGTGTAAGTAGTGAGGGACTGAACTGTTTTGGTTGGTATCAGACAGGTTTAAGGCTGGCTTTACATGTTTAAGCTAGCTTTATACATGTTATAGAGCTTTCATTATGAAAGCTTTAATACTGAGAATACCAAGTGCCAGTACACAGAATACCAAGAGATTTTCCTGCAATCATGTCTAAAGCACTTTCTCTTTTATATTTACTGTGGAAAAAGTGTTGAGCTGGATGCCATGGCTCCAAATTGATTCCCATCTCAATGGCAAAATCAGTAAACATTTGATCTGAAAGGAAGAAATATTGATGATTTCTGAATATAAATTCTAACAGGTCTTCGTATAGTGGCCTCCACTTTTCATCTGAGGTCGCAGCACCTTTTATAAAGGATAGGTTCATGTTCTCTAGGCTATTAAAAAAGGAAATGTAGAATAAAGATGCCACCTTGTGGGTGAACTAAATGATGCAGTAGATGATTCAAAATGTTTAACAAATAGATTCTATGCATTTGTGACTGGCTGTTGGAAATTGAGTTTATATTTTCTTAAACGTTTAGCGTTACTTCTGGAGTTTAAGTTAGTGAATATTTTGTGAATTATCTAAGTAACTGCAGTTGGACCATTCTGGTGTAAGTGCTAAATGACTGCTAAAAATCATACTTGTAATCACCATGTAATTTTGACATCGAATTCAATGCATTGTTCCTAATGCATTAAAGCACAATTTTGACGCTGTCATCCTAACCTGATTGGGTAACAAAAAACCAACCAAACAAAAGATTTTGTAGATATTCCCTTTGTGAAAACAGAATGGGGATGCATTCAGGTTCCTGTGCTGGAATTCTCACTACATACCAAGACTGACAAATTAATACATGTAATGTGTTCATTCTTAACTGCGTGTCATGGATTTCTTACAGCAGTCAATGAAATGCCGGGTGTCTGTAGCCCTGGTGCCATGTTTTTGAATCACCTTTGCCTTGGGCAGGTTTATATAGAGTGTTCTGGATTTTTAGGACATTATTTCAGTGTTTTTTGACTCATTCAGTGGTAATGGCCTCTCACAGCTGCTCTATGTGGGGAACACAGCTGAGAGAAACGGTACTAACACCTTTATTCTTGTGTGGGTTTTTGGATCTTCATTCATTTTGGATTTTGCTTTGGAAAATCCATGTTTGCTGTGCACCCCTGGTTTCTTGCATAAGAATCTTACCAACTCTTCAGGATCACTGAAGCTTGTTTGTGGCATCATGAACCTTTGATGTGATACTGGTGTGAGGAACACTTCTCAGTGTTAGGAGTTTTTAAAAAGTGTTCATATGTCTACATATGACCTCAGGTGAGGCAAGAGAGATGCTAATGTGGGTTTTACCATGACTGATGTCAGGTTGTTATAGAAGCCAGCCACATATTTCCTGGGAAAAGGCTGCAATGTTTTGATATTATTTTTCATCTTACAGTCTACAAATGAGGTCTTATTGCTAAGTGCTCTTATTGAGGTCTTATTGCACTCTTTCAAAGGGTACTATTTTGGGTTTTTTCTTTTATATTAGCGATTTTATGCCTAAGACTGCACTCCATGTAAAAAGTATCACCTGTACATGAGTATCTATGGGCAACCAGGTTGCTGAACTTGGTGAATCTCTTATTTAAGGTACTGTGAGCAACATCGTGTTCCTTTGGCTTTGGATTTATTTCTTCCTGGTTTGTCTGCAGGTTTCAGGAGGATTGTTAATGTAACCTATGTAAATACCTTGTTAGGATGCTCCTTTTCCATGACTAAATTTGGTTCAGATTAGGCAAAGGCAACTCCTGTCCTCTCCCTTTCTTATGGACAATTGGAGTAATGCAGGTGGGGCCTCTGCTGTGCAGCTGAGCAAGTCATGGCTGGTAACTAATTTCTCCACATCTGGCATCTCAGATTATTTTATAAATGCATGGTTTTACATCTAGCCAAGAGATAGAGTTAGACCTTTTGTTTGGTAGCTGGAATGATGGAGGAATTCCTGACACCCAGTCACAGCTCTGAAATCTGCTGCTTGCTCACATGCTGTCCCCGTGAGCTGCTGAGAAGACTGTAGGAGGTTGCAGTAGCACAGGGTCTTCCCTGTAAGCCCTGCTGTCTTTGGCCTCTCCTGGGGGCTGAGTAGTGGTGTGGTGGCTTTTCTTGGCTGCTTTTGACCATAAAAGGTCAGGTATTAAAAAAAAATCCGTTACAACATACTGAAAAATATTCCTAGCCTGAAGATGTTTTAAGCTGTTCTCTGTGATGCTCTGAGTTATCTGCCTTGGGCGCCCTTTGGAAATGATCACTGACACCAGAATCGCCCAAGAAGTCAAGCAATAAGTGCCAGATGCAGATTATTTTTTGTGTATGGTTGTGCCCACCTTTTAAGCATGCCAAGTTTTAATAACCCCATGACCTATTATTACAGTGCTGTTGATGTGTATTTAAACACTAGTGCAAGAAATTAACATCGTATTTACTGGTTCAAAATCTATTACTGCAGCTGTCTACTCCTAACATCCTGTAAGAGTGCTTTTGATTTGAATGATTTTTCTCTTCTATGGCAGCTGAGTATTCTGAACTTAATGCTTTGTGCCCTGCTCAGAAATTACAGGATATACAAAATATACTCTGAAATTCATTCAAACTTTTAAAACTTATTATGTCTAGCAGAGACAGATTTAAGATTACTGAAGTTTCTGGTTGAAGTACTCCAAGCAGAAATCCATACTCCATTAGGTTCTGAAACATTATGTGACCTTAATTTTCCAGGTATTTTGCCCTTCAAATTGAAGATAGTATTTTAATACTATAAAAGTCTCCTGAAGAGCCTTGTAATACGATAGGCTTAAGTTGTGAAACATTTGAACAAAATGAAAGATGAAAAAATAATTTAGGATTTCATATTTTTTTAAATGTATAGCAACATAAAGATATGAATCAAATAATACATTGAAATAGGTGATAAAAATTGCATATTTTCGGTGCATTTTCCAGGGAAATTATGTGTACATGCAGTCAACCATATTTCTTGTATGAAGGTCCTTCTTTGCATTTGACTTTTTTTTAGGGAAAGGCATTTCCAGTGATTTGAACCTAGGGATTTGTCTCTCATGTTGTGGTTTACTTCCAATAAAATTCTACCTGCAGAGCAAATGTAGGATCACATCTCAGGAGATGAAAGAGAATTTCAGAGCTAAACTTTCTTTGTGAGGAAAAAAAGAAGAATTATTTTTAAAAAATCTTGTAGAAAGAGTTAGGGGAGAAATTTTTTTTCTTATTAATAAAAGTGATACTTTCTTTCACCAATGTTAAATACAAGGAAATGAAAATTATCAGCAGCTAGTGGTATGCCCAGCTCTATGAGATGTTAGAATTGGACCTAATAAATTACAACAATGGCTTCTGATATTTTATCCCCTCTAACATAATCCTTGAGCACTCACACAGCTATGCAGTATGACAGAGCAAAATACATCAATGCCAAAAATCTGGAAAACAGAAACTGTGTGTAGTTGAACTATAAGGGCTCTTATTCTGGATGTGAAATTATATATATTCATGTGTATATTTGTATATTTTGTAAGTGTGTATCTCGATGGTTACCCTAGGTTTTGGTGGCTTGGGTTTTTGTTTTTTTTTTTTGGTGGAAAAATCATGTTTTCTTCATGTACACCAAAAAATTGTTCATTGCAGGGTTTTCTGTAACTGCCTACAACACACTGGTTGTTATATGCTGTAACAACTTAGTGTACGTTGCCTTAGCTAAAGGTTTTCATTATTTTGCTGATAAGCCCAAAATGTTATTGCATGGAACTTCCTTTTTATAGGCTGTCGTGGTTTGACCCTGGCCCAACACCAGGCACCCACGAGAGGTGCTCGCTCATCCTCCCCTGCCTCAGCTGGGCAGAGGAGGGAAAAGGAAAAAAACAATTAACACAGGCTTCGTGAGTGAGGTAAGGACTGGGAGAAAACACTTCAAGGGCGAAACAGACTCAACTTAACTTGCGAATTTATTGCTAACAGGATCAGAGGAGAATAATGAGAAGGAAAATAAACCCTTAGAACACCTTCCCCCCTGCCAGGTCCCCCTCCTTCCCACCAACAGTGCAGGGGGACAGGGCATGGGAGTCTTTGGTCAGTTCATCACTGAGATTTTCTTCCACTGCTCAGAGAGAGAAGTCCTTCCCCTGTGAGGCTGTGGGGTCCCTCCCACGGGAGGCAGTTCTCCATGAACCTCTCCAACGTGGGTCTACTCCCAAAAGCAGCAGTCCTACTGCACCTGCTGCAACGTGAGCCCCTCTCCCACAGGCAAACAATCCTCCCAAAACTGCTGTGCCGTGGGTCACTCTTCCAGGGGGTGCAGTCCTCCAAGGACAGGCTGCTCCAGCCTGGGAGCGAGGGCCCTCTCTCTCCACCGAGTCTTCCGATGGAACCCAGCCTCCTCCAGACATCCACCCGCTCTGGCACGGGCACCTCACCCACGGGCTGCTGGTGGATCTCTGCATCCCCTGGACCCATGGGCTGCAGGGGCACAGCTGTTTCACCATGGTCTTCACCACGGCCTGCAGAGGCATCTTGGCTCCGGTGCCTGGAGCACCTCCTCCCCCTCCTTCACCACTGGCCTTGGTGTTGCCATGTAGTTTTCCCTCACATGTTTTCACTGCCTCCTCTTCTCTGACTTGAAGCCAAAAGTGTGTGACTTTGTTTTGATTTTCTTCTTAAATATGTCATCTCTGAGGTGTTACCAAGCTCTCCCCTTGGCCCAGTTTTGGCCAGCAGCATGTCCATCTTCAACCCCATCAGCCATTGGCTCTGCTGGACATGGTGGGAAGCTTCCAGCAGCTTCCTCACAGGAGCCACCTTTGTGGCCCCCTGCTACCCGAAACCAGGCCATGCCAAACCAATACAGCTGCCTAACAGATTATATGAATGCCACGATATCAAAGAGAATGGCCTGGGATGTGGGTGTCAACACTGAGACAATTTCAGTCACAGCTTCAGGTTGGGCAGTCTAGTTACTGAGCACAGGGAGGAATGTAAAACACAACCCAGCAGGCAACCATTAATTGTATTTTGCTTATCTGAACTGTTGTTTGCCTGTTCTAGGCTGCCGAACACCGAGCTTTTCCCATGTATTTAATTAGCTGTTTCCCAGTCCTGGGGCTTAGCTGCATATTTGGGATCCTTCTCTGAGAGCTGCAACTGCAGTGGTCGGTGGTGGCTACCGAATTGGGTCTTAGTGGCTGGTCCAGTTTTGGTGAAGTCAGAATAAATTCCTTTTGCTGACAAGATTGCCAGTTCTGGTTTTTAAGCGTCACAGGCTGCCTTGGCACTTGGTGAGTGTGAACATTCACCCTGTATTTCTGCCAAGCTAGGAGTAGGACAACTGTGAGTGCAGAAAGGCAGCCAGGAATCTTGAATCAGAGCTGTGAAAAATGATGTCCCCTTTTGTCTGTGCTTGTGGGTTTTATTTTGCCAAAAACGACAAACTTGACCTCTGATTTGCTAAATTTTACTAACTAGCAACTGCAAGTAATCTAGAAAAGGCTTTTTCAAATTATTCAAGATTGTACATTTGCGGATTTTTTTTTTTGTTTCATCTAGAAAGCTGTGAAGTTTTGTATCTACTTTACTAAGAATAATTAACCCACAACTCTGAAATACACGGAGTGAATGGAGGAAGTTAGGAAGACTGAGGAAGGGAAAATGCTGTCAGAATAAGAAAAGGTTAAAAACTTAAAAAAATTCCCAGTGTTGGTGGGGTTGAGGAAAGATCTTTGTCAGTTTTCTAGAAGTACTGAGTACATACCATAACACATTCATTTACTGCTTAGAATTTTCGTGATCCATAGTTTTTGTAATCCCATTAGTCTTTATTGAGACAATAAGCTTCAGTCTGATATTGGATGGATGAATCTGTTTTTATATCTTACTATCACTAAGAACTAAATACACTTTTGGCCACTGTTTCTGCTATTTAAAGAATCTCTTCACAGTGTTATGTCAATTGTAATTGTAATCTTGTAATCTCTGGTGGTTCTGCATGGCAAACACTCTCTGGCATTCTTAAAAGAAATCAAACTTTCCTGTTCTTCACATTCCAGTCACAGATAGAAATGTTTTATCTCATAAAATACTGGGCAAGAATGTTTCTATCTATCATTTTACAAGAGAAGAACAAAACCAAGTTTTATCTTTGAAGAAACAACATGATCTTGTCCTTTTAATTGAAAGAAGAGATCCTTTGCCTGTGAAAATTAAATCCTCCACAGTTTGTAGTTGCTTTTCAAACTTCTCAGCCTGACAGAGAAATCGTGTAATCTGATAATAGCATGCCTGAGGCTTATTGTGATTTTTCGGGCAGCGGTATCAGCAGATGCTCTACTCTGTTGATTTTAGTCACTCAGGGTTTGATTCTGATCCCACTGACCCAAGTGTAAATGTAGTGTGACTACACTGACTCCCCTGGAATTACCATAAACATCTCAGGGTAACTGAACTCAGCGTTTGTTTAATTGCACTTATGGTTCTACTGTGGGCTTTTCAGAGGTTACTAAAGAAAAAGAGGTACAGATGACTTTTCCCATCACTTGGTGACAGCTTTCTTAATTCAAAGAGTGTTTGTTGCTGACCAGTTGTTAAAATTGCCATGTATCTGTCTGTGTGTTTGTACTGATGACTCAAGGTCGTTGTGTTAAATGCACACGCTGGTTGACTTTCCCTTGTCTTACAGGCACTTTGAGTTGCTTTAAGATTCCTATGTCTTGTCACTAGAATGTCTCTTTATTCGCGAACCTTCGCTCTGACTTTATAGTCAGTTTGAGGCTGATATGAATATATTTGAGTGTCTGTGGTTGGATGGAGTAATTTGACATGTTCTAGGAGTGGTAAGTGGTTGGTGTTGGTAAGTGGCCGTAAATAAAAACTAGTGAAATGTAGGATCTAATCCTGCAGTCATTTTTCCCCCTCTGATGCTGTCAGTGGGAGATCTGTCTTTATAACAGGGACTAAGGCGTCAGGATTGTACAGAACAGAAACTGTAGCTTGTTCACAGCAGATTTTACAGCACAGATGTCTTCAGTGGCACAGACGTGAATGTTTCCTATTTAGTGAAGACTTTTTCTTAACTCTGGAGGCTTTTCAGACTGGCAAGCCGAACTCTCCACAGCAGACCCTTCAGTTTTTTCTTATAATATAATAAGACTAGTTAATTTGATGCTAAGCTTCATGTGCTTTTCTCCTCCTTTATTTTACTGATCAAAGAAAATTAATGGGAATCCTGTGTCCCTGTTTCTTGTGGTTCTCGAAATCTCCCATTTCAGTATTTTAAAACTCCAAGTAAAAGATGCTAATTGATGAAGCTGTTAGAGATATGTGTTAATAACTACAGAGTGCTACTCATAACTGGTGATTAAGTAGTAACCAGTGTCTGTAATCTCTGATAATAAACTGGTCTGCCATATCTTTCAAGTATCCTCAGTGTAATTTAGGAATAACACAGAAATGTTAGACAAAATCAAGATGAAAAGGAAGGAGGAGCATGAAGAAGGTTTTTGAGCTGGTTTTTTTTTTATTATTTTTTTTTTCTGGTACAAGGGGGCCAGTTTGGGGCACATGTGAAAGCAGGATTTTAGCTATGTCCAGGCTTGGAGGACCTGCAACACACAGCGAGGAAGGTCACTCCTGTCTTCTGCCTCCTTTCCTTTGTGATTCTGATCTCAGTGGCCACAGAAGAAAGCAGATGTGTTGGTCTAGAAGAGAAGGTATCCAGAAGTGTCTGACCTAAGCTGTGGTTTTCTCTTGGCTTGGACTGTCAAGTTATTGTTCTGGTTTTGTCACTGAGGGTGGGGGTGACCCAGCATTCCAGTGCTTCTGCTCCCTGTTCAGGCAAAATCTGATGCAGCTGATAAAGTAAAGGGCTGTGGTGCTGCACAGGACACACCTGGCTCTGGGAATCTCTAGGAAAGTGTTCACGTGATTTCTAGGAATTCCTAGCCTGCTTTCTAGGAATTCACCTCTCAGCTTTCCAGGCATTTGCACTGTGCTTTCTAGGAAATGCCAGCTTCTGCTTTCTGCTTATATTTCCTCATCACTTTCCAGCATTATTTCCCCACTTTTTTTTTTTTTTGGTGTGGTTTTTTTCCCTGTGCTGCATCATAACAAGTTCCCCTCAATTCACAGGAATTGCTACATGCCTTCTGGAAATTCCCTCTTTTATTTCCAGGAATTTGTCTCTGGTGTTCAGTAATTCTCCATGCCTGCTTCCTAGGAATTTAACCCTCCTATGTTTCGTGAATTTTCTTTGTGCTTTCTGAGAAATCTCCCCTCAGGCAGATATGTTTGCTCTGTACTTTGTAGGAATTTACCTTGCATGTTCTAGAAAATTTTCCTTGTGTTTTCAAGGAATTCCTCCCTGCCTTCTAGAAATTTTCTCTGTGCTGCCCAGATATTTTCTCCTGTAAATTCAAGTAATTTCCCCTCTGCTTTCTAAGACATTCTATATGTATTTTGTAGAATTTTTCCACGGGTTTTTGAGGAATAACTCTCTTTCTTTTTAAGAACTTCTCACAGGCTTCCTTGGATTTCACCTTTCATTTTCTGGGAATTACATTCTTTTCATTTAAACTGACGGTAAAAACATGCTACTCACAAATCATTATGTATTAATTTATTACCTAGTAGGATCAACTATTTATATGGTTTCTATCTCAGGCTTTTTGCGTTGAGCCTTTACTTTTTGCCAGAGCACAGGATTAGTTCTAGCCTTGCTTTTCAAAGGATGATGCACTGTCAGATTTCGGGAGAACCTACATAACATGAAAAGATAATTCGGTGCTTTAGTAGAGCAGCTTGTAGTAAGCTCTGTGCAGGCAAAGGCTGCCACCTTGTTTCTGTATGACACGTTGCCAGCTGCAATGAGGTCCTGGCCCCGGCTTTTTCTGTTCTAGGTGCTGCTCTTTTATAAGTAAAGTTGTAGGAGGAGGCCTCAGTGTGCATTCATAGCTCTTGCAGTACTTGTCTTCCTGTAGAAATTGTTTGCCATGTAATAATATTTTAAAACCTTAATTGTGGTAAGTGACGTTATCTTAATTTAACAGATAAGGAAAATTGTAGCAGGAGGGTGATGTGACTTCTCAGCTCCCAAAGGAGCTTCGAGAAGATTTAATTTCTGGCTGAGTCTAGAAGCAGATATGCCAAAAGTAGAAGTGAACAATCAGTAAGGGTTGAACCCCAGCATTCTGGTGTGCTTCGGTTTTTAAAATCAAGTTCAGGTGTTGAAGATGTTGAAAATCATGGAGGAATTTAAATAAAAGAAGATCTGGAATGTTAGATTCTGATATATATTTGCCATATAGCTCCTACCTTTCAAAACCAGAAAGTTCAAAGTGGGAGTTCCCAGTGTGGCCATTTTTTATCCATGATGGACACCGTGTCTCTTGGCATGTCCACCTTGACCAGCAACAACTAAATATATCGATGTGAGCTCACATTCCCCTTGGATCCCTCACTGTTTTAACTTTGGTCAAAAGCACCTAAAAATACCTGTGGTTCGGGAAAACAAATAACTTCAAGTTGCTCTTTGGTCATGTTGTCAATTCACAAAAGAAAAGAAAAAAACCTGCAAATGTGATAGAGAAATGCCTTTAGGTGCCCAAAGCTGTCACATAACAATTCCTCCTCTATTTCCCTGTTTGTATCATATGATGTTAAAAAGAGACAGGTATTCATCTGCTCCTCTTGTATGACTTTTAATTGCATAAAGTGTGCATTTATCAGAGGTATCTCTAGTGGTTAAGGCAGATAATTCACTGCCAAAGTGTTAGAGATTTTTATCTACCCATGGGGCAGTCTGCCACATTATTTGTTCATTCTTTAATTGGTTAATTAAATATGTTATTATAGTTTGTAGTGTAAGAGATTAATAAAACCTTGCAAAATAATCAGTTAGGTGCAAAGAGATGGGGTAGGCTTTGCCTGGTGTCTTGCCCTATGGTTCTGACACCCACCAGGGTCTGAGAAGCACTACATGACTCTCATGAGGTGATTAAAGCATCAAGAATAGGAAATCTTTATCAAAAGGTAATGTAAAATCAAGATTTTTCTTTTTTCATGCCTTTTTTTTTTTTTACATTGGCAGTAATCTGAGTTAAAACAGTTGTAGCCCCCCCCTTATTTATTGCTTTGTTGATTTATTTATTTATTTAGAACTACTAGTATTTTCTTGTGCCTAAACAAAGGGTTCACAAAGGTGTTTGTGAAAGAGTTATTCATCTCTTTTCTTGAATTGCCATATTGATAATATTAACGAGAAAACCCCATATCCTTCAATTTATTGATTTATCAACAGAAGACTTTACTCAGGTCAGAATTTTTTAATACAAAAATTTTGTTCAGAAGCAAAATGTAAAATAAATGTAGGATTTTAGCGGGTTTTTTTTTAATATTTTCAGAACATCTTCAAGAGAACAAAAAGATTTCTACATATCATTAAGCTTATCTCTTTTTTGTATTAGTTATCACTTTTTTTTTCCTGGTATATTTCAGAGAATCAAGAACTGTAATAACTTTATCATATTACAGTTAAAAATTTCTTAGATAGTAGGACTAAGAGTATTAATATTGTCAGAGACTTAAATATGGAAATAGGGTATTAATCACATTTCATGTAAATTGCAAAATGTAGGCTATTGAGTGAGATTAGAAGTTATCTCGTGATAAAAGCACTCTATCAGAAAAGAACATTCTCTTAAGTAGCTTTTGTCTCCATGTAAGTATTTTGTACTATTGTTTTCTAATAAGTCATCTGTCATTCAAATAGAAAAGTCCTAGATCTGGGAAATGGAGGGGCTAGGGTGGAACCAAAGGGCTTAAGGATGTTCAAGTGACATCTGAGATTATCTCTGAGGTGCATCAGAGGCAATGGAGCAGAGGAGATTTCGTAGAATGCCAGCTGTAAACCCGGTCCTTGTTTTCTTTTGGAATGCAGGTTCTACACTCTCAGCTTAAGCCAATGTTTCCCATTTTCTTGCGGCTTGGGTCCTTCTTTGAGCTCATCGATGTCTCCCTGTCTCAGAAATGCCAACACCCTCGTGGTCTCCAGGGACTGAAGCCCTCCTTTGCCTGAGGTGATTGTTGTTGCTTTTCTCACTGCTCAGGGCAGCAGCTGCCTCAGTGTGGTGCTTGCTGAGGGGTGACCCCAAATTTCAGCACTCTGATCCCTGTCCGGCAGGAGTTGAGCCAGTTGGAGTCAGTTTCCAGTGCCTCACTTGCAGTAGCCATTTGCAATGCTAGAATGAGTCTCTTTATAAAGTTGGGCATCTTGATGGTATTCCAAGACTTAAAGGCTTGTTAACTTCCCACATTTCCAGGGGTTGCTTCTTCTCTGTTGTCTGCTGTGGAGGAACTGAGCTCTGGCCTTCTTGCCTGGAAATGTTTAGCTAAGATTTCCTTCTTTGGTGCCTTTTAACTCCCTCTGAGCCTCTTTGTTCAGCTTCTTTTTTGAGAAGAGTACACTTTGAGGAATCATGTGCAAGTCAGCTCTCCAGGGGAATTGCAAGAGTACCCAGAAATCCTTGCTTTTGTTATCCCTGTTCTGGCAGCACTGCTGAAGGATGTCCTCACATGATGCCAGTTAGAAGCAAAAGTTCATTTTTATTGGATGCTCCAGACCGACAGCTTCCCAGGTTTATTCAAGTATTTTGAAATCCTCTAAAAATGTGTTGTATACCATTTGCTTTGAAGGAAAAATCTATTATAGTTTTGTACTGTCTGGTGGAAAAAAATGTTTGTTTTTTCCATCTCTGAATGCACCCAGCGATTCTGTAGCTAAAAAAGCTGAAGTATCATTTTTGACGGTGTAATTTTTGTTTTTTGCAGATCTGCTGTCCAAACCAGCATGCTGTGTTATGCCAATCCAGTCCCTTGTCAGTGTGGCAGACAGCTGTAGTTAGAATACAAGGTTTTTGTGTTCTACCCACCCCCTCATCTCTCAGGTTTTATTCCACTTCTTTGAGCAGTGGACACATTCCTGCCAGTCTCAGCATTTTAATTTAATTTGGGCACAGACTATATAAAATTGAACAGATGTCTGAAAGCAGCAAAGGGAAGACCATAAAATGAACCAGCTTCATTTGAACCAAGCAAAGCTCTATTTTTTTTGCCCCCATTGCCACAAAGATCACACATGATTTGGAGGTGTGTGACAAGAGGATCCACTATGGGGAGAGGAGATAAGGAGACTGGAATTGGACCTGATTTTCTTTGCTATGTATTTTTGAGGTGTGTTTTGAAGACTGGGTGTTTCTTCATATTCTACAGTTATCAGTGCTCATTTCTCTACAGGAAAGCAAAGACTTTATTTCGGAATGAATTCTATAAAATATTAAAGAAAAGAGTAAAATCTCTTCCACAGAGAATATTTTTCAACTCTTGCCCCTAATTACAACTTGACATTATTTTCAGCCATCATAGGAAGTGCTGGTTTCCAAAAAATTCCTGGAAACACAGGGTGGTAGTTCCATCCAGTAGGCAGGCCAGGAATTCCTCAGCAAAAAAATTCACTGCCTAAAAGAATCCATTCATCAGAAGATAAGTTGAACAAATTAACCTGAAATAGTGAACTTTTAAAAATGGTTTATTTTTGAAGACATTTAACAGTCTTTTTTTACCTCAAGGTAATGTAATAAATGAAACTAATTGCATATTTTGAAATGTTGTCATGGTTTCTAGTGATATTCATCTGTGATATCATGTCTTAAGTTTGAGCCAATTCTTGCAGGTTTGTCTGCATGAATGTCTCCATTAGATGTATTTTCTTACTACTGGCAAAGAAATACCTGCTCTAAAGGACTTTTTAATCCTACAATTAGCCTAACACACATTAGATTAATTTTACAGGCTTTAAAGGTATTGCATTTTGAAAATAAAGCTTTTGTTTTAAGAGTCAGAGTTTGCATGTGGTGGGCAATTCTTTGGATTTGCTACCACCCACTTGTACCTCGATGTCTTTCAATTATGGTACCCTTCAGATGTAAAAAAGTGTGTAAATGGTAATACTATTCTAAAGATAGTAGGTGAAAAATTTGAGACTAAAGCTGGATTTGAATTTGATTGTCTTTAATTTCTCTGTAGTTCACCCTCATTGATGTACAGTCTCTTTTCTTATCATTCCTGCAGTAGTTAACATTGATAAAGACATATTTATCCTGTATCATAATTTGTTCTATAATGTCAAATGCTTTAAAATTGTTCAGTTATAAGCTTTAAAAGCTTTTGTTGGAGGAGTTTGTTACATGTACATCTGAAAAGAAAATAGAAAAAAACCCACACTGAAGCTGAAATTTCAGAATTAAATGCATCATCTTCGAAAGTAACATAAATGGGTCCCCTTTCAAGCAGCACTTCTACATATAAATTTCTTTATATGCATATACAAGGTATAAAGTAACTATCACCCTAAATTAGATATACCTGAATATGCAACCAATTACTTGCCCTTGTGAATTATGTGGAAAATGTGGGTAGGAGGAGGACACACAAAGTCTCAGCAAGGAAGATGAAGGTGTGTAGCTGTTGATGTTGGTCACTACTGCAAAAGCAGTGTCAAATGATACTGGATAGTCAGCCTTAACAATTGAAGATGTCATAGCTCTCCAGATGTGTTACTGGCATCTAAACCCTATCCACTTTTAGATCTCCCAGTTTTATGAAAATGCATGAGACAGTTTGACTAAATGACACTCTTCTCATAGAAAATATGCCTGGGTGATCGTGGTTTTTTTTCCAGTACCAAATTCAGGAACTGCCACTTCATTAAGAAGAGTTTTTAATATGTACATTCTCAGCTGCAGACAGTTTTTGCAATTCCCAAGCCACAGGCATCATGGAAGGTGGCTTTCTTTCTTTTTTTGGGTTTTTTTTGTTTACCAATAGCATTCACACAGTGACTATCCACTCACTTTGTCTACTTTCCTAGAAAGCACCTGTGAAATTTCTGGAAATCAGTAGGAAAATGCATGGAAAGCAGCTGGGAAACTGGGAAGATGCAGGGACATTTCCTAGGAAGCAGTTACTAAATTCTTGGAAAGTAGGGACAGAATTCCTGGAAAACAGAGGGAGATTTTCTAAAAAGCACATGGGGGAAAATACCTGCAGAGAAAGGGGAAATTTCCTGAAAATTGGCCTAGAAAGTGGAAGGTAGGAAAAGGAGGAGAGCAGCCAAAGTGAATACTTTAAACAGCACATTTGAAATTCCTAGGAAGTTGGCTGTGGATTCCCCAAAAACACCCAAGCAAGCAAAGGGGGAATTCCCAGAAATCTTGTGCACAAGATTTTGCACAATGTGGAAAATTTTCCAGAAAGCTGAGAATATTCCTTGAAAGCAGTGGAATGCACTCCTGGAAAGAATGAAGTAAATTCCTATGATTTGGGGTGTGGATGGGCACTCCTAGAAGGCAGAAGGAGAATTTTCCAGAAATCATGTGGGAATTTGATGGAAAATGGAGAGAGGAATTCCAGACAATGACAGGTGGTACTCACGGTACTTTTCAAAGTGAGGTAGAAAGCTTGTACCAAACTTCAAGTTGCTGATTTTAACCCTTACAGCAAACATGCATGAAGACTGAAACATATCCAACAGAAAAATCTGTAAATATTTTTGTTGGAAAAAGTCAGATTGCTTCTCTGATAGTAAAAACATCTTTTGAATATATGATTGCGAGGTTTAGATTAGTTTATATTAATGGATAATCATTATGTTAAGACTTTTTAAAAGTCGCAGTATTTTTCATGATTATCACTTTTTGGATGAAATTCATCCTTTTGGAAGGACACTAGAAGGGGAGCAGCCTTGGGATGGTAACTGAAGTTTAACACGAGGCTACTGGTAAAAAATAAGCCATGAAAAAAACTTCAGGAAAAGCGTAATTATCATGTAGATGTGTGATATTCTTTAAATTATTCCCAGTTTTCTTTTTATTTGATGATTCTCTGTTTCCAATATCTGTTTGAGCGTCAAGATGTCATATTAGATGCAGAATTTATATTTTCATTTATGTAGATGTCTGTTTTCATTTTCCAGGTGATCCTTTGTGTCTCAGTCATTGCCCCTGTGGCAGAAACCTGAACCAGCATAAACTTTCAAACCACTCAAACTCTACCATCTACTCATGTAATTTAGGGTTCTTATTCTTTCATGAAAGGATAATTGAAAAGATATTTGCATATTAGATTAACCAAATCTCTTCAAAGAATATATGCAATTGGACAGTGTTTCTTGTTTAAGCATTTATTTGGATTTTTAGCAATAAAGTAAGGTAAAAATAGGGAACAAAAAGTGTCCCATTCACAAGTCAGTATGAATAGTATGGTGCAAATTTTTGCCTAAAGTTTTGTGGCTGAGCTGACAGATAAGATTTCAGGACTTTATAATGGCAGCATGTATTATAAGTACTACGGTAGGATATGTAAACCAATATTTGCTGTTAGCTGCCTGTGTAGGATTTTTTGCTTGGGGTACCGAATTGTTTGGAAGTCTCATTTGATTGAAGTGTTACAGTTTTCATTCCTAGTTGTTTAAAAGTTGCATTTTACTTTTTTCAAGGGTTGATAATTAGGCTTTCTAAAAGCCATTTTTAATGCATTAAATGGAGGCTTTAAGCTAAATCCATACTTAGCCTTTGTATTGAAATGACAGTATTTTTGTACATTTTTCAAATGCATATGTTTTGAAAGCTTGAGGGTTTGTTGTAGTAAACACCACACTGACAATATTTGTGGCTGGTCAATTGTCCTTTGCTTTCTGTCCATAAAATACAGAGTGCTTTGGGGTTCTAGGTCATCACTACAGCTGGAGCATTGCCATTAATTATGTATCGTTATTGCATTACGAGAAATTAAACTCAAGAGAAAACAAAATCATTACATTCTTCCTTTTATTTTTATTAGCAGACATATCTTGTAATGGAGCTGTGGGAAGGTGGAGAACTTTAAAAAATGCTTTGTGGTAAAGGGCATTTTACAGAAAATGAGACAGGACACATCATCGAAAGCCTTGCTTCAGCAATAGTGTGTCTGCACAAAAAATGTAATTACATTCCTCTCTTTCTCCTGTATGTTCATTGATTTTGAGTGTTCATACATTTAACAACAGTTACTGATTGATATTTTATCTATTATGTATTCCATAGGATAAAAATAGTCCGGTAAAGAAAAAGTAAAATACGCTACATGAATGCTTATTTAGAACTTTATTTTTCTTACAGATGCATTACCTGTTGCCATTTTCTTTTCTTTCTCTTTCTGCACCAGCTATGACAATAACTGTGTTATTATTTCCTAGCTTGCAACTGCTTTACATTACAACTTTAACTTAGTTCAGTTTTTGTATGTATAGTGTATTACAGGAGATAAAAAAGCAGAAGTGGGTTGTTCCTGATAGTTCCTAACAGCAGGTGTTGCATTTAGGGTCCAGTAAACATCAGCACTTTCATCCACCACACAGAACCATTGCAATTCTGCATAGTCCACAGCAGAATTAACCTATCCAGCCAAAAATTCAGATTTTGTAGATGGTGCAGGACTAGCAATTCTTGAGGTTTTTTGCAAAGAAATTATTAACCTCTTTGTAACAATGTACTGCTTTTAGGAACCCTTCATTTCGCTCCTTTTCCAGAGAGATACATGGCATTATGGAATGGTGCCTTTCATAAAGCCTTGTTTCTTCTATGCCCTCATCAAAAGGGCAAAATTTGACTGGTTTGATATAGGAAAATGAATTGCAGGTATGAAGATATGGTAAATATGCAAGATACACTCTATTTTTTTTGTTGGATGATGTCAGATGATCTGATTGTGAAAGACTGAACCAATATGTACTTTTGCCTTTCTTACAGGATTGTGGTGAGGAATGAGATTTCGAAATTTGAAATTCTTATATGACTCCCTGGAAGAACTGGGGAAGATGGTTTTTGTTAGGTTGCCACTAGTTTAGAGTAATATGCACGGGAACTGTTCATAGGAATTAATCAAAAGATTTTAAAATGTTTCTGTCAGAATATATTCACTGCAACTGATAACATTTTATTTCTTACTCTCTCTTGGCAGGTATTGTTCGCAGAGATCTAAAACTGGAAAACATTTTAGTTAAAAGCAGTGACATCAATGAAGTAAATGAAGTGAAATTAAATATAAAAGTAAGATGACAACTGCAGCAGTTCTGCTTCAAGAACCGTTTTTAATATCCAGGTATTACTGGGAGACCTGACTTTGATACCTATTAGTAGATTTTGAAATGAGTTACTAAATGGTGTTATTAGGGGAAAAAAAAATCATTTGGAAGCTAAGAGCCACCGTTGAAAAGAGAATTTTTTTTTAAATGGTAAGTACATTTCTTGGTCAATTAAAAAAAATTCCTTAAAGTAACTATACCTTATTCATCTACATTTGCATAGTCCCAAGCCATTAGTTACAGGAAGCCAGCAGATGCTATGAGATGTAATTAATATTTAAATTAGGAATGTTTTCAATTTAAAGTAAATCTGTTAGTAATTTAGCAAAAAAGCCTATTTAGACTGTATCTTGATTGAAATACAAGTATATTATAGGATTCTTTTGATATTAATAGATATTTTCTACCTAAACACAATGTTCCATATGCTCACATCTTTTTTTGTATTGAAGAAAATAGTCTTTGATGCTTTATAAATCATGTGTTTATTATGCATCACCAATTTGCTATTTTGGTAGTACTTACTGTTAAAATGTTGTCATCATCTTGCAGAACTGAATTGTTGGATCAGGAATTTACTGTCTGGGATAGAAGACTCCAGGCTGAGAAGCATTTTAGCCACTGAAGTGGACAACTCAGTAATTTATGATGGGATAAATCCAGACTGAAAAACTCCGTTTTCTGTTTCTTAGACCTGTGTGTTTTTATGTAATCTCATGCTCATTTTAAGAAACTTCATTTTGGATTTCTCTGTACCCTTCATTTTGGTACAGTTTGTGCCTTCCTTCCTGCAAATGCCAGAGGTAGGTAAGACATAGATAAATCTTCTGCCTTTTCCACAGGTTTTCCATCCTTTCAGTCAACTCACCACTTCCATCCATAGAAACCACCATGGCCAGCTGTTCTTTTTTAATGGCCTTGCTTTACATATCCATTTGGAACAGCAACTAGCACACTCTGTCATCTCCCCTGCAAGGTGCAAGCATTTTTCCTAGCTTCCATCCTGTGAATGAGGTCAGATCTTTCCTCACTTTGCTTGTTCCTCTCATTTTAGAGGAGAATAATACCTAAATTACTTTAATGGAAGAAGTGGAAAACACAGAACCAAATGCCAGAGCTGGTGTGGCCAGTAGCAATTAAAGTGGCTGCAGGAAAGAAGAGGTTCATCACACAGTGTGAGAAAAAACCCAGCTAAAACCAACATTGAATTGCTTCAGGGCTTTCAGGCTTGAGGCAGCTGATGTTACATGTCAGGCTGAGGTTCACACCCTCCTATTTTTGGCTGTGAGAAAGTCTTCCTGGATCTTTATGATTTTCTGGTTTTGGGCAGGATATGCAGATAGAATTACGGGGCAGATCCAGACGTGGCTTGCTCCTGGTGAAAGAACAGAGGTTCTTCCATATGGCACACGAGTACATGGCCCAGGTGCACACTGGCATGGGGCTTGGATCAAATTTTGTTTTTATATATATAGATATACCTTCTTTTCCAAGCCACCTCTCAGTACCAGGACATTCCTTCCTGAACTCAGAGACACTGATATCTTCAGATGTATGTATTGTCTCACAGACTTTGATATGACAAGTATAAAATATAAAAGTATACTGAGGAATTTGACTTCTCCATGTAAGTATTACACTTGAATAAGGTTTTACATGCAGGATAAAACCCTATCTTGTTTTAAAACAACAACAACAACATTTTTTTCCACCCTTTGAAATGTCCTCTTCATGGACAGTTGATGAGTAGAATCCTTTTTGGTAAGACTTCTTTTAACTCTGTGTCACTCTGGTGATGACCTCTGATTACACAGACTAATTTGTAACTTCTGATGTGCTGCATCAAAATATAGGAATCTCCAGCTAAACAGTGGGAATATATGATAACCGAATTTTTTTAGACAATTTCCATCCAAAAAATGTGCCTATCCCAGTGTGCGGGACTGATTGATATTTGATGCTGAAATGGAAGTTGAAAAAACCCCAACACCACAAAAGCAGGTAATTACAATGTAGCCTGCCCGAATGACATGCTCTTAAGGGCTTTTCCCTTGTCCATTTAGGCAATTAAAACTTTGCATTCCATAATATAAAGATGTGTAAAACCCTTTCTGATTTATACTGCGTGCTATAATACACTTCTCTCCATTATCCAACATAGCATTCATTTGTTTAATTCTGTGGAGTCTTTTCCTCTATAGTTTATACCAGCAAATTTCACAGCTTGCTCATAACAAATGGAAGCAAAAAAGAAATCCTTTTTGGGAGAAGATAATTAGTCCTTCCAACATTCTGATTTATTAAATACTAGTAGCTTTAAACACTCTTTAAGTGAGGGGGTTGGACGGGATAAAATTACTTTCTAATTTACTAATCATGACAGAAACATAGTCTTATCACTGCGAGGGGCCTCGAGTTGTTTGATTTATTTGTCTGTCCAAAGGAAGAAGCAGCTCTACTGAGGTCATTTCTGATGAGTATTTGTGTAAAGTGTACTTAAAGACTTCCAGTAATGGAGACTCCACAATCTTCCCAGGCACTCCATTCTGATGCTTCATTATCCTCCTAGAAATTTTTCCTGCTGCCTGCCCCGAACCTTCAGTTTGACAATCAGCTTAAACTTATACCTGCAGGCCATGATCTAATCACTCTTTTCATTTTAAAATTTCAGTTAACTCACCTGCAGCCACACAATTGCTCCAGCTGACCTAAGGGAGGTGGTGGGAGCCTGTGCGTGGGGCTAAGGAAAAGGATGGAACTGCAGTTCACATTTTCAGACTATTATTTCCTCTCCCTGTCCATCACAGATATGAAGAACAGGTAGGCATCCTCCCTATCGTCAGCAATCTGTTATTTCACTTGTTCATCTCTTGTTCTTTACACTTAAGAGGACAGACAGCTACAGAACATGCCTCAATGCAGCCTTGACAGCAAACAAGTTACAACTGCTTTCTTAGAGGCATTTTTTATACACTTGTGCATTGCTTCTGTGATATTTTAATGTATTAAATTAGTACATTAAACACAATAATTTGGATTACAAAATAATTTAAGGAAAACAGTATCAAAATCCTTACTGAAATAGAGATATGTGACATTTTATGTTCCTCCTCTAACCCCAAAGCCTGTCAGCTTGTGCTGCATGGAAATTTGCTCCTGGCAGGTGCATAATGTCTGTTACCCACCTCTTTGTTTTCTTCTAGGTACCTATTAATTCCAGTATTTTCCTGGGAATTAAAATTAATGGGATACTTCTATAACTCTTTGATGCCAGCTTTTCTACTGTCTTACAGATGGATACCATGATTGCTTTTTTCAGTTTTCAAGTATTTTATCTGACTTCCACTAATGGTTCTTGAAGAGCTAATAGCTCTGGAAAGTCATGTCACTTTTAAAGTACTCCAAAATGAATTTCATTGGTTACGGCTGATTTTAAAATTTCCAACTCAAGTACTTGCTAACCTTTCTCTTCTGTGTAAAAGACTGAGGTCTTGCCCCTTTGTCATTGATATTGATTGGACTATCCACTGCTTGCACTTGACATTTTGGTTAAGATTGATGCAAGAAGACATTAAATACATTTGCCTTCTAAGCATCATCTATCAATTGCATTCTTGGTTGAATACAACATCGATGTCTTTATTCACTGTCTTCCTACCACTCATATTCTTATAGATGATTTCATTTTGAGTTACAACCCTTGCTAGCTGCTCCTCATTTTTTCTTTCTGATTTTGCCCCTCTCCGCTTATGTTTTCCTTTTGGTCTTATTTCTGTTTTTTGTATCTTCCCTTGTTCTGTGTGAGACTCATGGAAATTCAAAATTCAATCAGACTGGTTTAGTAATAAAGATATAAAAGTAATATCAGCTTCCTGAGTTGGTAGTTTTATTTTGTGTAAGACATGTATATAAGGATATTGTTATACACAAACCTGAGTTTGTCCTTGCATATTGGGTATCTTTGGCCAAATTCATTAATGGTTAATTGTTTTAATATTCAGTTAATTAAAAGTTGTCCAATTAAGAATTTATATGTACCCCTGTTAAAACCAACTTATTCCAAGTTGAAACCACCCTGTTTAAATGTTCTGGAAAGTTCCTCCATTATTCCTCTGTTTAAAACTGTTATTTCCCTATTTTAATATTTCTATCAAATATCTATAATGTTATTAAGCAATATTTTATTGTTATATGATGTTTGTTAAATGTTTTATGAAATTATTTGTTAAACATTTTATGATTTTAACTACCTAATGGGGAAGAGGCTCTGCCAGCAAAGGGTGAATATTAGCTGACACTTTGCTGTTTTTAACCCCCGACCGTTGGCCCTGCAACCTGCAACCATGGAAACCATGAATTTCAATTAGGTACCTTCCCGCCACTCAAACCACCAAACTTCAACCCCCTAGACAACAGCAGCCCATTGGCGGACTGAGATGATCTCACTTTGAAGGACCACCAATCACCTATGGCCATGGGGGCGGACCTGTGGGCGGTAATGGGCGGAGCCTGGACATTATAAAAGTTGCCACACAGCTCGAGAGCCTTGCCTTTTGCCTTTGGACTAACCTTGGCAGGGGTCGTTGCTGGTACTCGGCCTCTAACTCCATTGGAGACTTTATAACTACCTGGCTTTGGACTAGCTGAAGTCAATCCAGCAACGCAGGAGTCCTACCCTGGGGACCCAAGGTCGTTTATCGACCAAAAGAGTCTTCCATCCCTGCGTTCCCGGTTTTCTTTTTCTTCTTTTTAATCTCGGTATTCCTCCTTTTACCCGTATCCCGGATTTTTCTTTCTTTTACTATTAAACCTTAATTAACTGATTTTAATTAATTTCCTCATTAATAAAAATTTTATTTTTATATAAAAATAGAAGCTGTCTTCTGTTTTTGACAGATATATATAATTTTGTAGGCTTTCTCTATATGTTAATAGCACGAATTAATGATGGTTTAAAATGTCATCAAGATGATTGATTAAAAATGAGTCCCTACAGCAGATTTGGCCAGTTTGACAATATTAATGGTCAAAATCTCCTTTAAAGTCTTATTTTACCAGTTGTGGTATTATTAAACTATTAAGTTAACTATTTCAAGATCCTTGTTGTAATAATTAGATACTTGAAGCTTGATGCCTACCTAAGACATAAAAAAATCTGAGATCACAGTTCAACAGGCTTCTTTGATTTGGTGGGACAACACCAAGTAAAATATTCACTGTCAATCTCCTCTTCCATTGAGTGAAGGTTTTTATATTTTGTTCCTTTCTGGGACTAAGGATGTCACCTCCATTTGATCTGGAGTTAAAAACCATAGCTCTTACAGTGAACTCAACCACGTCTCCCATGTTGCAGCAGATAAAATCTCACTGAGATGGCCCCAAACCAATATAATAATATCAAATAAGTAGCAAATAGGTTATAATTTGTGAATTTAAGTGGGTTTGAAAATTTTTATTTGAGAGTATTTTGGCACAGGTTTTGTTCATCATCTGATGTGTTCAAGCAAACAGAGGCTTTGTGTTTTGCAAAATCCCCGTGTTCTTATGTGCTACCCTTATGTCTGGGAGAAAACCAAGTTCGTGTGGTGTCTTGCAGTACTTTAAGCCAGTGTGTCGTGAATGCTGCTTTAATAACTTACTGTGGAGAAGAGGAGTACTAAGTTTAATCACACAGCTAATGTCACAGTGTCACCACCCCCTTAACAGCTAAATGATAAAAGTGAGGACACATCAACATGAATTGTTAAGGCCCGTACATTATTCATTTAAACATCTGCTGTTGGTTCCTCCTTACATATGGGAATAAATTATACCACGTCAGCACATTCTTCATGCTTTGTGTTTAAGCATTTAAAAGTTTTTTTTTTTCTATTATTAATACTATTTTTTCTGCTTGGTTGGCAGCCCATGAAGTTATCAGTGCCTGTGACTACAGCCAACAGTGTGACATTTGGAGCACAGGTGTCATTATGTACATGCTGTAAGTAGCTTGTAAAAGTAATATAAAATGTACAGGCCCATTTATAATACAAGTACTTACAATTTTGCACTCAAATAAAAAAATAAGCCTGTGTGCTAAATCTTCACAAAAGAGTAAGTTTTTATAATTGCTTGTATGTAAACAATAAAAATTTCTATGTAAAATGATGTAACAGATTTCAGTATTAAAATTTGAGTATTTGATTTATGGACCACTAAATAGTCCAGAAATAACAGAATATTGCAATGAAACACCATAAAATCAAACTGAGAGTTTAGGCCTCTCTTTTTCCTTGTTGTCTGGATCTATACATGAGGATAGAGCAGTTGATTTACAGATTATTGGTCAAATCCTGACATGAACTGCACAAACTGTGCAATCAGAGTAAAGGCTTTTCTTTTCCACCTCTGACTGTGGTAACTCTGTAATTGAGATGTTCCAGGGCTGCCACGTCTCCCTGTACAGGTTAACTGTGTCTCTTGAAAGTTTATTCGTTTGCTGGTATAAGAGGAAGAAATGAAACTTCATGTTTGTAAGAGTACATGAATACTTACATTGAAGTCTTTCAGATTTTGTAACATTTGTCTTAGCTACAAAATAATAAGTCCTCTCTGAAAAATCTTAACCTGCCTATACTAGCTAAAAAATATAAAAAGGTACCCCAGCAATTGAAATTAATTGTTGCAAAGTATGTAAATTACTGTGCATATGATGCAACTAAAATGCATTACATTTTTTTCAGGGATGTTTTTCTTTCATAAAGCATTTTCATGTTTTTTTCTCCTCACTTTGTGTTTTTCTTCTCTCAGTTGCCACCAGATAATGCTTTAATGCCACTGTTTTAGAACACCACCCCCACCATTTCATTTGTTGTTATTTCTGTTCTGTGATTGTTCTGCTTTTGTTGCATCCAGCTGAGTTCTTTTATAACTTAAGACTTTGTACATGGACATGTGGATACAGACACACAATTTCATAACCTGTTCTTTTCTGGATTTTCTTAGTTTGATTTTTCTTTTCACTTTATTTTGGTTCCTCAGTTTCTTTTCTGTACAATTAGCTCACTTTTCTTCTTGTGTCAGCATGATGAAGTGCTCATAGCTTTATTGCCTTTATTTTTATTCATTTTTTTGTTTCTAAAATCCACGTGTACAATTTACGCTGATACAGATTGAGTTTTATTGTTTTACTTCATGATATTAATGTCTGCATCATAGTAGTAGGATTTGTACAACACGGTAGAATACATTATAAAATGTTTGGTAGAACTGGGGTGGTTTGACTGGCTAATAAGAATCCAGAGCTGTGCCTGCACTCAGCACAATTCACAGCTCAGAACTCGTAAAATTCAGAGCAGTGAACTGTGTTGATTGCAGCTGGAGCTTAGAACTTCTGACCTTCTTCCTTAATTAGCAATATAAATATTTCTTAAAATTAGCATTTTGTAATCACAACACTGTCAGAACAAAGTAGCATTACTTCACCCCTTGTTGTGTTGACTACCCAAGAATGAAAACATTGTGTATGAATTAATAGAATGCAATTCACACTCCTTTTTATTGCTTAATTTGGAAACAGTAACACAAAAGCCATAAGATCATCTCCTGATTTTAATTCTGCTTTTGCAAATTGCTTTTCTTCCCACCCTGAATAATAGCTCGTGCTCCCGGTGCTCCTCTAATGGAGGATACTGGATACTATGTAAGGACACTGTTAGAGCTGTTATTGCTACCATTGCCACTTTGACCCTTCCTGGCTCCAGATGAAGCTTCCCTGCTAAATTCCTGGCTGTCCTGGCTCCCTTGGCTGTGCAGGTGGCGTGTCCCATCGTGGCACCAGGGCTGTTACTGCCACTACAGGCTCTGTCTGTACCTGGATGGGGGACACAAGCCCTGAGGTGACTCAAGAACTCTGTTAATGCACAGAGTTTCCTCTGCACAGTGGGGCAAGGCCGGCCTGGTGGGTTTTTACATGCACTTTAAGGTGTACTCTACACTTCCCATTTCATTTCTATCTTAACACACACTGATAGAAGCACCCACAATAGTAACCAGCAAAAAGAAAATCCATTAAAATACAAAAATGTGTCAGCACATTGAAGGATTAGAGCAGCCAGGGTCCTGCTGCCTGTTGTGCTCGGAGAGTGTGGCCCATGTGCTGCTGTCTAATAGGAAAGGGTCAGGGGCTTCTTTTTCCTGGTCAATCTGCATTATTGGATTTCTTGCTCATTCTTCCAGGTGTGCTCAGAGGCTCCGGCCCCTGCAGTAGTTCTCAAAAACCTTTGTGCAGCCAAAGAAGTCTGGGGTGCCTAATAAATTACTTCCTGCATTACAGCAATAAGAAACCTATTAAGAAAGTGTGGTAATTCTTGCTCCTTTCTAAAGGCACAGAAAATTTCTTTACAGATTTTCAAGGTGCCATGTGATATGTTTCACCTACTTAACTTGATTTCTTCAGCTGAAGTTATCTTAGTCTGGAGAGAATTTAGTCCTATCTGTGCATAGCAGAATAATGGGCATTGTCACCAGCCAATACTTAGGGTATCATGTCTTGAAATGAATGCATTCTGCCCCTTTTCTGTTCCTTAAATTGAGTTCCATGTGGATTTAAGTCCTAAGGGAGATTGGGAAAGGAGAACTGGAGGATAAAAGAAAACAGCATCTGTTGTCAAAGACATTTTGAGATTAAAGGTTTTGGGGAAAAGGCACCAAAATATTAATTTTATGTTTTACCTTAAAAATTAAAACCGTGTGAACGAAACAACACAGTATTTTACTTTGATATAAAGTGACAGGCATCCTTCACCAGGATGTGACAACTGCATTTCTCAGTACCTACTTCTATGTTTTGGGAATAGAACTAAAAAAATTATTTGTTACAAATAATTTATGTGATGAAGTTAGCTTCTTTTTTTTGTTTGTTTTAAATGGTTACAGAAAGGCGTATTAGTTTCTCAAAAGTATTTGCTACGTAATTTTTGCAAGTCAGTTGTGCATGAATAGTGTGATGTAAAATCTATTGGCAATTTAATCTTTGTTAGTTTTGATTGAAAACACAGACCACGTGATGTGGTTTTCCATTCTGTGTGATTAGCAATACACAGATCAATACTTACTTTCAAAGTATATTCTCTAATAATCATTTAGAATTGATGTTTCTGGTTGATACTTCTGCTGGTACATAGTCATAGAAACCATATACCAAATATCTGACGTTGGAACCTCTTTTTTTATAGGAATACATTTGGTTTTATTTTAATATATATTTCCTTTTTCATTTAATTATTTCCACATCATTAAGAATACAATCAGTGTAAAGGAGATGCAGAAAGATTAAATTGAACATACAGATACCACATTTATTCAAATATTTTACTCAAAATAGCAGAAAATAGATACAGGACAAGAATGTAACTGAGCTGTATTTTTATGAACATATACTCTTAATATGGACACTTTTGGGTAGGTCTTCACATTTTTCTGACATTTCTTTTCTTTTTTATTATTCTAATTTTCTACTGATAAATAACTTTGGATGAGGCCAAAAAAGGCAACGTTCACACTACATATGTAAAGGAGATACATCTAAATACCAGAACAAAGAGTGAAGAATTAAAAATGATTCTTTGTTTCTCCCAATATTTTCTGCTTTTTTTTGTTCTGAAAAAATATGTCTTTTGGAGCAGTAAAAGGATATTCTAGACTTCTATAATTTTCTGTGAATCACAGTTGCTTTAATTAACTCTTACTCTGTGAAGAATAGCACCTTAGACTGAGAATTGAATAAATTTCAGAGATTTTAAGAATTTAGAACTGAGTTCTGAACATCAGTACAGTTGACTTTAGGGATACAAGCACCTACTTTGTATGACTAATCTGACTTATATGAAAAAGTCTACAGAATAAAAGTATCTAGTAATTCTTATAATGCATCCATGACTTTTGTTTGAAGCAAACCCCGTTTATTAGAAAGATTGGGGCTACAAAGCCTGAATTGTGAGTGGTCTGTTTTGTCTCGTGGCTGTTGTTTCAGTTCTTGTGACTGTTATTAACCCACTAGTCTGAAAACACTGGCCCACGAATTACTGATGGTTCTTACCACTGCAATGTAGTGGTTGTTAGTACAGAATTGTTGAATTGTTTGATGGAAGATATTACTTGGACATGGAATAAAAAGGAATGATAAGTACACAGTGTTTGCAGTAAACATTACTTCTGAGATAGAGACATTGCACACAGTGGCAGCAAGTTGGCTCTCAGTTAGCCAAGGGATTTGGGTGGGTGAATTAGGGACTAGCAAAAAGTGTGCTCAGTTTAATATTTCCGTGCTGACACTTCTGTTGTTTCTTGGTAAACCTTTGGCTGCTACTTAAAAAATCCATATAATAGCAATTACCTTTTACTTGTGTGGATACCTAGTGATAAAGATTAAATCACCTCTTAACCTCATAACCTTTTTCCTTTAAATCTCTCTGAGGGACACATTTTTAGAACTTGAGTCACTTTTGTAGAGTTCTCTGAAGTTTTCCCAGTCCTGCCAACTTTTTGATTTCAGAGTGATCCCATAATACACAGTTTTTGCCTCACCAGTGAAAAATAGTAGGTATTCATTCACTGACCCTAATTTTCTTGTACCTTTTATAGCAAGTTTGGAAGAAAAGCTTTTGAACTAATAAGAAGGGAAGACCTCTGCTTTAAAAATTTGGTCTGGGAAACAATTACCAAGGCTGGTAAGTACACAGTGCTCTCACAGAATAAATGCTGACTGCATTGCAATGAATTCTACAAATACAGTAGTTGTGATATTTTTCTTAGCTTTTAAGTAGTACACGTTTTCTGAAAAGCAAAATTGATGTTAAAAATAAATTGACATAAATGATATTGTGAACTAATTTCATAGCATTGTGAGAAGAAAGGTCTCCACCGAATTAAAGCACTTGGTTGAAAATGTGTCTTGTTGTTAGTAGAAGTGAGAGGTTTAAAGTTGTGGTTTTCATTCCTAGAAGAAAAAGTTTTGAAACTACTTGTGAAAGCTGATGCTGTTCACCAAATCACAAATGAATTACTGGATAACTAGTGGATAACAGCGAGTTTTGAAGAGATGCAATGTCTTTCCCTTGTATTGTACCTCTCGCTTTTATGGTATGTAAAGTTGTTTTATTGCCTCAGTGGAACCCAGTAGGGTGGAAAATTTTAAAAAATGCAGTCTAAGCAACATAACACTTGTTAGGGATCTGATCCAAAGCTCCCAAATCCATTAGCGTGTTTTGCTTGTATCCCATGGGCTTCTGATCAGCCTGTTAACTAAGAGAATCTCTACACTGTATTCCTTGCCCAAATCAACTTTACCTGATTTCCCGTAGGTTTTGGTGTAATATGGAAGTGTGGGTTTGGATCGGGTTTGATTAGTTCAATGATAATTCTTTTTTCTTTTTTAATTAAAAAACAAACAGAAAAACCCCCAAACCCAGAATCACAAAAACAAAAACGCAACTTTGAGCTACAGAACCATTCTGAAGGCAAGTGGAATGTAGTGCTGGAAGGGAAGCTGTGGGCTCTCAGCTTCCTGGGTGGGCTGCAGATCTTGTCACTGTGAGAATACTGACCTTTCATCTGTCTCAAGGAACACTTGTGCTATTTTGTAGTTGAAATTAAAGCAGAGGAAATGGACATAACTGCTACTTAAAGATAACTGATGATAGCAAGCCCTAATTTCTTCCCTAGCTGGCTTCTACATCATTTAGGAAGAGAAATGCCTGTGAATCATTGCAATGTATTCTGGTATGTGGGAGGATAAATAGCTCTCTCTATACAGGTGGAGCACTGGTTTTGCCTCGCACCTTCATCTACAAAAGAGCCATTCTGGACAAGCCTGCAGCTTTCTTCCTTCCTGCTAATTGAGTAGAGATGAACAGGAAGCTTTTTTCCCAAGGTTTCATTGCAGTGTTGTGTGTGGGAGAATAGCCACAACCAAATGTGTAACTCTGCAATGGCCTGGAAAATGAGGCAGTTTTCATCCAGCTCTGCCCCGCCGTACTAGGAGTACCATACTCTCTTTGCTTCATGAAAGTGAAATATGGAAAACTGCCACCCATGTGATTTCATGACTTCTCACCATGTTTATTCATGGAGCCTGAGACTGATTTCCATGTGAACATCATTTCATGTAACAAGACCTTCCTGTAGTTCATAGAAAACCATTCCTTCTCTCCATACTACACAACACTTCAGGCACAGTAGGTTTTAATTTGTAATATTTTTCTTCTTTTATGAGGTAGGCAGCAGTCTGGCTATCTTATCTACAAAATACCTACAAATGCAACCCTGTATTAGCTGGCTTCAATTTGCAGTTCCACAGTAAATGTGCAACAACTTTAAGCATTTGTTTCAATGCAGAGCCGTGTTTTAGATTTTTTCATCAGGTTTGAATGGTTTCTAAATGTTGAGAGGTGGTCATCATAGGCTGGTGACAGAATTCTCTCATGCCAGGGAATGCACTCCAAGGCCTACAGCCGTCCTTGGGTCGGAAACAATCAGAAATAAGCTCTGGAAATACACTGAAGCCGTTTGTACCTCCAGCTGATCTACTTCTAACAGTTGTTAACTGCTTCCTTAAGGGAAAATTTTCTGTGCTCCAAACAGTGATTTTGCCTTTATGCTTCAGCCTTTCCTGTAGGTGATCAGCCAGTGTTGTCTATCACTCAACCCTTTGTGCCTCACACTGGGCACCAAAAAGGGCTGTCGTGGTTTAACCCCAGCTCCCACCTAAGCACCACACACCCCTATAAAAATTTACTCCTCAGCTTCAGTAGGCAGACGGTGAAGGAGAGTCTTCTCAGTTCCATACTTTTCTGCATTCCACCTGCATGTTCCATCTGAAGCCCTCAGTTGCTTTATTTGCATTCTCCTACGATGCTGATGGTTTTCCAATGTATTACATATTGCAGTGTTAAAAGTTTTTCCATTTCTAGTAAAAACTCTAGGTTTTTCGAGGAGCGTAAAAATAAGAAATGGGGACTTAGAGTGAAAAGTGTCACTGCCAAATTCTTATAGGAATGCTCCTGGAGTTGTCTTATTGACGACCTGGTTTTCAGAGTTATGGAGCACCTGTGGCTCCCTCCTTGCTTCAGCAGGAGTTGCAGATAGTTAGTACCATTGAAAATCAGGACACCAGTTTCTACTTCGTGCTTGTGCCTTCACAGCCTCTGTGATTTTACAATGGCCAGATGGGGAACATGAAAGTGCATTATCATGTAGAGAATTCTGCGTGTAAAAAAATTAACCCCTTGGAGCCATGTGACACATGAGCTTCTGCATAGGAGAAAAATGCATTTGGCACCACAGTCTCCCACCAGGAAATCCCTACCATCTGTACCAAAAATTTATGAAGTCACAAGTCATTCTCCATGATTAAAACTGGCATTTCAAACATAGGTGCAGCACTTTTATATTCCTGAACAATACTTTAACAATAAAAATTTTAATTTAAAAGTTACCATGTTCTTACAGCTAAACAAATGACCTCAAGCTCAATTCAAGTTAGTGGATACCTCTGGAGGTTTATGTGTTGTCAGTTTGAGACCATATAGAGTTTTGGCCGGGGGCTATGCAAAGGGTTGATGATTAATTATTTACCAGAAATACTAATTAATGCAGCCCTGTTACTAGTTTTGATTATTCTGATCTCTGTACCAGTTAAAACTTTTCCAGACACATTTAACTTTTTACATCTGCTGAAAAGTAAGAGCCAAAAACATAACAGGCTAGCAGAATATTTTTAGGTTTCTAAGAAACACAAAGATTGTACTACTACTATATGTTGTTTCTGCATAATCTGCACAGAACATTACCTATGCAGTGAGTATAATATTGTGAAATACAGAGTAAATCTATTTTTGCAATAAATATATTGATGGATACATGTATACTTTGGTTTGATACTATAATTTACAATTACTTTAGGCTATGTTTAAAAAATATGGTATTTTCCATTTTTTTCCTATCTATACATTGTATGGATTGTGACATATTTTAACTATAAGAATATTCTACATAATTTTCTTCTCATCCTGAGAATTTGATATTTTCTTAGATCTGGTTTAATGGAAGTTGGTGTTTCCTTTCAGGTAGTGGGGTGGTTTAAGTTTTTTTTCTTCTCCTCTGTTGATTTTTAGTTCTGTCAGAAGAACTTTTGAGCACATTGTCTGTGAGCTCTGATTTAGAATTCTGTATTATTGCTGTGATTTTTTGTGAAATTTACAGGTATGTGAGTATGCCTGACTGAAGAAGAAAAGCAAGACCCTAAAATATAAAATTTATGTGTACAGCATGTTAGATTTCTTGTTTCTTTTCAAATTGACTTTTACAAGGAAGCCAAATGCCTAAAGCCCAAATCCTCCTGTGTCTGAATTACAACTCCAGTTCAGCAAAAAGCTTGTGTATCTGTTCTGCAAATTATTTAAGCACATTTCCAAAAGTATGTGAGGACTTGAAAAATTTGACTCAATGAAGTACTGAGATCCCTAAGGATGCCTAATGATTCTGAGAAGATATCTGCTTAGAACTCGCTCTCCCTTCCCCATCTTAAGTTTTCTCAGCTATCTGGATCTGTATCTTTTCGTGCACCTGCACCTCCATGCCCTGGCAGTCCTCAGCAGTTTGAAGCAATCCTTTTATTTATTTTCAATTCCATAGTTACATTTGGTTTGTTTTTAGACTTCTCTGTATGCATCAAGACTTTTGTCTGGCTCTCTCAACTTTCCCCAGAGCATCAAAAGCACTTCTACTCTTTTCAGGCATCTTATTCTTTCATTTACTGTGTATCATAACTAATTTGGAGGTTCTTCTGTTTGCCTCTACAATATTTTAATTCTTTCAGTGGAATGATTAATGTATCTTGAATGTCCAATTGTAATGAATCAAGAATTTCACAGATCTGTTTCCTGCTCTTGGTGTTAGCTAAATTTTTTTCCTTCTGAATTGATAACTGAATTATTGTCCCCTAAAATGTCTATTTAAAATATTCCAGACTAATGCATTGAACAGTTCTTGCAAATGATCGCTTCAACCTGTCGTTCTCCTTGATGTTTTAAAATTGGTGTATATGTCAGTGAGATTAACAGAATGTGGGCGCTCATCAGGCTTCAAACTTTGCATGTTACATGTGTTCATGGAGAAAATACTTTATTGCATTCTCCAAGAGTAGCTAGTTATCTCTGCATTTTTGCCTTGAATCCTGCTGAAGTTTGCTTACTAAAAATTGAGTAGAACCCCCCCCCCCGTTGAAATAGAAAAAAAAGAAGCAGAAACAACATAATCTGTCAATTAGAGACCCCCAGGCCTGTTACCCGCAGTTGGCACCAGGTGCTGGTGAATTAAACCCAACAGGTGTTCAAATGAGCCAACACAGATAATTAACTTAAATGTTCCCATTTTCTTAAAAACTGTCACAAAATAAACCCCCTCTCTCTTCTATCGGGTATACAATTATCTGGCACTTTGTAAGGCCTAAGTCTTTCAAAAAGGCCTAATCTCAGCCTCTGATTTTGTGGGTGCAATTCGCTGCACGCTGCACATTTAACTACATAATTGTTTGTGCAAAGGAGGTAAATGTGTGCCATCAGTTATTCCCACAGTTGTCATAATTGCAGATGTAAATCAGCTTGTGCAGCAAATGAGGTTGTTTTGCACAATCCAAACCCACTTTTCTAATGGCTGTGAGTGTTTATGCCTCGGTCATTTGCGACGTGACTTTGCTCTGTTTCAAACAAAGGAAATGCTTTCTAAATAGCAGTCCTCATGTAACAGAAAACAAATAGTTTGAAATGAGAATTGTCAGTTTAATGAGCTGGATGAAAGAGCTTTACAAACCTTCTCATCTGTGACCTCTTTCCTCTGCTGGATCCACTGTGTGACCTCAGAAAAATAATTATATTTCCTGTGTTGCTGTTTACCAGTCTGTACAGTCTAGATAAACTACCTAATAACTATATATTGTTAATAAATATTAGAAAAATATATCCCAGCTGTTAGTGAAGTACTCTAAGAGTGTCAGAAGATTGATAGTATTAATGCCAAATATTATCTCTTAATTAACAAAACAACTCTAGTTTTCAGAGTTGTGTATAAACTTTGCATATAGCATGTGCTTGCCTTTCTCTCCAAACTTTCAGATATGTAATTGCCAGCTTTACTGAATAGTCAAGGTGATAAATGCAAAATTATTTCAGATCATTCAGTGTGAGGTGAGAGGACAGATGCCTGATCAGTTTAAAAAGAATTGTTCCTTCAGTATCCATAGATGTTGTACTACCCCTTATGGATTAGGCTCAATAAAATGGGAGTGTTGTCTAGGCACATTTATTTTCTCAGTAACCTAAAGAAACATGGATAGATACAGAAACAGAGAGAAACAGGGGTAGTGGAAAATCTTGGTCATCCTCTAACTCTTTGGGTTTTCTTTTTATTTTTGCACAAAAGCTAAAATTCCTTTCCCAAAAGCTCTGAAAAGTACTCTTTCTCAGCAGTGGTCCCTGAGAAAGTAGAGATGGTGATGGCTGTTTTAAGTAGGAAGTAATTTCAAAATAGAAAAAACCCCTTGAAGGTAAGAAATTACTTATGGGGTGACATCCTCTATGTCAGTGCTCTCTCTGACAGTGATGACAGGAAATATTATTTAGGGAGAGTATTCAAGCCTGACTATTTCCTCCCATGTAGCACCAAGCCTGGATATTTCCTCTCATTTAGTACCCCAGTATTCAGAATTATCCTTAAGGTTGTGAGAAGATAGATTCCAACATAATCCTGTTAGCATTTGTTATGGCCCTGTTGTCAACGAGTATCTCCAATTCCTTGTTGAGTACGCCGATGCCATCTGCCTCTGCAGCTGCCCATGGCTGCAAGATCCAGAAATGCACTATTTAATGAGTAAATAAATATTTTCTGTTTTAAAATGGTCTCCTACTCTGTTCATCAGATGGCCCTTATTTCTAGGAGTACAGGATGTGGCAAAAACTCGCATTCACTACTAAGTAAAATCTCAGTTATATCGCTCCTCAGTCACCTCCTCACCAAACTGGTGACTCCAAGATTGCTTTCCTGAGTGGTGACTGTAACTGCCAGTTCGAGTTGAGCATTAGACCTGCTTTGGATTACTTTTCCCTAAGTGTACAATTTTATTTGTTTTCCCTCTCTTGTTTGAACCAGTATTTTCATTGGAGGTGATCAGGGTGTTTAGAAAGTTGAGTTTCTAACTGTGTATTTAGGAGTGGGATTTGCAGCTTTAAAAATACCAGACTATTTTCTCTGTTAGTACTGAATATTATTTGAGTTAGGAGTAGTGTTCAGAGAGTGACATTTTTGAAAGTCAAGAAATTGTCATTGTACTGGAGAAAAAGGCTTACCTTCTCAGCAGGTATAAATCATTATTATGACTATTGCTTAAATCAATGATTCTTATCAATTAAAAGTCTCTCCCAAGGAATATTCAGCTGTTTTTCTAGCTTTGTCTTGCTCTCTGAAGAGATAAATCTAATGGCAGAAGTTGAATTTCATCCTGTGAAGACCACTGTTCCTATCTTGGTTGAATTTTAGCAACAAAACAGACCAGAGATACCAAAGAATATATTTTTTGTGAGAGATGAAGATGTAAGTCTTCATTCTTCATTTTTATAAAATGAAGATACGATTTTCTATTGTGTTTGAATATTGTGATGAGGTAATATCCGTCATTTTGATTAAGAAGCCTAGTTAGTGAAGATTGAAATCAAGAAAATGGTCGTATACATTCGTTGAAGCAAAAAAAGTTCTGTCTCAAGGATTGGATTTAAAATTTAAAGACAAGAAGCTTGTCTCTGTGTACTGTAGGAGACATTTAACATTATCTATTATAATTATTTTATTTCTGCATGATCTTATTTTTGCTTATTTTATGATATATATTAGAGTTACATTAGAATAGTATTTTGTAACTGTTCTCTGTTATGATACTTTGTTCATATCTGTATTCTTCCCACCTGTTTAGTGCATTTATAAGGTTGTAGTCTTTAATTTTTTTAAAATTGCTGCCTCCTGAAGGTAAATAAATATCTCTTGTATCAAAGCAGAATTGGTATTTCCAAGAAACAAATGGAGAATTTGACATGTTCTCGGTGTCTTCCACCCAGGAACTGGGACATAAAAGCCTCCTGAGGTCTGCTCACTCACAGTCAGACAGAAATATAGGACATCCATTGACTTTGAACAACTCAAGGGTAAACAACTATTACTTGTGCCAAAATGAGCAAGCTATAGAAAGATGGAAAAATATATCCTGTATTGTTTTGTCTCTTTACTTCCCTGAACCCTTTAATCAGAAAACTTTAGCTTTCCTTTAGCTCTCAAGAAAATCTTACAGCAGTGTGAACTCCTAACCTGTAAGAGGACATCTGCTGATAGTATTTTTGTCAGAGTACAAATCACAGAATTGTCTAAAATGTATGTAATTTATTTGTTCTGCACTAATAGGCACCATGCCAGGTAGGCAGTTTTCTTTCACAAATCCATTTTGTTGTGTTTACCTTGCTTTTATTTTTTTTTACTTTTGTTACAAACATTGGGGGTAGGGGGGGGAATGTGTGTGTGATGAGGCCAGAATCTGCAACAGGGATTCCTGGTAACTGCATGCTTCACACCCAGAGAATATTCCAGGAAATTGCTTATAAATTTGCTCAAGGTATTACAACGCAAGTGCTTCAGTCTATGGAATTTGTTACTGCTATTTTAGGTTGCTTTCAATTGCTTTTTTTTGAGCAGAACTTATTTTAAACTGCACAAATAAGAGATGTTCTTTAAAGTACAATGGAATTGCTGTGGTTCTCGCTACTGAAATTCCGGTGTGTTGATTAAACTCTATATAAAACAGGTGTTAGAGTAATGGCCTTTACAAGTTAATTAATCTTCATTTTCAAAGGATGAGCTACCATTTGGCTTAGGTTTATTATACGTAAGTGTAAATTACAGTGTGATTTACTGTCCTAAAGAAAAAGCCACTCTCTAAGGACAGGTCTTGCCAGCAAACTGGCATTGTGGCACATGGTGTGAGAAAATTATGCACACTTTTCGCTGAAAACATTTCCTTAAATAAATGTATGATCTGATTTATGGCTTATTCAAGAAATTTTGCTGAGAATATCAGTTTTAGGAAATACCTTCTAATCTCCAAAATAATGTTGAAATTCCTCTCACAGTCATTACAGCCTTGATTTTATTTAGGTGTGAAGTATTTCTACTACAGGGCCGAAATCTTTTTCTGTACGTATGTGAACACTTGGAGAGATTTTATTTACAGGAAACTAAGAAAGAGCTTTTTAACATCATATAATATTGAAAGGGTAATACATACTTCTCAATATATGCCTGATTATATGTATAATCAGGCACCTTTTGGGAGGATTTATCTAGTTTCTGTTTTTCAGATCAGATCAAAGTCAAGTCTGTTGAGGAGCAAAAATGTGTGTTATACAAAATGCAGTGAGTATAAGCCACGGATTTCTATATTTTTCTGACAGAACTCAGTAAGATTTTCACTTTAAGCAGAAAGTGAAAATTTTTTTCTTTTTTTTGTTGTACACCCACTCAGTAGCAAAGTCAACTTCCCTTATGAGCTCTGATAGTCACACTGTTTTTATGTGATGTGCTTCAAACCTTTATCATAGAGTCCCAGTTGCTTTCTGGTTCTCATGACTCCAAGATGGTAGGTCAGAGTGTGGCCTGGATAACTATCTTCTCAGCTGGCAAATGCCACTGCTCATTCCTTTCATTTAGTGAGAGTTACTTGGAGGGCACATCTGGACTCACCCTTACCACGGTGGCTGCATCATCAGCCCACATTGTGGCAGTCCTACCCGATCACTGCACTCGCACCGCAGTAAACTTGCAGTGTTGCCCAGTGTTGGTATTCTGTTGTCAAGTGTGCTTTTTTGGAAGAGAGACGAAATTTTCAGAGGCCCAGCAGACATGTTGACATTTTGTACTACCCCTGCTCTTTGAAACCAAGGGAGCTTGAAAATGCACTGCTTCCTATCAAAGGGTTATGTAATTTTTGCAGCACTAACAAAACACAGCGAGTGTAATTTGCCTTTAGAGGGTGAGGTGTTTACTTTTCATGGGTACATTCTCCTATCCTGAGGTGTTAAATCATTTCCCATCTCTGTCGATTTTAAGGTATTTTGGTTAGAGCACAGCTTTTGTGACTGGCTCCCCAACAGAATTAACTTGGATCTCACCTGTCGTGACTTCTCCTTTCCTCTGCACTCCTGGATTTATTTTGTATGCTGTCCTGTTTTGGCTCAGTACAATTCTGTTCCCACAACTCCTCATGCTTTTTGCCACAGACCAGATGCACGCCCTGCATTACCCTGTGTAAGTCTCATGCATGCCCAGTGTTGTCTTGTCATATCAGTGTGCCTTGGTGAGGTGCACTGGAGCTCTCTGGGGCTCACAGGAGAGAAGGCAGCAGCCTGTCAGATCCATGGCTGTGACCTGTCTCCTGCCCAGAGGTGAGTTGTGTCAGGCAAAAAAAGAATGAGGATGTGCATACAGGCTGGAAGCATCTCAAAGGCGATGTTGCCAGGATGGGAACTTTTGGGAGGTGCTAAATTGTTGAGCTTGTGTAGGAACTACAGAAGAGTAGAACATCATCTTCCCAGATGCTGGAGAAGAAACTTCCATCATGTCAGTGACTCCTAGCATTAAACCTCTTAAACAAAATAGAGCTCTTACAGTAAGCTCCATGGATTTTTCCTTTTTCTTCCTTATCCTCTTTTTTCCCTTTATGCCTTTTTTCACTCCTTTTCAATACCTTCATTTCCTCAGTTGTTTTTTTTTTTCATTTGTCAAAAGATTTCTTTTTTTCTTCCACAAATCCCTTTCTTGTTTCTCCTTTTGATGTGGCTTTTCTCTGTGTTTCCCTTTCAACCCTCAGAGCTTATTTTAGTCTCTTCTCTGTATTTGTTACATGGAGGAGTGCTATTGAAAAATTAAAAGTGGATTGCATGGGATTTTCTTATTTCTCTTTTTCCTCTAGAGGCCTGTTTCTCTTCCCTGCTATTTCTATGAAGTTTACCATTCCCAAATGCTTCCTTCCTTTTCTTCCAAATGATTTTACTCATCTTTTGCTCTCTTGTTCTGTCCTTCAACTTGCCCTTCACTTACTATTGCTTGATATTTAATTTCTCAGGCAGAGTGAGGCTTTGTGGAAGCATTCTGGATGAATACTCCAACCTGTACCTCAGCTCTGCTGACAAATGCTAACTTCCCAACTAGATCTCTACTGGCTTTTTTGTTCCATTTTTTTCCTATTTCTCCCCCAGTAGCAGTAGCGAGGTTGGCAGTATTAAGTGCTACAGCCACATTATAACCACAGCCTTGTATAACCTATTAAAGATCAGGTCTGTATGGCATTGTACTTTTAATAGCAGTCGCTGGCAGCCTATCTCTGCTTGTTCTCCTATTATTACAACCACCAGTAGAGCTGTTCTACTGGGAAATTTCAAGTGTAGACAAAGCTTTAATCAACAGTAATCTGATCCTTTAAAAATGCAACACCAATTCATTTATTTCTCATTTCACATATGAAATTTTAATAGGTACAATCACCCTTAAGGATGTTTCAAATATTAACATTATGCACAATTACAAAACAGAATCTTTTTTCTGTATGAAACTATCAGCATCTTTGAACCAAGTAAGTAGTTTTCTGTGCAGACATCAAGTTTACTATCAATCAGAAGCTTATTAACAGCTGTGTTAGTCCTAATTAAGTGCAAAGCAATGGCAGATTTTTTAATTAAGTCTTATTTTCCTAAGAGGAGTCTGATGGGTTTTTTTTTCCCTTTCTCTTCCCCACCTCCATCCTTATTTACTGTGTAAAGATGGCTTTAAAAATAACTGGGACACAAGATGGGGCCATTGACATGGGGCCAAGGTGCCAGGAAATATTTCCTTTACAGAACAGTTGTGTTGTGATTATACTGACCATATTTTATGCCTCTGGTTTTGTAAAATAATTCTGATTTTTTTTTTCAGCTTTTCTGCAATGTTTTTCATTTTGCTATCTTTTTAGTTCTCCTCTTGTCGGAAGTGTATTTCCTGTATTCTCAGTTTCAACAGAAGTAGGAATTAATTTTAGTGTATAAATTCACATGAGACAAAGTAGAAATGTGTGACATCAGATACACCAAAAAGGTCCTTGTTGCCTGAATAGGCCTCTGTGTGTGTAGTACAATGTAGCAAATACTCAGTTGTTATGAGAAAGAATTGGCCTCACAGGAAAGCTGAAATTTGAGTCTCTACAAGTGTTTGGTTTCCTTAGTCCTGAGTGGTGCCCAGTGCTGTATGTGTCCAAGTGAAGGAGGGAGAGAAATGCCCTGAAAACTCTCTTAATCTGCACTTTTTACCCAGCACTATTTAAGCTGGAGAACTTCAGTAACCACGAATTACAGCTGGATTGTTACTTTGCTAATAAGCACCGTGTACATGTAAGAGGGCAGAGTAACCTCTTACTGCTCTTGACAAAGTATTGTCAAGCACGAATATTGTTCTTTACCATTACGGGTATAAAATGCCTGAGCTCTGTTCAGTCTATATTTTAACCTGAGATAAAATGTCTTGAGACAGTTCCTGGCCTGGATGAGCTCACAGTTACACCAAGGATGCCTGTGAAATGCTGACAGTTTACAACAGGTAAGGGTGAGGATCTGTCCCCTGCAACTTAGAGAGGGAGAGTGGATTACCACATGAGATGAATTTCAGGATTTACTTCTCTAACCACCCCCTGAGCTCCTGGGTTTGCTCTTGCACGTTTTAGGCAACAGACTGTTTTCCTTTGGACAATGTGCTCAGCAGAAAAAACTTAACATGTTCCTGTAAAAAAGTGATCCAAAGTTGCAAGGAGGGAGGGATCAAGGCATTGGCCAGCAAGTTTAAAAGGAACTGGAGCCTAAAAGCCATTAAACCTCACGGCATTGCCTAGCTAGGCTTAACACTATGGGCTCTGGGGAGCAGGAATTGCCATTTTCTAAGGGTTTGCAGAGCACTTGTTGCGACCTGAGCTGGCTTGAGCCTAAGGCACTGATGTAATGTAAGCACTGAGGTCAGTAAAATCATAGTAACAATCATGGTGGCTTTAAAATGCTCTGGCTCAATTACGGCAGTAAATCCAAGTCTAGATATAGCAGCTCTTCATTTATGGTCACACGGGTATGTCATAATTGTCTGTAATAAAGTATGATGGAAATTAAAATGGCAACACTTTACCTCGTGCTTTGTGGAGCAAACCAGTGAGGTTTTTTTTCATCTACACCTATTGTGTGGTTTCTGTGCTGTTTCCAGCACAGGTTCTGGGTTTGTATATTTAGAAGTTTCTGTTCTGTAATCAATACTTGGTACGCTCCGGTTCATTACAGCCGCAGGGGTTAATGAATGACTATTGTTTATACGTTGTCTGATGTTAAAGCTTAATCCATATTTGAGTCTAATGCCAGCTTTGTTTCCAGGAAGAAGGAATTGAGATAATGGCTAGGCATATTTTAAAAGAGAATAGGGTTTTTATAATGGTTATGGATCATTTTTATACTTCAGTTATCTTGAGTACATGGGGACCTGTATGCTTCAGGATTGCCCAAGTCTGATTATTTTTTTCCTCTTACTTTAATAAAAAGCAGAATAAGCTCATGAATTTCTTCCACTTCTTTTCTCTGTCTCTCATCCACTTATATGAGGTTTATATTCCTATAAGAAATACTTCTGTCCACTGAATAATAAATTTTAAAAGTGCCATTTTACTTGTTTTGATTGCAATAACAGTGATAGGTTTGGGTGGGAGCCTTGACATCCAAACAGGATTCTCTAAGGTCCTCTGGACAAGGCAGCTGCATGTAACCAAACCTTTGTTGGCAGCTGTTATTAGGAGTGCTTGGAAAGGGTTCTCAGACATTGGAACGGGCTGCTCAGGGAGGTGGTGGAGTCACAATCCCTGGGGGTATTCAAGGAACGACTGGATGTGGCACTCAGTGCCATGGTCTGATTGACACCGCAGTGTTCAGTCGTAGGTTGGACTCAGTGATCTCAGAGGTCTTTTCCAACATTGAAGATGCCATGTTTCTGTAATGAAGATCTTGGAAATGATTTCTTAAAAACAGCTAGTACTCTAAGATTCCTGAAGCTTCTGCCTGTTTTACATGTAAAATATGTGCTTTCCAAAGGTGGAAGTTTTTTTTGGTAGTTCCTAGATTGCCAAGAGCTCTACAGCACTTACCTTGTACCACCCTCCTCTGTTTAGAGAGGATTTTTTAACTGCTGGAATTTCTTTTCTTCTCTGTCCAAATCAAACACACTAAGGAACACTATAAATGATATCGTGTTTACTGGATTAACTACTGTTTTCTGGCAAAATTTGAATTAAGCTTTGACAAAAATATGTGATAAAGGTGAATTTGTCTTTCATGTTGATACTATGAAGCAGTGCAGCATAGGTTTTCATGTCTACACTTACAATTTCCAAGAAAAATAGAAAAGTATTGTGCAAACATTACTGTATTCCAAATAAGAGCCTGCAAATAAAAGATGGTGCTTAAAAAAAAATATTACTCTGTTTCCATAAGCAGGTGGTTTGTTAATTATATATAAAGATACAAGGATAGGGCAGCCATAGGTGTGACTGTTGAAGACCGTATTAGGGAGGTTTTGGAGGCTTCTTGACATTAACTAGGAATTGCTTTGCAATAGATGGCACATTAATACCTACTGTCAAAGAAAAGGAGACTGTAGGGTGAAAGAGAAGGAAGTGCAACCAGCAGCACAAGGTCTGCCATTACAGGTCTCTGATAAAGAAAAGAGACTGCACCTGTCTGGAATGAGGAAAGTCAGCAAGAACATCTTTGAAAGAGATAAAAGGACTCTCATCCCCCTTTTCTCCCTTTATTTATTCAGTGAACTTCAGCCCTTGCAGAAAGCACCTGGCTGACAGCTCTGTACCTTGTAGTCCTTGGTGTATTCCCAGCAGGGTGTACACTACAGACGTCTACAGCACCGGTTTCCCATTTGCTCTCCTGACGGGAAATGTGGGCTATGCTTTTATTTCCAAGGTGTGTCCCATCATGGGCCTGTCTGCCCACCTCTGCAGCAGGGTGGGCACTGGCTGGGGTGTCTGCAAAGCTTGGAGGCTGGACTAAAATGAGGCAGCTAATGCTGTTAGTGCCCCAGCCATCACCCCCACCCTTTGGTGGATGTTGCCACCCCTGAGGCAGTGATGTCTAATCCACTCATGAATCAATTATTGAACTGTCGCATTTTTCAGCCTGGCCTATTAAATTAAACTGACATCAGTCTCATCTCACAAAGACATTAGATAGTGATGAATTTTAGGTACTGTTAACCTGGTTTTGAATTGGCCAGCTAGAGACAGACAGATTCATTTTACATTCCAGCTGCCAGAACCACTGTCATGTCCTATCTTGCTACTGTGGCTTTTTGATCAATGGCCTTCCTTGCTGACTCCTGAGAAGGAGCAATTTCATAACAAGAAAGAGAGCATAAGAAAGCCAAAAAGGTCAAAACCTGGATTTTATTTTTCTGTCTTTGGTAGCACTGTGAGGAAGAAGGTGCATATGTAAACAGTGAGATAGGCTGGCTGGTTAAAAAAGCTTCACTGAATGAATCATAGAATGGTTTATTTTGGAAGGGACTTTAAAGATTGTCTGGTTCCTCCTGCCACGGGTAGGGACACCTTTCACTAAACCAGGTTGCTCAAAGGCCCATACAACCTGGCCTTGAGTTCCTCCAGGGATGGGGCATACACAACTTCTCTGGGCAACCTGTTCCTGTGCCTCACCACCCTCATAGTGAGGAAAAATCACATTACTGCCTATAGGGGTTTAAAAAGACACTGCGTGCAACTAATGCAGTCCAGGTTAAGGGAGTTTATGTTCATGGAAAAATGGAAAAGAAATGTTCCATAATGCCAACAGCATTGCTTTATACCTGCAGTATACCCACTGTGGGCAGTGCTTGCTCTGTGCTCTATTTCATCCACTGGGTGCACCTGGTCAGAAAAATGTGGAAACCTTCGGACTGTGGCTTGTTAAGAGGTGGAAGGTCCTCAGACTGATCTGAGCTCAACCTGCATGTGTTTGGCGTTGTCTGTACTCATTCCCTTCTTGGATTCTGCTTTTATTGGTAACTGAAATATAACAAAAATGTGTCAGTTCAATGCTCCTACAGTTTATCCTCTTTTCTCCACCCAGGACTTAAGGGGAATTGATGAGTGTGTGTGTGCTTCCTTTTGACTCCTCAAGGCAAGATGGAGCCATGGGAGAGCTGTTGCAATGAATGGCCAGAACGGCAGCCTGTGGGTATGCAGAGTGGGATGCTGACCTGTGTTTGCGGGTGCACAGCTCTTCAAAAGCACTTGTCTTTTTCACTGTGGAAAAAAAAATCAACAAGGAAATGCTGTCAGATATTTCCTGCCTGCTGGAGCTGCGGATTCATAACTATTAATAGAACTCTTAATTGACTATTTGAGAGCAGCTATAAAAATTTATTAGATGCATATGAGGAAATAAACATGGGTCAGTCTGTAGCGGCACAATGATACCAATTTTATGACCTATTAGGACACTTTTGTGTCTAGCAAAGGATTTTTTTAATAAACATTAAACACTTCGCCCAAATTCTGCCCTCTAGCACTTCTCCCAGTCTAATGAATGTATAATGAAAGCAAATATTTGGTATAGCAAAAGAATCCCATTTTTTAAAATCTCATTCCTGTACATTTTTAAGAGGTTAGGTTACCTGACACGTAAAGCATCCATGAATTTTAAGTGAGGTCAGATTAGTAAGGCTCTGTAGTTGGTCTTTCATCTTAATGTGACCAAGAACGTCCTCTAGCTCACTCTATTTACTAAGAAATTAAAAAATAGCAAATTGCACATCATTGCAGGCCATATGTCCATTCCTCTCCTGGGCTCTGCTCTACAGCAATGTTAATTGACTTGCCCAAACCCTCTTCTCCTGAGTTGTGACCACTGCTGATGAAACAATCAACAATGCTCCTGAGCAGAATTGAGAATGAAAAAACAATGTAAACCACTGAACCACATTAAGAATAAATTCCTTTCTGCAAAAGGATGATAAAAATTTAATACTGACATATAACCTAGGCTTTCAAAGGTAAAATCTTGTTTTAAGTTCACTTAAAAAGCAGGGGTTTCAGCATGGCCTGAAAGTCAGAGACTTTTTAAAGGCACTTTACACTGAGAAAACAAAACCAATGATATACAAATCATTGACTGTTACACATTTATTTCTGGTTTAGTAGACTTTGAATAAAGCACACAAAATTTTAAACAAACCTGCAAGGGCTGTTAAATAAAGATTATATATTCTTCTATTGGGAAAATAATTTGATACATCTGTATGTAAAAGACAAATTGGATTTGATTACATTGAACAAAAGTAAAAAGGACCATAAGCTCGTGGTGTATTAATGAGCTTACTTTTTTACCTTTTTACTTGGGTCTTCAGAGAACCTCCATTAAATCACAAGCTTTGTCTTTTAAGCTAATGCATGATATTTAGGTGAGGATGCATTACTCCATCTCCACAGCACTGTGGAATGTTAAGGGACACACCTGAGTGCGGGACCCAGCTGAAGCCAGTTTTCCCCACAGCCTGTGGCAGGTGCTGGCAATTGCCCTGGGCTCCTTGCCCAGCCCATAAAGAGGTGTTAGCAGGATCCCCTCCTTTTTGGGCAGCCAAAGCTTTGTCTTCAGACCTTGGTTATGGAAAAGAGAGAGGAAGAGTCCAGAAGAGGGGCCAGAGCCTGGCAGGAGCCCAGGCTGCAGCCCTGGAGCTGCCTGCATTCTTCTGCACTGCTTTGACTCTACCCCAGCCCACCCACTGTCCCCAGCAGAGTGCTCAGTCCCCTGCCAGCTGGGGGAGACCAACCACAGGTAATTTTTGTGACTCTTCCTTCTAATGCTCACCTTGAGGGTGCCTGTGGGGCTGTTTTTCAGTGCACTTCATCCAAACCTGATGCAAAATGTGGGTTTTTCCAGTTTCTCTGCAGGTTTAGGCAACCAACTCCCCACTCATTTCCTATACCAAGCTTATTTTCTTTTTTTTTTTTTTTTTAAATTGCGTCAGATAGCATGATCAGGTCAGCATTCCCTGCACTTTCCTCCTTGCACCTTTTTTTAAAAAAGCCACCTGAAATAGTAGGTCTTGTGGATGTAGAGAAAGTACTTCAAATATGAAAACTGAGAAGACTCAGAAATGAGAAAGCAAATATAATGAAAACTTCATTATCATTAATAGCCCGATCACTTTCTCTGGCAGTTTCGTGATTTTTTTATTCCTCGAAGCTGGCAGTGCACAAAAATGGAATATGACTATGGCAGGCTTATTCTGGATTTTCTTTATAATGTTATTTGTTTAGTAGCTATGAAGTTAGAATTTTAATTTTAATAGCACTTTTTTTTCTAAGCACGGTCAATCTATCTTTTTACTATGACAAGTTATTTTAAACTACTTAGTATTCAGGGTATTTGCAGTTGCAATGAACAAGTTCGTTTAAACACCAAATCAATCAGTATTTTCACTAGAGAGAAATTTTTAAGTACCAATTAAGAATGAAAAAGTGATCTACATTCTCTAATACAATATTAATGTGCTGAGAGGGGTGATCCCAACTGCATGAGAAAAAATGCAGCTGTGCATATGCTTGTCTTAAGAAAGGGGGGTTTTTTTCTGTCACTTAGAATAATTTAATGAATAAAAAGTGGTTCTTTTATTACTACTAATGAATGGAAATCCCATCAAATTGCAAGGCATCAACACAAGGACATTACTCTTAAACTAAAAGTGCTGTAGATTATCCCAGTGATAATGGAGGCCACGAGCACTTTGTGGGATGGATGGACTGTTCTCGTGGTGCCGTGCTGGAGTTACCTTTCAGCAGTGCATAGATCAACCTTAAGAGTTATGCTAGGTGCTTAATTCTGTTATTCTCTGTTGAAATATCAACCTATCAGCTCATAATGAGACCGTTTGAAAAAACGTAATTACCGAGGCCGTGGGGAAATCACGTCCTTTATGTTGATGAGGGTGTGCACTGATCTGCTGAGGGGAGTTGGTAGAGTCTTGCTGATTAAGCCACTCATGGGCATCTTGACGGATCAATGAGACATGTAATGGTGGGAAGGATACTGGCTTGGCTCTGTGTTCCAGTGGCCATGTTCTCCTCTGGTACCTGCAGTTTGGGGTTTGTACGCTTTGAAGCAAGGGGAGCAGCACATGAAAGGCACTGGGGAAAAGGGACCTGAGTTTTTTACAGGAATCAGCCTTGGATGGAAGGACCCTGTTTAGGAAGGGATTAGGTTGCATGGGAAAAGGATTTTACAGGCCTCCAGCAACTGGAGGGCAGTTCAGGAGCCCTAAAAAAGAAGGAACCAGTGCTTTAACCTGAAGAGGTTTTATCACCTTGACTTAGATAGCTTTGTTTCAGCTTAATGCCCACTTGGCTCTTTAGAGTCGATCTGCCAGGAACATTGCTGCACAATAAGGTGACAACCTCACCCCATCAAAATGACATAAAATACGTTTTCTTTTAAGTTGTGTTTGAACTTGTCTTACCATAAAAGTATTTTTAGAGCACAGGCACCTTGGGGGAATATCTGAAAATGTGAACAGAAAAAAAAACCTGAAGTTGAATTTTTGAACCAAAGATTGCCTGGCCTCTCCAAGGATTTCATTAGTGACTTTCCTGTGAAACAGTTTCAGGACCCTATTTACAACAATTTTGGTTTTCTTATTCTAGTGACTCTCTTGTATTAATTTGTATAAATGCTTTTTTTCCCTGTGATATTTCTGTAAGTGTTATCTAAATGTATCATTTAAAAGGACTGTTGGCTTAACTATTTTAAGATAGTATCTTTATGAAATAGACTTTTTTTAGGACAGCAAAAGATATAAATCTTTCTGATTGTCTAGGGGAAAAAAGTATTTATTATTCATAAACACAAGAGTGTGAATATATAAGCAGAGCCATTGAAGTTGGCTCGATGTACACAAGTTGAAATCAATCCATGTTGTTCTTAAAGTACTTGTTTTGCAGTTTTTGCATGAAGAGTCTGCAAGTAAAACAGTAAAGCTTCTGCTCCCTTGTTGGTTTATAAATAGTTTATATATTAGGCATTTAGTATGCATTTTTTAATAAATCATTACTTGTCCTGAAACTCGGGATGCTTTGATCTGCGCACGTTTCACAAATACATAGCACCTCGAGGATGACCCCAGTGCTAACAGCAAACTCTGTGGGAGGGCTTTTCACAGGAATATTCCAAGTTTCTGCAGTTTGGTGGGCAGCAGCCTTGGCTGTGTGCCACATCACCCTTTCCCTGTGCACCACTGAGTTGGTGTTGCTGGAGATACCACAAAACCAGGCTCGAAGCTACTGAGCACAGGATGAAAACACCTTCGTAGGATATTGCTGTGATAACCTCAGCCTAGCAAGGTAAAGCTGCATATAAAAGATCCCTTCAAAAGAGAATAGGAAATGTAGTAATTGGGGAAGTGAGTGGAGTCATGTGGGAAAATATTCGTACCAGATGACTCTTTTCCAGCACTGCGGCTGTTCCATTAAAGAGCTAATGTGTAAGTTAATGCTGCCTGAGGCAGGATTAACTTCCGATGTGTAGAGATTCAAGATTGCTAATGGCCTAGCTAGCATGAAAGCCAACTTGCCCGGGAAGGTGACTTACTGTACTTCTCTTATCTGGCTATTGCTTGGCTTGTTGTGCTGAGCACCTGGCACTGAATTTTCACTGTCTGCCCAGCTCCTGAGGGGGGCACAAGAGCTGTTGCCAAACTCAAGGCAGGGCAGAGCCATTGGTGAGGCGATTTGTGCATGAGAACAAATCAAGGTGTTTGACTGACTGCTTTCCTCGTCTCTCCTTGGGCTGCTCTGCTGGCACAAAAGAGCTTGTGCTACTTCCCAGGACCAGACTTGTAGCTGCTGTCAGTGAGTGAATCCCAAAGAAAATGGCAGAGTTGCATGCTCTGGGAATGTGATGCTTGTGTTTAGGTGATCCACTTTGCTGTGCTGAAGCTTTTCAGCATGAGAGAAGGTGTGTTCCTGCGTTGATGGAAGGTGTCTGTCAGGGTGGTAAATGCTGTGATGGATGGAGACAAGAGGATGCCCTCTTCCAGGCCTAGCCTCAGCTCTTGCTTTTCTCCTCTGTTGTGGAGGGGTGGCTGGGGTACCTCTGGTGCACCCCAATATTGGATGGAGGTAAATTCCCATGGGAACCTGTTCCGCTGTGCCTCTCTCCAGTTTGGGTGTGAGGCAATGGGCTCATAGCATTGCCTCACACACAGAGCAAGGTGGACTTTGTGTGGCTGAGAACTCTCTGGGGACACTTGCCATGGAACATTGTGTCTCTCACTGGATGCTGTCTTTCTAGGGATTTTGCCTTTTTCATATTTCTTCCTGAAATACGCTCCCGAGCTCTTACTCTGCTCCCAGCTCCTGCTCTGGAAAACTACTTCAGTGTACTCAGCTGTGCTGAGGGCATTATTTCTTCATCTTCTGGCTGCTTTCTCACCTGCAATGTTTTGCTTTTCCTGCTGGAGAGGCAGACCACCTTTATGTATCCCAGCTGCAGTAAGTTCTGTTGATTTGTGTCTCTGTATTGGCAGTTGTGCAGTTAATCCACTTTCTTATCAAAGTGCATGCTGTTTCAATACTGCTATATAACTGCCCTCTTAGGATAAAAGGGAATTAAAAAAAAAATTTTAAATCAAGAGATGGGGTAAAACAAATTACTTTTTCTCTTCTTTATAAAATGTGTTAATTGTGTGTGGAAGTGCCTGTACAGACCCAGCAGTCTTGTATTGGGTTTTTTCCCTGGCAATTTTTTTTCTGAATAAGACCTCAACATTTGTACCTAGAAGTAGTACTTCAAATACAATATCTTTTTCTGGATGTCATCCTTTCATGAATATACTACAACTCAGCTGTTGCAGAGGTAACAAGGCCCATCAGCATCCGTCAGTCTGAAGGTACCTCTGTGATTGCTGCATTAGAGATTCCTGCCTGTTGTGCAGCTTTCAGGCTGAGTGCTGAACATGGAATATTTCTTTAGCACGTGTGTGTGTGTGTACAGTGGCTGTGTGAGGAAGCAGAGGGGATGAATGGTGTTGGTGAGAAACCCAGGAATTCCTCCAGCAGCACCAGGACATGTTCTCCTCCCAGTGAACCTGGATAACTCAATGCTAATGGGTGTTACACACAAGGGAGAGGATCTACCCCACTGCATGCTCTGGGAAGTGCAATTTAAAGCTTTCCCGAGGCATCTTTAAATTAAATTTCTTGGAGTATCTGTCTTCCAGTTGTCTCACATGCAGAACTCCCACTGACTCAACAGAGCTTGCTGCACACAGATCCACGGCAGGAGACTTCTCCTTTGTTGTATCTTTCCAAGAGATGTAAAAGAGACAGAGGTAAATCGCTCTTACTGGTATGACAGACAGGTCATACCTGCCTTGCCTGTGTATATGCTAGTGGTTCACTACAAGGCATGTACTTTTGGGTTATGTGTATGCCAAAACACGGGAAAAATAAGCCAATTTAAAAAAAAATTTGGTCAGGAATTTCCTTTCCTTCAATCCAGAAGAGCCTCCTCTACCCTTGACTGGTGACAGGATTTGAAGGAGGGTAGATTGGTCAGATGAGCTATAAAGACTGGATGTTTAAAATGGCTAGCAAGAACATATAGATTTGCTGTGAGAAGAATTATACAAACCAAAACAAAATCCCCACAGCCACAGGACTTGGGTGACAAAGGTGTACCCATAAAAAGGAGGATTCTGTAATAGCTGTGTCAGGGCTTTTAGCATCTTCCTCAGAAGCATCTCGTATTAGTTGTGGTCAGTGCAATGTGGGGTTCAGCTGACCTCTGCAGCTGACCAGTTCCCATGTTCTGGTTTTATCCAGTAGAATTCAACGAGCCTGGATCCTTTTAAGTCTGCAGAAGATGGACTTGTGTTATCATAGTTACACAGTGTTTGGCCAAATCCCCTGCATTTTGCTAGTGAAATGAAGGAGGCAGCACGTGGGTTGTTCTGCTGAAACCAGAAGCATCAGACTAACACATGATACTGGTGTCTGCAGTGCCAAACTGCTGCTTTGTGGTCTTACCTTATTTCTTTTTCCTTCTTTAAACACAAGGGAAATTTTGAAATGATATATTTTTCTTAAACAGATTTTTGAAATCAGTGGGGGTTAATTAAAAACTAAATTCGGAATCTACAAACACCCAGAAATTATTTACACTGTTGTTAATTTCTTCTTTAATATTCATAAGTGTTTTCTGTTAATTAAGAAGAGAGGGAGAACATGAAGAAAGACTCAGAACAAAAGCAGTCTGCATACAGATTAGGGACTGAGTTCTCAAAGAACTGGACTAAATACATACTGCCAGCATTGAGTGAGGAATTTATATGCAGTGAATGTGCCTTGCAGCTGAAAGATTGGGCAGACTTGTGTCTTAAACTTACTGCATCAAAATTTGACATGATTCTCTTAACCACCGTGGCTGCCGCTTTCCTGCTTTCTGACGTTGGGCACTCTGCAGTCCTGGAGCAGTTTCATAGAACCATTGAATGACCAGGGCTGGAAGGAACCTTAAAGATCATCTGGTTCCCACCAACCTTTCACCAGACTGGGTTACTCAGAGCCCTATCAACCATGGCCTTGAACACTTTTGGATATGGGGCATCCACAACTTCTTTGGGCAACCTGTTCCAGGGCCTCACCGCTCTCAGTATTAGCAGCAGACTCAGCATTTTTCACAGCAACCTGTTCCAAACTATGCAGCCTTATTTCCTACAAATGCTTTACATAAATCATTATGTATTTATGAACCTGTCAGTGGTATCAGCCAGTGCCTTAGCAACATCTAAAGACTGTTAGTCAAGATCAGGTTTCACCACGCAAGGTGAGACATAGCCAAATTCTTGCTGTCAGTAGGCACAGGTGCTGCACCTCTCTCAGTGATTGTCCTTTTCTCACATGTGGAGTTATTTGCAGCCCCTTCCACATCTGGGACCTTCACCAGCTTTGTTCTTTCCAGTTTGTAGGACCACCTGTTTAGCTTCATCCCTACAGTGTATTTACCTTTAGTATTGAAACAACCTCCTAGTGTAAATCTTTTTTTGAGCTCTTTTGAATATGGGCCTATTGGGCTGCAGTTTTTCAATTCTGTAGGATCTGGGTGAGCTTTAAATAATGTACTTTAGAATATACTTATGAATAAAAGTGCTGTATTTCTCAGCAAGATTTGGGAGTCTTGTGTTAGCTGTAAATAGTTCTACTTGATGCCTGCGTGGATTCTCAGTACAGAGAAGAGATTGAAAGAATGACCTTAGTTAAAGATGTATTTCATTTAGGATATTGAATATACCTGTGTCTAATCTGTTTGACAAGTAGAAAATGCAAAAACCTAGGTCCCTAAAATTCCCCTATGTAAATAGGCTCTCTGACTGGCATTCCTGCGCTGATGGCTGATGTCTTGCAGTGCTACCAAGACAGTCCTATTTTCAGGTTTCAGACTCCACGATCCCTACCTAACACGGTGGCAACCTTCTAAGAATGAGCTGTGGGGATAATAGAAAGCTGGAAGTAAGGAAATCAGCCTTTTAAAGAAGAAAAGAAATTAATTGTATTTCTTACCTCAAATCAAAGGTAGCAAATTATTTGTTTGGTTGGGGTTTTTTTTTGTTTCCTAAGGGTGGAGAATCTGGAATGTTGCTGAGGGAAGAAATAGAATTAAAAAAGAATATGAGTTCCGCCATGCTCCAGGGAGGCTGTTGTATGCTCTGAACTCATTGTACACAATATTCTAAGCTGTGACAGCAAGTTTAAAGTTGCAGCAAAATTTATTTTGGCAAAGGTTTATGGAAGAAATGGAGGATATAGGGGAGTCTGGAGAGTAGAAGCAGACTTCAGACTCTGGCAGCTTGAGCACAAGTTAGAGACCTGGGTTAGAGATGAGTGAGCTGTATGTACAAACACATTTCTGTGATCTTTTTGATAGGAAAAAGATCACAAATTGTATCAGAAAATACAGGGTCAACTGTAGCAAGAACACCTTGGGGGAGATGGGAGTTGCAGTAATATCAGAAGACATCTGGTAATGGCGCTACAGCAGATATTTTTTCCCCCTCAGGGACGATGATGGAACAGTAATTACCAAGAAAGCCAGCAACCTGCAGAGTGTAGGAGTGTCTTGCTTGTAGTTAGGGATGCTGAAGTCTGGAACGTATAAGAATCAAAATTTGGTGTCTGAACAACTGAATCTACAAATGGTGACAGGTAAGAAGGCAGTTGGAATGGGGAAGGGGGAGAAAGAACTGAACTTTGGGATATAGTGACTTCCTCAAAGACCTAATACACATTAGTTATGTTCTTTAAGGGTTCATCAGCTAATGTAACTGCATCTCCCTAAGCCAAGTTTTATCTAAAACTGAGTCCATGAAAAGGAATAGCCCAGGTATAAATGGGTGCAGCTGGATCAGTCCCCTATGTCACTAAAATAAAACAGCATGGCTGAGCTTTTTATCTTCTCTGTTGTTCTCCCAGCTGCTCTACAGAAATATTGTGCTGGTGAGTTCTAACCCTTCATGTTGGAATTGCAAACAGCACTTGCATGGATTGTTGGTGTGAAGATGAAATGAAACTCTGCTATAAGTAATAAGCTGCAATGTAAAAGGAATAGACATACACTGTTGGAAGTGACAGTGATTTAAGATGCTCGAAGATCAGTGTGAGAAATCTGAAAAGAAACTGAGATCTTGGGACTGCTCACATACCTCTAAAGATCAGCCCTCTCTGTGCTGTCCCAAGGAGGTCACTTAAAGCTGTATTAGGCAAAAAGCTGTCTCCCAGCAAGACAGTTAAAAGTGAATGCCTGGGAAAAAAAGCTTGGTACATGTGTGGTAGATGTCTTCTGCAATACTGGTTCCTGAGGCTAGAACTTACTGATGTCTGTTTCTGCCCTTGCCAGTACTTCTCTCTCCCCTGCAGAAGTAGATGTAGTTTCTTCAGGGATCTTGTTTTGTTTTTATCTGTGCCTATGAACTCTGAAGCAATCTTCAGTGTCAGAGGAAAAAACAAACCTAAAGGCTGAGATTTCAGTGGGAAGTTGCCTATTCCCACTTCCCCTGCAGGTGCTCTTGGAGTTGCTCATCCTGGTATCAGTTGCTCTATTTCTCTTAAAAAGACCTTCAAATTGCTTGGTTTCTGCTTTGTGCTACTGGAGCCCTGTGTGACTTTGATAAGTTGTTAGACTGTATTTACATGTAAGCATGAAACATTCCTCTCTTTGAATAAGAGGTGAAACAAGTGGCAATGAAAATGCAATTGAAAACAAAATCCTACACAGCTGAATAAATTCTGTCCTTTCCATGTTAATGAAGACCTGGTGGGATCAGCAGAAGGTACAGTGGTGGTGAAGTGTTTGAGTGGGTGTGTCCAAACCCCTGTGTGAGGATCAAAGGGGACAGTAGTTAAGTCACTGCAGAACAGAGTTTAAAACCCACAGTTTTAAAAAATCATAGATGTTGTTTTTAAAAGAAAGCAACAGATACTACTTTTCATTTTTTATATGGACAGAAATAATTTAGCACATACATTTGTCTGTCAAGAGACTACTGTCTGCTTGTTTGTGTAGTGGAAATCTACCAATATAACAAAGATTTTCTGTTTCTGAGAGTTAAAACCTCAAGCACTGAGTAGCTTTGAAATGTGTGTTTTTTAACTGAGGTCTTTCTAGAAGTAAAATTAACTGCACATCACTATTTAATGCATGAAACCACAATTTACTGTCCTGAGAACTAATTTCAGCTTGCTGCAGTTGTAAACTTGCCCTCAATTAATGTGCTACTGGGCCCAATTCAGAGATGGGTAAAGTCAGCAGGTCTTTCCAATTACTTTTATGGGTATCAGATGAAGTCTTTAATTAATGCATCACTGAGTGCTCAGGCTCATTTAAAAATTTCTCATTTCTAGATATAATGCAGATCTTTCAAAATGTCATTGTACTTTAAAGCTGTTCTGCTCTCTTGGATGAGAAGTTATTTACACTTGTGTGACTACATCTGATATATTCCTTCTTTCCTCACACCATAATATGCCTACAGTATGTGTTTTGATATATTATGTGTATCTTTGAATACATAATATATTACCAGATGGTATGTGATTAGCAGGGTACACTAAAGTAGAAAGATGTCTTCTGCCCTGGGTACATGTACACAGTCTGGTAGTGTACGTATTTAAAGTGAATATTTCAAGATGTATTTTTAGAGAGAAAATAATCTGTTGGTATATGCAAAAGTTCTCTGTGTGCAGTAAATGAGCTACCCAGGAAAGTTTCATATCTAACATGCTACTGGAAGTACTGGGAAACTGCCTCTCGCTCGTGAGGTCATCCTGGTGAAATTTTGACAGAGAGGACTTTATGTTCAGACGCCACTGGCGTGTTTTCAGTTCCAGGAGCTTAATAGTTCAGATTTGGAATATGGAATAGCTGTTCTTAGTTTGTAGAGGAGCAAAGAGAAGTGTTTCTGATGGGTTACTGCCTGCTTGGGTGGAAGCATGTGAAAGCCATTGTTTTCTCAAAACAAGTAAGCCAAATGCCAGCTTTGAGGTTGAGCTCCAGTGTCAAGGAAAACTTATGGATATGTTTCAGACTCCTGAAAAATCAACATTTAAATCAGAAATATTGATACAGCCCTGCCTGAAATAATGTAACTCGCTGTTACAATTCAGGCTGGTATTGTGAAGACACCTGAACTTATGGTCACCTGTTCCTTGCATAGATTTTAGTCATCAGAAATTGAATGCCATTGGCCAAACTTTCAGCTCTTAGCAATAAAAATTACCCAGAGAAGAGGAATTATAGACATTCCAGAAGTGCACTGTTTATGGGTCGATTCAGGTTTGGAGGTAGGTTTAGGTTGGTAACTGATAGAAAACTCGTGTAAGAGCCTTACCTCACATAAATCAATAAGGCTTCCTTGATTGTAATGAGCTAATGCCAATTTATACCACCTGAAGAGCTATTGCCCAGATTTACAGTGTAAGTATAATTACTATGACATAGATTTGCTTTGGTTCACTGAGCTGGCAACCAGCAAGGTTTCCAGTATCATGTCTTTTTGTTCTTGCTTAAATTGCCTTTCTGGAGGGTGGCTGGAGTTAGAACCCAGACCAGAGTTTCTCCCCTAGTCTGCTGTTTTGGTGGTATTATATACAAAGTAGAAATCCTTGTGGGGTGTGGGGCTCATTCCTACAGGCCTCGTGTGCTGCTGGCACAGCAGGGAAGGGCCATTCCAACGTGGTGCTTGGCACAGCAGGACCCTCCTGACTTCCCAGTACCTGCAGGAGGCTCTGTGTCTTTCAGTGGTGGCTGATGTAAGTGGCTGCAATTTATGTATTATTCTGTTGAAAGACTGCGTGTTTTTGGCCACAAGCTTTCCTGGTCTCCAGAGTATGTCAGCACAGGTCTCTCTCTGCCTGGTTAAAGGCTACCATTCCATTTCCATTACTTTTCCCTTTTCCTGTTCATGATGTGTCTTCCCCAACTGTTAAAATCAGTTAAAAAATCCATGAAGAATTATTAGTAATAATTAAAGCACGGGTGGCCCTTTATACCAGGTGGGCTTGGTCCTTCCAAGCGTAAATTCTGCACTTAGTTGTGGAGGCGCACCTGGAGTTACTTGGTGCAATCACAGTGAGCTCTGGATGTAACTGAGAGCAGGACGTGGCCTCCGGCTCTAGCAGACACTCTTTTAAGATATTGTTAAATGCAGTAAAACTTCTGATTTTAAGTAGTTGAAATGCCAGATAAATCAGGGAAAATTGTGCAGGAAGGAAAAGAGCTGGAGTGAGTCAGTGAGCAAGCTTTTTGTGCTTGGAAAAGAGGGGAACTTGTTTTCAAGTGCTCTTTGTGTCACAAATAAGAGCACAATAGTGTCAGTGCTAGCATCTAGCAGTCGTTTCCCACAGTGTAAATGCACCATAACTTAGCATGATTTCTGTGCTCCTGGGAGGCCATACACTTAAATAATAAGGGTGCTCCAGGTCACAGCTGAGATGCAATTAACCCTGAGATTGAAGAAATACCTTCCCACCTGCAGGAAGGATTCTCATTTTGAATAGCTTTCCATTAGTTTTCCTGTGGGAATTACACAATATTGGCAGTATTTCTGGAACTAATATGACAGTGCTAGCCAGGGAGCAGCTTAGCTACAGGTCCTTAATACTTCTGTGGTCACAAGGATTCTCTGGGCTTTCAGTCAGGCTCTATCTTCCGGCTATTAGGAAAAAATTTTTTTGCCCTTCTTCAACTAAGGTAATGCCATGTGGCAAAAGAAATGCCATGCTTGTATTTAACAAGGGCTGTGTTTGTGTGCATCTGAGATGTGATTTTGGTTGTTTGTTAATTCCTTTTGCTCTCTTGGGTGACCTGTAGACCTGAATATGGTGGAGTTTTAGGCTGGCCGAAAATATTCAGTTGTTTCAAAATCCATAACAGAAATTTATTTGTATCTGAGGAATAACCTGATAAATAAATTGAGTAGGCACACTTATAAGAATCAGAGCTTCTGATTATTCGAAGTCATATAGCCAGGGTAACTAGGAAAAGTTTAAGAATTTGAAAATGGTAATTTATGATGGAAAACTTTTTTTTTTTTGACTTACTGTGCAATTTTTACCCATGAGTAACTTGACGTGCATCTGAATTCCTCTGCCTCTTTCTCATGGAATTGACTGTGTGTTGTCTCTGCTTTTCTGTTACAAGGTTTTTTAGATAAACTGATATATCCAGACTGATGCTGCTTGCTGTTCAATTACTTAAATGTTTTTTCATCTTTTCTTTTAGTTTTATGTGACTCTTACTTTACTGTAAACCCACTTCTGCAGAGGGACACATGCAGTAAAAATAAACCAGGAACTGTTACTGTAGGAGAAACTCGGTTAAGGACAGGATACCCTTTAAGTCCTAGGAAGTGTGGATGCTTGAGATGTGCAGTATGACATAATCCCCAAGAGGAGAGTTATGTTCATCTGGAGAGTGGGTTTGAAATGATTAATGGTTTGGTTTATTGATGCTCCTGAAATTTTTTTCATCTGGGCTGTTGAACATGAAAAGCCACTGGCTGAAGGAAGAGACTGACTTGAGTTGGTTCTCGTGAAATCTTTAGAAGACATGGTCAGTGGACTGGGTCACTGATACATGAGAACAGGACTGCAGTGACTTGGAGGTTTGTGTGATGCAGAGGTAAAAGAGCCTTTGTGAAATCAAGTGTTCTGCATCTTCTGCTTTCCTGCCTCCCAGCCCGTGGAGTCTGATCTGTCGGGATTGTGGCTTGATAAGTGCTGCTGTCACCCACAAGGAGATGATAGGCAGTGCTGCCAGTAGCTCATGTTATCTTTGAAAAGCAAAACCTGCAAGATCCTGTAGAACAAAAGGCAACAATATTGAAAGCAGTGAGATGTGGCTGCAGTGGTGAGGAGAAAAAGGATAGCTGTAAAAGTATCACAGAGGCAGTCTGACTCATCAGGGCTGCCATGTGTGTGCTTAGGAAGGGATTATTCCTAGTGACCGGTTCCCACTCTGTCGGATAACTCGAAAAAGTGGAAGTACTTAGAGGCATAAAAAAAGCATAGAGGATACACATTTTAATCACATGAAAGCGAAAAAAAGTCTTCATTTTCTTAAGGGGTCATGAGGCAGGTAGACAAAATTAGGAGCACTTATTTACATAGTGATTATTGAATGAACATCAAATTTGGGAAGTGGGGGGATTTGGACCAGATGGTTTTCTAAGGTCCCTTTTGACCTAAATCATTCTTTGATCATCATTTTTGATGAAACCAAGAGACAATAAACTCTTAAAGGATGTTTTGGCCTATAGACCCCCCCTGCCATATCATACTACTGAGTCCACGGTGTTAAATAAGAAAAAGAGGATTAGACATCAGTGTAGATGAAAAGACCCCCAAAACCAAACTCCTCTCTTGGGTTGGATGGGATACCTTTTGCCGAGGGCTGGATGTTGTAAGGCGCTGTAAGAAGATTTCCTAAGAGGTAAAAAGGGGTTTCCTCTCCTTTCCTTAGTGTAGTTGATGTGGGCCATAGACAGAGACAGCTCATCTGGCTTGTGAGGACAGGCTCTGTGGAGAGTGAGTTCACACTTCAGCTATGAGAAGACAGTTCTCATAACCATGGCATGGGAACTTCTTGGTAAGGCAGTTTGACTTTCATACAAAAATTACTGGGGAAGAAAAAATATTTATGTATAAATTTTCCCTGGATTTAAAACTTGCATTTTGCACTGACACCAGATCTGCTGTCTGTTGCACAGATGGAGAGAGGGTCCAGTTCATCATGTATCCATTGAAGGTGCTAGGCTAAGAAATGTATGAAGGAATTAAGCAGGGAAATGTCGAATCCCTTCCTTGCAGAGGGTACAGCCAACCTTGTTACACTGCTCTGTGACCCCCAGAGTAATGTTAGCCCAAATTAAGCCAGTGGTTTCCTACTTTTTGCAAACTAGGCCAAAAGATTCTTGAAGTGTTAAAAAACTATTCATCTCTTCTTGACTAAAAGCAGATTAAGAGAAGAGGGTTGGCTCTTTCCTGCAACAAACCCACCAACCTGTCCTTGTCTAGAATTTATTTCAATAAAATACTATCTTCAAGAGTGGGTAATAAGAAGATTATTTTTGAAAAGTGAGAAGAAAAGAATATAAGCCCAAAACCGACTTTTGTTAGTGCTGCAGTGTGAATGTGTTGCAAGGTTAATAATAGAGTTATCGCTGTCAACAAAGGAAAGAGTCTGACAACAGAGGAGAATTCCAAATGGGTTTGAGTTCCTTGCATAATTGTTATTTTAATTACCATGTTCAGAAACACTGTTCATATCCAGATGAGATTTACCAGAGCACCACTCACAAGCTTTCTTTTGAAAAGTCACTTTCTTGTTTTATCATGTTTACAAAAAACTGAAGTGAGAGTTAGCTATGAATCTTCTGTTATTTGAGTCGATGGCAGATGCTAGGAAGGCTTTGCTTTGTGATAGAGTTAACTCTCTGGGACTGATTACAAAGAAATTCCATTAGCAATATTTAAATGCCATCCTTGAAAGGCACTCAATAATATGTGTGTTGGCGCTGATCAAGAATAGTACCTTTTAAAAATGGAAAAGTAATGTGACTGTTAGTTTAACATAAAAATGTCAAACTGTGGGCAGTCTCTTGTCAATTAAAGAATCTGGGCTATTCCTAATGGGAATAAGGATGAAGGGGTGGGGGGAGAAGTGGGTACTAAAAATTGCAGATGTGCAGAACTACTTAGAGATAATTTGTGCTGGCAAATAACACTGTCAGCCAGTTTGGGAGTAATACAGGCAGCTTGATACCTGTTCTTCCTGAGCCACCTTAGCGATTTCTTATTCTTAGTATCTTCCTTAATAGCTAGCAAGGCTTTAACAGCAAGCAGGGCTATGGTAATGGTGTGCTGAGTGGAGGTGGATTTGTCCAGATTTAAAGAATGTGCTTGCTAAAGTTCATAAAATATATTAAAATGGCAAACCTTCTTGTTGCTGAACTGAGGGATATACCTGTGAGAGGGGGAGGAGGATTCTTTAAGCTTTGGATGCTGGGGGAGCTGATGCTCAGATAGGAGTCGAGGGAAGAGGATGTGCATCTCTGTAACCTGTCAGTTCTTGTTAAGGATATGTCTCTATAAATAAAACACCACGGTCAAGTTTCAAACTTTGCGTTCTCTAAAAGTACCTTCCAAGGAAACAAAAGTCTAGTAGAATTTCACTTGGAGGGAATACCATCCAACAACTCTCTTTATTAGCTTACATGGGTCTGTTGCTCACTTTTGGAAGGTCAGTGCCTGATTTTTTTATCTTAAATCAATGTTATTTCCATTGTAATTCACACACATATTTCCTCAGCCATCTTTAAAGTAACCTTATTTAGTGTTCCCTCTTCCTGGACCTGTTTCAAATTTCTTCTCACTTTTTAGAGAGTTTCTAAGTATTTGCTCCAAAACTGTCCCACCTAAAATGAGGCCTGTGCAACAGCTGCTGCTGCAGTGGTTTGTGGATGTACACCTACAACTGTCTTAAAAGCTAAATGTAAATTACCACAGAAGCATCAGCATCTCTCTTTTGTAAGGTAGGAGCTGAGCATGAGATTGTGATGTGACCATGGTCATGCAGGTCTGTGGCAGGCCTCGAAGCTGAACACCCAGTGTGTTTTCTGAGCCCTGAGACACTCTGTCATTTTAATCTTTGTATTTTAATGGCAGTTTCTGATTTTCTGTCTAAACAACTGTCCAAACTGTAACAGATTCTTTTTATTCTTCACCCTGGGCTCTTTTCTTTTATTCTTTCATTTTTTTTCGAATTACTCTAACCTGCTACTTGTAAATTGCTTACCAAACTTTTTAACCCAATCATTTGGATCTTCCTCCTTCATTAATCTGTTTCTCTTTGTGCCTTAATTTTTTCTGTTTTAATGACTCTTATCCCAACTTCTTAACAGCATTTCATCCAGAGATTTGATGGCTTTTCATGTCAGCTTAATATTTTGTAGTCCCTCAGGGCTACCAGTCATTGGCTCACCATTTTTGACATTTCTAATTGTTATACTTTGTTTTATTGCTCTGTCCTTCTACCATCCTTTCCCAATACTTTGCTCAAAGTGCTATATAAATGACTAAAATATAGGGTTATGGGCCAACTGTAAAGTGAATTAATGGACAATCTTGCTGTGAGGCCAAAACCTGGAATCCTGAGGAACTATGCTGCAGAAGGCCGGCTGAAATTTGAGCTCTGGTTTCTCTTTGTACCACTACTATCAGAATGTCTCAGTGTTGTTAATCCTCAATATTAATTTTGGTTTGTTTCGTTTTGCATATGAGCATGTATATTTCCCTAAAAAAGCAGTAGGTGGCATGAATTTTGCATCTTTAAAGGAGTTGTGGATATTCTAATGAGATTTTCCCAGTGTTTGGAGGTTGTTAGAGCAGAGGTTGCAGAGTGAGGAGAGGATGCAGTGTGGGCTGACACAGGGCAGGCAGTGCGTGGTGCACATCTCTCTGGCAGATTGGGCTTCTACCCAAGCCTAAGACAATCTTCTAATTTTTGCAAAACCCATGTAATCAGTAAAGCAAGAATTTTTCACACAGCAGAAACTTCAGACAGCTTTTAGGAGAAGCAAAATGTACCTTGTTAATTTGACGTAGGAATGTGTGAGCCTTTAATTAGGGACTGTCTAATAAGAGCAGCAGCAGACTTCCCCTCATGCAAATGCTGTGGAGGAAACTTGTTCTCCCAAGTCTGATGAGTGCACTTTTTTTTTTTTTTATTATTACATTTTGTCTTTAAAGAGGGAATAAGTGTGTTTATTAAGGTGGTTGTATTTAGCCTTAATGCAATGCATTAAGCATCTATTTATTTCTGAGAAGTCTGCTTTAGCAGAGTGTGTGCTTGTAGGAAGGCAGAGCTATTGATTAGACAGTGTCTGAGGCACTTTGCTGTCATTACAGTTGGCGCAGATTTGATGTGGTGGACTCTGTTTCTATAAGCTGTGTGCATGCATATCTTGTCCACTGCATGTTTAATGGTTGCTGTTGGAAGTGATTTTTTGCTCTTACATGGTATTGGTTGAATGGTGGTGTTTCCTCTTCCTTTCCATTTGTTCTGTCAATGGTAATAATTAACCAGCTCTGATTTCACTTTTATTTATATATTGATCTCTCACATATCCATATAAATGGAGTCTCAGTATCTGTACTTCTGCATGAAATGATGTTCCTGGAAGCTCTGAAATTTATTGCAAATAGCTTTTCAAAACAAACAAGTAAAAAAGAATTTTGCATCACAGATGTTACAAATATGTTTAGGAAAAAAGGGTCCAGAAACTGGGACACCAATACATTAGTACAGTGATTTTTGTAATTCTTCTTTCTGTGATGTTGCGGATATGTAAAGACCTGTCTTCTACAGTTTGTGTACGTTACAGCTTTCACAGATTGTAGTGAGAGTAGTGTTCAGCAAGCTCGTTTTGTCTTTTTAAATTTTGTTTATATTTTTGAGAAACGTGAAAGAAACTTTTTTCCCTGAAAAAAATGTATTTCCGTATGGCAAACATTGATTTTCTGCTTCCTAACAAACTTAACATTTCTGCTGCATGATGTAGGGGCTTTCTTTGTTTTTTCTGTTTGCTTTTATTTTTTTCTTTGGGTATTTTTTACCCTTTGTTTGTGTTTGTTTGGGATTCTTTGTTTTTCTTGGTTTTTTGGGGGGTTTTTTTTTGGTTGGTTTTTTTTTTAGCAATAAAGTTTGCATTCTTCTCTTTGGAAACCAGGGTTCAGTTCATTTTTGGGAGACTTCTGCTTCCTTTCCCTTCTTGCCTTGAACACAGCATGAGCAGCAATGGCAAAACCTGTGCTATACATTAGCATGAGAAGATATGAGTTGGAGAGCTGGGACAATCAGAAATAAAACATTAAATTCCATACCTAGGAAACTTATTTTTCCTTCATTATACTGATCTGCAGCCTCAATATCAGAGACTGAGGCTATGTCTCTTGTCTTCAAGAACCTTCACCTCATTTTGAGACAAGTCTGGGTCATTTTGAGCAGTGTGGTGTCCTATCACAGTGCATTCACATTCTTGTCAGCAGTCTCAGGAATGCCAGACCTGTGGGAAAGTTTGTAGACAGCAACAAAAACAATTTAGGCTCTACAAAGCCTGAAACTAAGAGCTTTGGACAGCTTTCTCTACATTAGAAGATAACGAAGAGGCTTGAAATATAAACTGTTTCCTTTCCAATCCTTTATTTGCAAGACGTGTGGATTCCTGTCCTGGGAAGGTACCTGTGTGACGTTATTCCCTTGGCATGCCTGGAAAATTGGGTGCAAGAGTTCTGTGCCATCTTTCCAGCAAGGCAAGTGCCAGTAGCAACTGCTATAGCAGAACTGAGGCTTCTTGCAAAATCAAGGCTGAGCAGAGAATCAGGATTTTTCTTCTGGAAAAGCCTTTAAGTTTCTGTTGTAGAAAGATAAATACATTTGTTTTATTCTTCAGGGAGTGGAAAACAATTTTTTTTTTGAACTCAGGAACATTTTAATTAACAGAAAAAGTAGATTTACACAAGACATACTAATGTGGATGGATGTTTTTTCTCTAAGTATTTCCTGCAAATTTTTAGCCTAGGAACTTAAAAATTTCAGAATATAGGAATGTCAGAATACAAGGGTGGGTGCAGCTTCATCACAGTGGTTGCTGCCTAGTTTTCAAACACTTCAATGAAAGAAGTGTGAAAGAGGCATTGGAAAATAAAGCAGTGTAAAAAAACAGAGTCTAGGGGAAAGTAAACCCTGCCTTGTCATTTTAATAACCAGTGCCACATATTAAAGCAATGAAAGTGGATGCAACTGCCCAGTAAGCCCAAGACAAGACTCAATACTTGCTTTTTTCCTTCTGAAATTCATTCTTTAACCATGTAAAATTGCCTTCCTTGGACTGAATGTTACTTTAGACCAAACCCTGACTATTTCGGTGTGTCTAGGGAATGTAGTAATTGGAAGCAGATTGTAACAATTGCAAATAGCTATTCCCAGCGTTTGTATCCCTGTTGTATTCAGGATCTTCATACTGCTAAAAAATCTAGTTAACCAAGAAATGGCATGCATGAGACTGGACCACAAAAAGTGGTCTTAGCCCTGACATATCTTTTTGATGATTATCATTGCTTATTCTTTTCTTCTTTCTCCTGTTCCCGAAATTGTATTTATTAAAAGTGTTAATACTCTTCCTGTTTTATAGATCTTGAGCACTAGCATAGGGCTGGGCGATTGTGTCAGTGCCATGGTGAGAATGGCAGGCACAGCTGCCTCCTTCATGCAGGTGTGGCCATTTCCTTGGAAAACGCCACAGGGAATTGGGGCATTCTGTCTGCTAGTTTGCTCACCAGAATCCTTCATCAATCCCCAAATGATTTTATAGCCACGTTCCTCAATTTAGCCAACCTGCCATCAGCAGAGGGACCAGAACAAGTAGAAAAAGGCTGTTCCACATAACATAATCTTTCCTAAACCGAAATATCCTGAAGGACTTTGTCCTTGCTTCAAGGGCAGGCCTGTACCCATGAGTGTGGGGGTTTTGGTAGCAAAATTCCAAGTTGTGGATGTGTCTGAGCAGAGGGGTGTGGTGTGTGGAAACCCAGTCCTGGCAGGGTACCTCAGCTCAGGTTGTTGCTGTGCTTACACACGTAGTTAACCTACTAAAATTGAGAATACTTACATGTCGATTTACTCCAGTAACATCCCTTCAAATCCCCTTTGTTTGTTTGCTCTTTCTGTGCTTGGCTGGACTGGGAGCCCTCCAGCAGCTGCTGTTTCTATTCGCATTCTCTCCCCCAGAGGCTGGTGGTCATTTGCCCAGGATGGAGTTGCTGCTGAAACCTTCCCGTGGTCTCCTTTCTGCTGGTTACTCCCAGTTTCCCTCACCAAATGTACCCCCAGGGCCAATATTTTTCCTTTTGGGTGGAAAGCCCTCATTTTGGGGCCTGCCAGCTGCTTCCTGGGCTGCCTGAGGGGTCTGCCCTGCTCTGGAGTGTTCTGTGGAAACGCACAAGCTGTCGGTGCCTTGTGAAGGGCACCTTGGGCACAGAATGTGGCTGACAGCACTTCTGCAGTCCTTCAAAAGGTTAGAAGTGTTGGAGACAGCCTGGTTTTGGAGGGAAAACTGTGCTCTGAGGGAGCAAAGATTTGGTTTTTTGAGGCATGTGTGCTGCTGTAGGAGCGGGGTCTGACGGCAGTGGGGCTGCCTGTTAGCAGGGCAGGGATGGAGTGAGGGGATGGGCCAGGCACTGAGCAGCGCCAGCAGGGGAAGAGATCTGCTTGGGAACAGAAATTTCTGCTCCCAGGCTATGGTATGATGGTGATGGGGTGTGCTCAGTTATCCCGGGAAAGGGGAGAAATCTCCTGAGGGCAGTCTCACAGCAGTGCTGCCATTGAAACACCCTCCAGCTCATTAAATCGGGCTAATACTCTGTCACTAGATGGCCTATCCTTGCCATTTCTTAGATTAAGTTTGTCCTTACTGATTTTTCTAAAATTTTAAGCTTCTTGCCTTTTCTTTTTCTCTTTCACTGTCATGTTTTTGAACTGCAGCTGTGGAACTGCTTCTCTGCCTTGGGCCTTGGGTAAATGGCAGCAAGTGCCTCACTGTAGGTTAGGGAGCAGGCAAGGGAAAGGCTTTCTCCTGGCAGAATTGTATTTTATTCCACGGGGAGACAACATTTCTTTGCAAAACACTCCTCTGACTTTAAAATAATACATAATAACTATAAAATTACCAAATGTCAGGTAAACAAAAAGTTATTAAGGATGACCTTATTAGTTCTATCTCCAATTCGCAGAGCGAGGTAATTGTCAAGCCTCACTGTTATTAGGTTGAAATAATAGTTTGGGGACCATCAACATTAAAATTTCATTATGATGGGACAAAAAGGTTCATGTATAATCAATAGTAAGAATCCATTATTATTGACTTGGAATGAATGAAGCATGAACACATTTGTGCAGATATGAACAGTTAGCAATCTTTTGAATAATAAAGAATTAACACTACACAGATAATGCCATTCTGGGAATTGGACTTTATAACAAAGAGACATGTACCAATTTGAGATCAAGTTGGATCCACATCCCCGGGTAACTTCCATTAGGCATTTTCTCAAAATACTCAGTGTCTACAGTTTTGTATTCCCCAGCTCTGGTTCATGAGGGATGTGGGCATGCAGGCCAGGATTGTGGTAGGAGCATGCTCTGCTTGCCATGTTTTGGTGATCCTGCTGGGAATAGCGCTGCTTTGGGACACAGTGCAGCGGGCACAGGGGGCTGGGAGCAGGTTGGAAGGGTGCAGTTTCTTTCTGCCATCATGAGCCTGGCAGAGCCACTTCAATGAGACGGTGTTGCTACTTGCATCACAGGCACCAGACTGAAAGAGGTGAGGGATGCTGAATGCAGAATAGAGAAGTACAGAGCCTGTGGAATGTGCTGGGGATGTGGCCAAAGCTGTGGTGGGGATGTACGACATTACCTTGTCTGTGTGCTGAGGCAAGATGTTCCCAGCATGTTCTGTTCTGTCTCTGGGGGATATGTCACACTGGCAGTATTGCTGGGCTCTTTTTTTTCCACTGATGAGGTGAACCCAAAATGCACTTCATTATGTGCTAAATCTGATCTAGTTAAATTTTTTTCGACCTCACTTTGAATTTCTGTGTACTAAGTGCCTTTGAAAGGTGTTATTTAAGGGTATTGTAACCCTCTTCCATGCTAACAGCTGCCTCTCAGCATTACCTTCTGGCTTGTGGTTTCCCTGCTCCCTCATGCTGGCTCCTAGTTGCTTTGACATCCAGGGTACTCTGAATCTCTGTCGACTTAGACTGCAGTTTTATAGGGAAGAAGGTTTGGGTTGCTCCGAACCTGCCTCTGCTATTACAGTGAAGACCCTCAAACGTGGAGTGTTGCTTGTGGGTTATGGAATGTTCTCCCACCACTGTAAGGGAGAGTCTGACCTTCTGCTGATGCCTGAAGTGGCCACCTAAAAACCAGAGACTAGATAGGAATAAGGGAATAAAGGTAGGTATTTATTTGAAATAAAATACAGGGTACACCCTGGGAAATCCAGAGGCTACTGCCAAAATGGACCCCAAGATGGACTACCGGTCATGAGTCACGAGTTCTTCACACTTTTATAAGTTTGGTTCATTTGCATATCAGGGTTAATTCTCTAATTAAAGCTTCAGTTAATGATGTAATTTCCCCAAGTTTGCCCCCATTTAGAGGCTTTTGGTTTATACTTTTTGGGCCTGGGATGGTCTGGGTGTCCTTGAAGAGCAAGCCTCGAGAGGCTTTGTTATGTCTGACCGGCATGAGAGAGCAGAAGTTAACAGGCTACAAGACACTTCAGAGTTACACACTAGGCAGTACAGGATTTAAAAAATATGAAAGTTAAAATCTAAGGCATCACTACTCTGAGGCACCTCTGCACATCTGATACTTGGAGCAATCTTAGAAGCACTCCCTACAATTGCTGGTCCAGTCAGAGAGCACGTAGGAACAGACTCTTCTGGAAATTTGCCTGTTTTCTTCCTGTGGCTTCTTTCTGTAGCATGCCCTATTTCTAAAGGAATTGGGGAAATCACCTGATGCCTTAAAAAGAAGTAAAGGGATCTTGTGGCTGTGGCACTTGACAGGCTCAAGGAGACTTTCTGGGGAATCTGGGAAATAAATTTTTTTTTCACCTGTGAAGTGGGAGCAATTATTTTCTTAGTGGAGAGGGAATCATTATTTATTACTTGAATTGCAATAGCACTAAGGGCTGGTTAGGCTAAATGCCCAGAAATAGAGAAAGTTATTTAATGAATTAAGTGTATTTTTTTTTTTTAAAGCACTCATAGTACTTCAGATGGAAGTGGGGATGAAGTGGTGTATTGCAGTGGCACCTGCTTTAAGCCATTAGAGTGAGTACAATCATGAAAGAACATGAGTGTTATTTCCTTTCAAATTTACTAACAGTGCATTTCTTCTTCCCAATGCTTATCTTTCAGATGCCTTTCAGGGGTAAGAAAGGAAAATAACTGAGAGACAAAGGGTAGTACAGTGAGGCGGAGGGAAAAATCTGACCTAGTCCTGGGAGAGAGGGAGGATTACACTGGCTCATTTCCAGTGTCCCCTTTTCCAAGAAGGGGGCTGGAAGAGGGGGAAGCCCTTGACCTTTCCAGCAATGAAGGCCAGAGATCCAAAAGTTTTAGAACATATGGATAGGTATTTAATTTGGCTTGATACCCTAAGCCTGTTTGAAATGATGGGCATACCCAATTTTTTTATAACTTCTCTCTGTGAGAGTGGTGGTTATGGACAACTTGAGATATTTTCAGTGAGAAGGACTAAGGGGAAACCTGCAGAATGGAGATACACTGAAAATTTTTGTCCTGATGAAGGCGTGAGTCTCTTCTTGTTCTTTTTAAACTTTTTTTTTGCTTGTTTTTCTATTGACACATGATGTAAGCCATTGATGTTTCCTTTATTTCCCTAAGGATGAAGAATAAGGAATAAATAGGTGTATATAAATTTATCAAAAAAGACGCAATTTATATTACTTTTTTTTTGTGCTGAGCTTAATTTCTGAAACTGTTCTTGAATTTTTACTTTTTCTTTTTTAAAGTGAGAGATACATGCAGGGCACATAAAAACATTAAAAAGATTTTACAGAGCACATACCATAAATCAATGAGTAAGTTGTTCAGAACAGCACAACAATGAATATAACTGAGCATATATAAATCTAGGGAGAAGGAAACCTTTTTTTCTCATCTTGTCAAGTCTCCTGCTGATTTATAAAATAGGTGAGTAGCCAGCAAAATCATCAAAGTGTGCCCAGAAATTATACAGTGATCTAAAAATACAATACTATTGTATTCACAATACAGAGTGTTCATCACTGATACTGTTCCATAATTATAATTGTTAAACATGAGTCCTTTGTACCAGATCTGATACTTTATTAGGGTGATTGATCACTGCAAAATTTGTCTACAGAGAAAAATCCTATTTTTCTCCAGTGAATTGTATCAACCTATTTTCCTTTTAGTGCTAAAACTAGTTTCAAGTACTCTGTTTCAAAGCTGAATTTTTAGCATAACTAAGATTTCATTTAAGTTGAAAATTTAAAGCCTAAATCTTTCAAAACTTTTTCATACCTAAACCCAGGAAGGTATTTTAGGCTATAAAACTTATGGATCTTGTCTTCTGCTACTTTTGGATCTGCTTCCCTGCTGTGTTGCTTGGATCCTTTTTGGCTTCTGTGTGAGTGTTTGTTTCCATTTGCATGTAGAAGTTTTTCTGATGCCATACGTGTAATATCTGGGAAGGGACTTGACATACTGGAATTCTCTTTGTGGGAAAAACATTTCAGTTCTGCCTTTCTTGCAATCTATTCCTGAAACTTTGAGGGGAATGATAAAGGTATAGTGCTTTCCATAATGAGTAATATTTCAAGTAAAAGCATTTACTTATGGGTCATAATTGGTTTTAAGTAGTATTTATAAGGGGAAAATGTAGTGCAATTTACAGTAGTTTAAACCAACCATGAGAATACTTCATGCTCATAAACTGCATTTCACTTTAAACCGTTACCAGTACCCAAGAGACCGTTAATTTGCATACATGCATTTTAAACCCTGCATTTTCTTTCCTTCTTTTTTGTGTGCATGGTGACTTTTTCCTTGCTGAATTGCTGCCTCATGTCTTGGCCTCGTTTTTATTGCTGTAGCGTACCTGCCACAAAATAATTGCAAGTATAGGCAAGGTCTAATTTTATTCCTCCTCCGTGTTACCAGTTGGAGAGCGCATAATACTGCTGAAGAGACATAAAGAGAACTTGTGGTTCTGTTAAGGCATGAGCAGGTCTGAACTCGATAGAAGCTCTTTTTGTGTGACCTCCCCATTAATGCAGCCCTTTGGATTAGAGAGAAGGATTTCTTCTCCTTAGCAATAAAGTAACCTAGTCACAGAACTCTTGGTACTGCTCTTTCTACTTCTGGATAGAAGCCAGAATAATGACAGAAAATGTAAGTTGCTACTTTTAGGTGGTTTGCTTTGTATCAGGTGAGTGAAATAATTTTTATGTGGCCTAGTAGCCTTCATATTCAAAACAAATAATGACCTTCCTTAGGTCTCTCCCAGCCAGAGTGTCCAAACCCAGACAAAACCAATTGGCTTGTCCAGCTGACTCTTTTAAGGATAATTCACATCAACTGACTCTTGTCATTAAAAGGAGATGGGGCAATTGAATTGATTCAATCTTAGTCTGTGCAAATGGTTCTGAAGGTTTTGTAGTCACTCCAGGCAAGTTGGCATATTTGATGTCTATCGAAAGAAGAGGTGTGAGCCATTGAGAAATGAGTCTCGTCTTTGAAATAAATCTGTTCAAATTTTTTTTTCTTTGAGTGCAAAAAGCATCTTAAAAAATTTAACTTCTGCTTCTTTGTCACTTTCTTAGCTCCAAAATGCTAGACAAGTGTTCTTGAAGTTCAGGAGAACTCTGAATGTTACTGAATTTTGGGTGATGGAAGGAAGATTCTGATGAGAAATACTTCTGCTCACATCAGCTTCCAAAACTTTTGGTCCTCATTTAAACCTGCTCCAGTCTTTGATCTGGCAGTCTCTGGAAGTCTCTTGGCATCTGATATTAGACTTCTTTAAATTTCTGCCACTGTAAAAATTGTCTGAGACATCTATCTCACTTAGCTGCTTTCTCTTCTGCTGTTGGAGAGAGCAGGTTATTGTGAGACCTTGACTTTAGTTAGGACACAGATCTAGACTTCAAAAACATGTGGGATGGAGGAAGTGGAAATATCAAAGCTGGGCTTTCCCCAGAACATTGTGATTTCTGAGAATATTGTTAACCATACTTTGTTGTTGTTGTTTATACAGGCTTGTCCTACCTAAAATGTATGTAATTCTGTAGTAAGTTCTTAGAATAGTGGAGTCTCACAAACATTTCAATTTTTACATCTTTTGGTTACAATTCAATGAAAAATTATTCTGCCTGTCACAGGTAACTATTTTCCCTGCGATGTTTGAACTTCCATTATGGCACTCATTATATCATGTTATATGGAGAGTTCTTTGTAATTACATTTTGACAAATACACATTTCATGTTCATGACATTATACCAAATAACTTGCCTTTGTTTAACTCTTCAGCTTCTGCCTTGTTTTTATTTCACTGCAGTAGGATTTTACTGTTCCTGAGTAGCCTTCTTTTTTATTGCATGTATGTAAAAAAAAGTGCAGTTTTGTATCTTATGTGTTCATATTTGTCATATACACAGATCGATCTTGTGGTTTCATTAAAATAGTCAGGAAAAGCATGAATAGGTGCAATTGTACCATATATATATAATAGTTTATGTCCAATTATAAATTTGTATAGAATTGTAAGGGGGGGATTGATTAGACTTGATAAACTCAGAGGTATTTTCCAACCTAAATGATTCTATGATCAGAACATCCTCTTTGCATATCAATTCTATTCAAGCAAACCAGTGTGAGTGGAATTTGTGTGTTCTAAGCACAAAAGATTCCCGTTGATTGAGATAGGTGTCATGTGGAATCAGCTGAAGCTTACCTGGTGTTTGGCCATCTCTGGAGAGTGCTGGACATCAAAGTTTGTGTTCTGTATTTAATCCTTGGAGAATTAAAAGGAGTTTATTCCCCAGCTGAGCACAAGGATAGATAAAACCCTGTATGAGCAGAATCCCTTAAATCCTTATAAAAGGAAAGGTGAAACAGGGCAAGTTGCCTCTAGTATTCAGTGCTGTTTCTTAGCATTTTCTGCTCATCCAGATCAATTGAACTGTTCTACAGCTGGTGAGGATTCACATAATGTTTCCTCCCCATTTGTTTAGCAGGAAAATATTGTTGTGGCTTCTCCACTTCCAGGTTTTTAGGGTTCTCCCTTTGGTTTTGGTGATTGCCTTCCACTCTGCAGATGATTCACAAGTGAGGCCTGATACCTCTGTGCTGACAATGTGTGAGCATTTCTTGCCTTCAATGCCCTGTGTTTGGTTTTGAAATCTGTCTTTGTTCCCAGAGAACCAACTGTTTCAGTCAGCTCTGTCCATTAACAGTAGGTCACATTGTATCATATTTATTTAAAAAACCATGGGAATATTGTCATCCAAACTAGCAAAATTGGAATACATTCAATCCAAAGAGATTTTCCCCTCTGCATTCAAGGCATCAAAATTTTTCTTCCATCAAAACATAACAATTGTAATGAATGATATCATAATACTGAGAACTGCTTAAGAGCTTCCACTTTAAAACTGTAATGAGCCATGCAGACAGAATAGAAAAAAAGGCTAAAAGCATAAATTGAAGATAATCAATGTGAATAGACCTTACCCATTGTGCAGTTTGAATAGGATAAGCACATATTATCTGGCATAATTGGTTCATGTGATTTTCTAATTGAAGAGAAGAAGTAATTAGAGCCTAATTGAAGCAAAGTAACACAATGTCTGTCAGCATTTCTCCTTCTACCACACATTATATTATTACCTGTCATCTTTTACTTTAGTGAGAGTGAAAAAATGAGGAAAAAACACCAGTATGAAGCATTTGGAGTTTACCTAGCCAAAGCAAAGGTACAGATAAAAGACACTAAATAAAAGTAAATAGGGCTGACATTAACTGGGTACACTCATGGGTACTTCTAAACTAGGAGAGTTCAGTTTGCCTAATTATTATAAATTCAGTCTAATTAAATATTAGGAAGAAGAATATTTAAAACTTGTTTGATTTGATTCAGGGCTCTGTACTTGCTGCTTTACATTTCTAAGTGAAAAAATTTGCAGTGACAAATAAAATGGTTGCTATTTTTAGCAAAATGGTGGAAAAATCTGATTTTTTTAATGAACTACATTATTCCAAAACTGTCTAACATGAGAAGACCAATTGCTCTCAGTGCAGAAAACAGAATGTATTCAGAAGTTGTTTGGGAGATGCTTTGAATAAAGAGAGAGAGGAATTTGCAGGTTTTCTCTGTCTTGGGAACAAAAGTATGTTTTAAATATTTTTAATTCCCGGAAGAGAGAAAAGAGCCTGGATGATGAATTAGTTTTTATCACTCCACACCCATAAATTCTGGTGTAACTTGAAAATAAGTTTCTTGAGACAGTATGCCGTAATTCTTATTAAGGAAAGGTGATGTCTTAATGGAATAAGAGGTTACATTATGTAAAGATGGAATAATATTTTTGGTAAAGAAGTTGTAACTGATCTCCACTCCCCTTGTTGCTATCATGTATTTAGCGTTGAGTCACTGCCAGTGGAGCAGTGTAGTGAAAATTAGAGATCAATCACCTTCATATTGCAAGGCCTCTCAGGTTTCTTGCTGGCCATCCTGATGTTAATCATTAACCTGTAATGTTAGTAGCAGATCTGAAACCTTTTTTGGTGGAAGCAGTTAGAACAGCACTGTGAGACAAACCAGCTAACCATGATTAGAGCATAGCAGCCTGTTCATAGCCAGCAAGTTTTAGGAAGGCTGATTCAGGCATCTTTAGGAAGATAGAATCTAGAACAGCTACAGACCAGAAAGGCAGAGGGATTGCTAAAAGGATTTTTAAGCTTTTGTCTTTGAGGGGCCTAAATTGATTAAACCGAGTTGAAACGAGTTTTGCTTTTTGTCCTGGTGCTGTTTGAGTTTTAAATAAGACATTTCCCAGTATAAACATGTTACTGGTGAAAACCATGCTAATCCTGCCTTGGTGCTGGGTAAGTTTGTACTGCCCATGTGAAAATTAAATTTTATTGAGGGCAGTGAGAAATAGTGGAGGAAAGTCTGAGTAGCAAAAATGGGCAAAGGTATGCAGCCTTATGCTTAACTTGAGAATATATTGAATGGGATGGTTTTGCTTGGAGCTAGGCAGGCAAATAAAACAGTGGTTTGCTCAAAAAAAAAAAAAGAAATGAAAGTTTTCACTTAGGTTTTTTGTTGTTGTTCCTTAAAAATATTGGAAAATGCCTCTGGTTTTTTTATGAAATCTGAGGCAATTCCTAGCTCTGCTTATACCCTTAAAGAAATAATTTTTATGGAAAGACTTTGTGGAGTACTTTATTTGTTCTCTGTGGTCACAACTTGCTGGACAGCTATGTTATATGTCCTGGAAAGGCTGGAAAGAAGTGGCCCATAGAGATTGTCCTCAGTTTAGTGCTTTCTGTAGGGGGTTCTGACATTAAAACAAAGATATCACAGACAATGAAGGAGAATAATAGTCTGATAATGAGTAGAAGCCAGAGCTGTATAAATTGATTATACCTGAAGTTTTGCTTGCCAAATTCCTTAGGCCAAGGAAGAGCTGTTTGTTTGGGAAAGCTGACACAATATTCTTTCCTTGTGTTTGAATTTGGTTCACTTCCCATGAGAGGAAAGATTTAAGTTAGGCTCTCTAAACTCTTGGACAAACTTTGAGTTGAAATTCAATACTGAAACTTCAAGAGATTTGTGGCCCATAATGTTCCTTTCACAACATAGTGTCCAGAGCCTTCCATCATTGCCATCAGGGCTACCTTTTAGCTTTTCACATGTAATCACTTACCCCATTGTCTGATTTGACATTGTGGGTAGAATCTGTTACCCTCCCATCTGCTGTTGACCACCGCTGGGGCCAGGCTCATTCCTGAATGTCATTTACTATTCTGAAATACATGATTACAGCGAGGCTGTGAAAATGCTTTCCTACATTATGTTGGTTTTTTTTATAGAGGTGAGAAAGAATTACATTTTTTAAATAAAACACTTCATATGAAAGTAGATATTAAAATAGTAATGCCTCCAGATGCTGGCACTGTCAGAGAGGCATCCATTCCATTTATCAGTCCTTTAACACGGGGGCTTTTTAGTCCTGTGTTGGGTAAATGTGGTGCACTTTGCCTGCATGGAATAAAAATTGAATGTAACGACATGCTTTGCACAAGCTGGTGAACACAAAGGAATTAAATCTGTCACCTGGCTGGGTGGAAATTCCCATTGTGAGAAGCTCTAGCACTGAGCCAAACACCTGACTCTTGCATCACCTCCTGTTTGCTCTGATGGAAGGCATATGCTAGGAGGTGAGTGTGAGCCACAGGCTTCCCAACCTGGCCAGCAAACACATCCTGCCAGCTGATATCAATTAGCTCTTATGCCTGCCTGCCCCCACCCCACTCTGTGGAGGGTACAGATGAACTCCTTGATACTTAGCTCCTCAGCCATCTCTGACACACCCACGATTGGGGAGGCAGGGATGAGCTCTGCAGGCTCACTGCTTACCCTCAACTTGCATTAAGCCTGTTCTACTGTGTCTTCCCTTCTGTTAATTAAATTAGTTTGATTAAGCCTAGCACATATGACTGTACACTGCAGTCATACATCCTGGCTGATTGCAATGCCAATATGTGTGTAGTTAAATTCCCTTTTGCTTTACTTAAGCAGTGTGAAACTTTGACTGAGTTCTATCTTTAATAGCTCTGCAATTTATGTTCATTGACAATGGATGCAAAACAGAATGAAATTCAAATTGTAGTGAGCAGCCTCTCTCAATATCTGCGCTTAATTAAATGGCTCTTCTCAGGAACACTAAATATGAAAAACTTGTTAGCACAGGAGATGAGGCTACCAATGTATTATGTAGGCTGTGCACACTGTGAGCGAGGTTCTGATCTTTGTGTACAGTCTTCTTTTTGTTTGACAATGCATGTCAATAAGTTTTTACCACTGATGCCTTCGGTTCTCCTTGAGGTAGGCTGTGCTGATGCTGGAATGTGTGCTTACTTTAAATGCATCTCTGCACTGTTGGCCTCAAGCGTGAGTGGAAAAGTGTAAAGATCAAACGGGTATCATCTGAACATTTTTCATCTAATTCTTCCAAAACCTGAAACTCCATTGTTGAAGACATTAATGTGGAAGAGTAATCTCCAGCAAAGTCAAAGGCCAAGCTGTTTTTATTTTTCAATACAATGAGCCTCATTCATTTGGAAATTGATGGAAAAATTAAATTAAGCATTTGCATGTACTGTAGATTGATGGAGGTCATGTTTCTGGCTTGCTTTACAATTACTTACATTGCAGACATCCTCACAAAGCACACGAACACCATAGGTAATAGTGCTTAGGGCAAATGCGACAAGGGGAGTTATTTGCACGTATCCATAATATTTAAGTAGTGGTTTTTTTAAGTGTAAAAATGTCAAGAACCAAACCTGGGCCCTCGGAGCAGCCTTTTGCCCCACACATGCTCTCTTTTTGTGCAGCTGTTTCTTATGCCTAGGGAAGGCTGGTGGTATTTCGTGCTTATTCAATTATAAGATGTTATATTTTGACCCTGTTCTTTTTGTGAATAATTAAAAGGGGACAGAGTGACAGAACCTCATAGCAATGATTGGATTATAAATATCTCCTTTATGAGTCTTTCCTGTCTCTCTCTTCCAGCGCAAAAATTAAGAGAATTCAATAAAAATTACCAGGAAACAAACTGGATGAAAAGACAAATGACCAATATAGTTTCTTTGCATCTCTGAAGTTGTGTGTTTGTGTGTGAAGGAGAAAACTTGCAAGCATATCTTCTGATTTTATCTAATTGAGTACTCATAAGGCTTGAGAAGTATGATTTCTGATAGTATTGCATATTGTTTGTCATACTACTTAGATGTAATACGCTGAAATAAGTGTACTAATTCTAAATAAACTGGGTTTTTTGAGGCTTGGGTTAGACCTTTCGGAGTACAATTTCAGCCTAGCCTCTGTAAGGCCACTGTAAATTATACTGAGGTACAGTCATATATTTTGCCATCTGTATCTGATAGACTGCGCTAGCAAATAATTGCATGTGCAAAAAAATGAAAGCCAATATTTGAAAATTAAGCTCTATCTTATTCTGAAGTAATGTTCCATTGGTGATATATAGAAGTACAGTAGCAAGTTAAAACGCATGCCAACAATTACTTGAAAAAAGCACCTCAGTTTTGCTTAAGGTACCATTGTTGAAGAACTATAAAATAGGGATGTGAGGGAGAAGGAGGAAAGAGTCTCAGTGAGGAGACTACTCGGTGTGAAATAGAATTCGAAGTAAATGTGTTTACCTGTGTAGACATGTTAAATATGCTAAAAACAACTGGGAGGAAAATTTTTAGGAGGGATAAACCAAAGCTGAAAACATCTGCTACAGCATTTTTCCAGCAGTCCTGTCTAAAGATGGAAAAGGGAAAAAAAAGCCTTGAAAACATCAGAGTGCTATATGGCTGCAAAACCTAAGGCAAATGGATGCCAGCAGACATTACATGAACAGGACAAGAGAAAGATTCAAAGATGTATGTAAGGTACGGGCTGGAACTAATCCAGAATCCTACTGTGCAGGAGAACTATCAGAAGGGATGCTTAAAACGGCTAGTGGAAAAAAACCCCCACAGATGCTGACCATTAGCAATATTATTAACAAAAAAGTTGTTCTCAAGTAAGATTAATTTCTAGTATTTGTATACCTTTGTTTAATTTTGGTTTCCTGACACTAAGACTTCTTGTCTTTTGGCTTTGAAGACTTTTCTTATTCAAATCTGTTCCTCGTTTATGTACAGACTGCAATCACAGTTTACATCTTAACCTCTTGTTCAGGTACAGATTCAGCTGTACATTAGTGATCATGTAATATCTTCCAAATTTTCATTACTCTTGAGGCTCTTCTCATTTCTAATTTATTAATAGCATTTCTAGACTGTAGATATTAAAACTAAAGCCTGTATTCCAATACTAATTACCTTAATGCCAAACTAAGGGAAATAAAACTGCTCGATTCCATCTTGCTGTCTGCTCCTTTCGAGCATTTTAGGACCAGACTCTTGGCAGCAGCATTGTTTAGTATCCATACTTGGCTGAATATGACAATGACACTGAAGGTCTGGTCACAACTTGTGCCCCACAGCCTGCACATATACACACTGTTCCCAGATAAATTGCTTTTATAGGGACATGAGTATGCTCACTGGGCAGCAGGTTGTTCACATTCTCTGCAGCTCCAGCAGGAGCAGGGTGAAGATTTCAGGGGGTAAAGGTTTTGGAGGGTAAAGATTTCAGCTCTAAATAATAGGAAGTAAGGTGATGGAGACCTTAAGCTTTAAAAGCTGAAAATTTTCTGTGCACTAAGTCAAGGTGATGATACATTGCTTCCATGCCAGTGACTGCCTAATTAGCTTGCATACTTACTGTTAATGACTCCCCTTCCGCTCCATTTCCGGCCAGTTTGGCCGCATACTGATGCCTCACAACATCATGAGGGAACTTTCAAACAACATCCCATCAGCAGATACCTCTGAGCTGCCATTTCTGCTACAAGTGAAGGAAGCAAAGGGTGCTTAAGAAATGAAATAACGCAACACTGTAGGTAATGTTATGCCAATTGACTTAAGCTCCATGCACTCCCAAGGATTTCCTGGTTTGTCTTCTGAGACTGAAGCAGATGCTTCTTGTGAATGTGTTTCCTCTCCTTGTTTTTTATGAGGTGAACCCTTAGCTTTAAAATGCAAAATGAAGATGGTGACCTGTGTCCCATTTGTCTTCACACAAATGAGAGGTTTTAATAAGATTCTTGTTGGTTCTTATGAAATGTCTCACAGTGTGACTGCTGTTACTGTAACTTGTCTCCTGTACCCCATGCCTTAGGTCTTTAAAGAGAGACACTAAAGACTTTCCCAAAAGGTCAGGTGTTTTCTGCAGTGATGGACTGCAAAAATAAACTGCAGAAGACTGCAGATTCATGAATAGATGTGATCAAATGCATTTGGATTGCTTTGTGGCAACTTCATCTTGTTTTCTCCTCGTCTGTGATAGTCTTCCAGCCCCACAGAGGGCCGTGTGTTGAGCTGGTCTGTACAAACCATTGAGCAGCATGCACTAAAAGCAGCTAGAGATCTGAACTCCTTGATACTTAGCTCCTTAAATTTGTGAGATTTGACTTTAATAGTAACGCAAATAAAGAATGCAAGTCGATTGCCTTTTGTTGTCTCTGGATATGAAGCCTTGTTGCAGAACTCTCCTGCAAGCAGAAGTACCTTACACCCTTCTTGTCCTGAATTAGGCTAGAAGGTATAATCTTTCAAAGAAAATAGAACAGGTATTGGCAGGAATCTTTTCCCAAGATCTTTATTCCTGATATGAGGTTGCATTAACAGCACTTTGGTACTGCTTTTAGAAGTGTAACAATTTTTGTGAGTAAATAGAAAGCTGGACAGAACCATCTATGAACTTACAAACTTTCAGTTTGTGTTATTTTATTATATAATCTAAGCTACATGATTAAAGGAAATATGTATTGTTTGCTATTTCATATTTGGCAGTGGCTCAGAACAAATACAGCACAACTTGAAAATACAGTTTTATGAGTTTCTTATTTTCAGAAAGTGACAAAACTTGCATCTCAGAAGTTCAGTCTTGGTATTAATGGATGCCTTTTTAAAAACGGAGAGATCTTTGTATGGTGTTTCAGAAACCATATAAAAGGCTGGGGGGACTGATAAGGCATAGAGCGTGTACTCATAAGTATATCATTAGGCAGTTATAAAATGGACAAAGGCAAAGAGAACATATTTGTAGTCATAAATTCTAAAAAGCCAAGGAAAAATTTGGTTTAGATATATGTTAATAAAGAATCAAAGTCGCTGCATTTGGATTTATAGCATCTTGTTTAATTGCTCCCAACATGCTGAAAAGCTAGAATAAAAAAAGAATACTATTGCTAGTATTCTTGGGCCTTTTCCAGACACAAGTCTAGGCAGCAGTGATCTTTAGTCTCCTTTGGAGAAATATAACCCTGGAGTCAATTACTTAGAATTTAGATTTAAACGAATGTAGAAGAGAACAAAATGTGTCCCCCAATGCAAGCCAAATGATGCTTTAAAATAGCCTAAATTTGGTAAAACCATGCTGTCTTTCATCTCCTGCTTTATTAGCATTACAATCATAGGGTTTTCTCATATGCTACATGCTATTGGAAATTTACATCTGGATGTGGCTTTAATTTATTGTTATTTAACTTACTCTTTAACTTACCACCACTTACAGGTGGCTCTGAATTTGGCCATTCTGTGTTGTTTTTACTTCAGTAGCTGTTTTTCTATTTTTTTTTTTTTTAAATTTTTTAAATGGACCAAAAGACAAAAATCCCGGTTTCCCACTTAGCACTTTTAAGTCTCAAATTCCCTTTCTGTGTTACTGACTGGAGTTTTTCAAATCATTCTTCTCTCTGTCTTGATCACTTTGTTGCCTTAAAATACAGAGGAGCCAGTGATCTTTTTTCCCTTTGACTCATATGTGAAGGCTCTGGGGACAGCAGAGGAAAATATGCTGGCAACTTAATACAGATCCATCAGTAAGACTTGGTATTGATAGCATGCATGGAATGAGTCTATTAAAAAGCCAAAGAATAGCATTTATGAAAATACAGCATTTACAGCAACATTTTGCCTTAGCATCAACCAAGAAATATATTCATGTAGAGCGACAGAACATTCAGTGGAGTGGAAAATAGTTTATGTAACATTGTCCTGACTATGAAATTGTATCAATACGCAGGAAAAAAAGGAGATATTTTTAAAGGTAAGGAGCAAAGCTGTTCTGTTGCTTCATGAAAAGGCTTTTACATGTGATAAAAATTACTTTAGACAGCTAAGCAAAAAAGCTAATTCACGGGAATTACCAAAGAAAACAAGTCATAGGCACTGTGAAGAGAGGTTGTGTTAAGGTCAGGACCCCATAAATGATCATGACAGAAAATCGTATGCTCTTTTTGTCTGACCTGCATGAAATATCCATGTCTGCCCTAACTCATAAATGATATTAGGTCTGTAGTCTGACTCACTCATAAACCAGTCTCTGATAATCCTCTGATGGATGGTCATGATTCCCAGTGATGAGAAGATATTTATAGTCTGGTGTTTTGGGTTCTCCTCATGCAGATGCTCTCTTCCCAGGGAAACAAGGGAGCGGAACAAGACAAAACTCTTCAGTGCACGGGTTTGATTCCTGCCCAACTCTTTCAGCCCCTGGGGATGTCTGGGAGGCCAGAGATGTCTTTCAAGCCTGAATTCTCTCTGTTCTTCCCAGTGCCATTGGAGCTGTGGCTCTGAGGTTCTCATCAGCTGTTGCCATTGGTCTTCAGGAACATAAAAAAGAAGATACAGAGTAGTTAATGCAGCCTCAGGCTTAGGCTGTGTGGTTGTCAGCTCTATTCACTTGCTTTTCCCTTTTGACTGGGCCTAGAGCCAGATCCCCAGACTTTCATCTCTAAAGAGATGGTGCTGGAAGGGCATGGATGCAAGTGTAAAGGATTATGCACTCAATTACTTGTAGCCAGATGGTTTCTGTGAACCACAAAATCCCTTCCAAAAGGAGGGAGGGAAAAGTGGCTGTGGTTTTGGGTTTTTTAAAATATCTTTTAATATCAAAGATCATTGCTTTATATCTGTAATTTTTATACAGTGGTCTCCAAAGATATTTCTACCTTAAAAAACCCCCAAACAACCAACACCCCTAAAATCATACCTCTCCCTTTCTAGCTAAAAAGTTAAAATTCTTTGGTTGACTACAAAAGATAAAACTGTCAGGAAGTTCTGAGTTCAAGCATTATGCAATTTGTATGCCCTGTTTTTTACTGGCCTTTCCCATGCATAGTTTACAGTAGATAATTTTACTCGGAAATGCTGGTTGGCTTAGCATGGAGCCAGCTTCCCAAAGTTTAGAACAGGACCCTCTGATTTTATACAAAGGACATCATGAATCTGTTTCTGGGTTGAAAAACCCAAAAAGCTCTTTGAACTTGAAACCCATAGAAACTGCTTTTCCCCGTTGTATCAGCCATATAGACAGGAGGGTGTTTTACTGATGGCTTGTCTATGTTCTAAATCTTTCTTTGTGTCCTGAACTTTTACCTGTGTTCTGTTATTACATAACTTTGTTGGGTATTTGACCTATGACTTTGGGTTACACAAGCACAGAGTCCAAACTATTCCTCAGTAGGGTTAATTTTACAGTTATCTCAGAAGGTTATATTAAGCTCCAGAAATGTCTCTCATGTCAACATTCTCTCTATTTGACCGATATGTGGGAAATCAGAGCTGCTCAGTCTGAGATTAGATAAGTTATCCGTGTGTCTAGGAAATCTTCAATGATTGTCTTTCATTTTGGTGTTTTTCTCTAAATTTTGCAGTTTCTTGTGCTGGCTGAAAGAGAAGAATTACCTGTAGAGACACCAAATGTCTGGGATAAATGTGAAAAAGGCTTGAGGGATCAGTATTGAGTCTTGCTAAAATGGTGGATATGCTGCATGGAACTGACAAATACTAACTTTGTTTTTGGTGGAGAAATAGAGTGCTCAGTGAAACTGAGTTTTTTTATTCTGAATTCTGCAATCTTGATACAGGAAAGTTACCCTCCAGGAGCTGATCTCTGGGTGCATTTAATAACAGGACTTAGAGGTGGCTGTCACATTACGTTGAAGTGATTTTTCTATTCAGGTAGTGGCCAAGTCTTTGAACACCTGGACATAATCTGTTTGAAACCATGCACTGCAGCCATCAGGGCTGAATGATTCAGCAGGCAGACCATTGTTTTAATTTGAGACAATATCATCACTTAAAAGAGAGCTTTATCATACTGCTTTAAATACTGCATGCCAAGTATTTCGATCCAAGAAATCTTTTGTAGAAATGTAATAATTCTTTACTGGCTGCTGAAGGAAAGGGATGGGAAAGTGGACTCATTGTCTGTGCCCACATGGCACCAACTTTCATGTCATAAGAAGTACTATTGTTACTTAAAATCTGCCTCCAGTGAATGCACATTCTTTGCATGCTGTTTCAGGATAGGTCTGTATAGTGCAAAGTAATTTTTTTTCCTTAGGCATTGAATAGGTTTTTATATATGTAATTTCCTTCATTGCACATACTTTGTGGATCTGACATTACTACATTAATGCTAACTTTGTTGTACCTAACAGTGCAAAGAAAATGCAAAATTCTCTTCCCACTTATCCTCATCAGTATGGTCAACTGAGAGCAATGGCTGGGTTATATGCAAACAACCTAGATTGTCTTTCCCTTCAAAGGTCTCAAGCCAAAGGCAGTTTTAGTGAAGCAGGTGTGTCAGTCGGTAGAGAAAGGGATTTTTTTTTTTTTGCCTCTCTTTTGTTTGTTTTTTGAGGTTTTTCATAGGTTAAAGGGGAAACCAAATTGATTGGTTGGTTAGAGGGAGATGAGAAGGAACAGGTGAAAATATGGACATGACAGTTGTTTTGTTTTTCTTGGAAAATAAGAGTGAGAGGCCTGCTTACACCCTCAAAAATGATGTGGTGGGATTGGGTTGAAGTATTTAGAGTGAACATGATACAGCCATCCTTGGGAGCAGGACAAATGATGTTGCAGGAATCAAGGTGTCTCCACAAATTGATTACATAAAATTTTCTGTGGAAGGGAAGGTGGGGAATGGAACCAGATCAATAACACTGACTTTAAGACCTGACTTTTCAGAGCTGCTGAGCACTCTGTACCAGTACCACAGAAATCACGTCCTTCATTTGGTAGCTGGGGCGCATCAGAACATTTTCCTGCTCTCTCTTATTTACAAACCCACAGAATAATTATGATGACTGCAAGGAACCTGTTTGGTGATGAGTAACTAAGGGTTTGAAATAGAATGGAGAATTATGAAACAAACAGGAGAAAAAGGCTCTTCACACAGAAAAATTGGTATTTACAGGATGTATAAAAGTTTTCCCCAGAGAAAACCTAAGGCTGATTCATTCTTTCTTTAACCTTCTGTGCTGAACACAAAAAAGCTCAAGGTACAAACAGATTGGGAATTAATTGGTGTAATTAACATTTTGTGATTATAATGACTTCTAATCAATACTTTATGCAAATAGCTGTATTGATGTGCTGAAATACGGGTGCTAGTTGTATTTGGATGGGAAAAAAAAATCACAACCCACTTTAAAGTCCTAATGAAATTCAAACCTTTCCGCTCAGGTAAAGTCCTGACCACATCTTTTTCAAGGTAAAAGGAAGATCCTTTAGTGACCTATTTAATTAAAATGGCTCTGATACAGCTGCTGACTAAACTTCATGAAATGAGGTGGCTGGAAGATGAAGCACATCCTCCTGCTGACTGTTCCCTCTGTTAAAACACTGTGTTTTATCATGTTAACAAAGCAAAACAGAGAAACTGTCCTGATCCGAGCTCGCAGCAGTGAAACCTCTTCCTGTGGTGGGTGTAGACTGGAGGACTTGGTTCAGATGTCAAAGAAGTGACTGCAATATCAAGAAGCTTTTCAAGGCTAGGAGGAAAGGGATAGAAGCCTTTTTTTAGATCAGTGACTGGAATCTGACTTCTTTCTCTGTCTCTAGAAACCACCCTCAAATTGTTCCTCAATTTTTTTTCCTCTCTAAAGTTGTATTTAGAATGGATAGTTTAGTGATCACAAAAGGTTAGATAGGAGCAGTCAGTGTTCTCACACTCCAGCCTTCAACTCTGTGGTAAACAATACCTTTAACACACCTCATTTGCCAATGGTTCCATTTCTTTCCTCTTTTGAATATGAATTGGGGATAGGGAGGCACAAAAATGCAGTCACTGTTCAAGCCAAGTACTTCTTGAATCATCTATTTAGATAAGTGGAATAAAAAAAATAAATCTTTAAGCCTTGGTGTTCAGAGGTAGCAGGTGTGCATTTGAAGTTGCGGTTTGTAAACCTTCAGACATAAGGAGGCCTGAAATGTGCTGGAATTAGTTCTTTGCCACAAGAGATCAGCATGCTTTCATGGTTGGACTTAAAGATCTTAAGAGTTTTTTCCAATCTAAATGATTCTATGGAATATGTTTCTGATCTTCAGCTTGGGTGTTCATGGATGTCTTCTCCCAGGGGACAGGATGCCATCAGTGACTGGCCTTCCTCAAGGCAGTCTGAGGACAGTGACAAGTCAGGATTGACAGATCTTGGAAAATACTGTATTGGGAAGATGATATAATTGTCTTTTGTGATAAGGCTACACTTGACCAACAGAGAAGAAAACTGTGACAAAGTAAATGAGCAAGCATTTTACATATACAGTGTTGGTCTTGTTTTCAGAGATGGAATAAAAATGCTTTTTGTTGTGGTTTTTGTGTTCTCAAAGGAAAAGTCACTGTTAGGAATGCTGAAAGGGTTGCTGGAGTTCGTCAATAATGTGATGTTAGTTTTGTAAAACTTGCAAGCCTTTTGGCGAGTCACAAAGGAAGCATTAAACTTTTCAAGAGAGCCTGATAAGCAAACTCCCTTTAGTCCTCAAAGAGGAGGCAGTTCATGCCAGGTATTGGCCAAAAATAGCTGTCGGGATTTCACACAGTAAGCATGTGTCTCATCAGCATTCTGCAGCGCTGCCAAAGTTTGCTATAGCATGAAGGAGAAAGAAACAAAGAAACATAAGGAGAAGGGGGGGAAAGGAAGCTAATGAGAAGAAAAATTGCTTTTTAGCTGTTCATTGCAACTATTTTGGTTTCCCAGTGAACCTGAACAGCATCTTAGGTGATAATGTGGGGAAGCTAGCATTTTTGGCACCTGAGCAGGACACATTTGCAGTTTGGGCACTCTGGAAAGAACTAGTTTAAACGTTTTGCTGAACAGTGACAGAATAGAGTTCTGTACTTTCCCAGTGTCTTGCTGAATTGGGACCTTAGCCTGACTCCAGTGGTAAAAGTGCCCCCAAAAATTGTGCGTCTTCAACTTGGAGTGCCATGGACCACACTCCCTTATTAATGAAGGGTTCACACTTCATATGTCCATAAATGTCTGTTTAACTGCCCTGGGAGTGTAAAGGGACCTTGAAGTGGCTGTAAATGCCATGTGGTACAAGACTTTCTTCTTAAATGACGATCAAACAAAAGGTAATTCTGTTTGTATAATTTGGTGAGATTCTTTTAGCTCTGGACAGCGTAAAGTGTAGTTTCTTGAGAGAGATATTCAAAGGAAATTTGAGAAGACTCCTGCTTGGGTCTGCCTCTGTGTGATAATTGCTTTCACTGTGTCATTTAGAATAGCAGATAGCAACTCTTCTGCTGAAGAACTCCCCTCTCCTTTGCAGCCGACAATGCTCTCCCTGATTTGCTGGGGCCGACAGAAAGACTGCTGAAGTCAAGGTGTTAAACTCCAATCATCAGAAAGATGCCAAGGTGTGTGGGTCACACCTTTTGAAGATGTAAAGCTGAGAAGTTCAGGCAGTCACTTAGCAGGACACGGGTGGCAGCCACACTGCCATTCTCCTTTTCCTAAGGAAACAATCCCTGTGAGTTTTTCTCTGTGTAGCTACAGCTTTCTCTACACACCTGTTCTCTCACACCTCATGTTCTACCAAGCAATTTTGAATTAAGTGGTTGGAGGCACAATGGTATCAAAATATTAAGTTGGATATTTCATGAAAACAAGCATTGCTAGAGCCTACCATACACCAAGACCAGTCTGCCATGCAATCCTCATCACATCATGAAGAGTCTTTATGACCTCTAGGGGAAACTTGTTTGGCACATGACCCAAATGAGCAGGATACAAATGTTTGGGAACATTATTTGACCCCCTGTTTCCAGAACTGCTTGTCTGCAGACGGTGGAAGTGTTGTGCTGCTTATTGCAGGAAGAATAAATTAATTTTCTGGCTTTCCTGTGTTGTAAAGGTCCTTCACACCTACAGCTATGATGTTTGCTATCATGCTGTGTCCTTGAGTGATGGTAATACAAGTTCTAAAGTTTTGTCTGCAGTTATTGTTTAAGAAGGATCTGACTGAAAGCAAGATTTACAGGCTCTAAAGCACGTATGCAAAAATTCGGTTGCTCAAGGGGCTCTTCTGCTTTGTCCTCAGCACAGCATAAATTGTCAGGAAAGATGGGATCCAACTGAAGGCTCTAATGTTTCAGCTTTGTTGAAAGGGAAAGTACAAAAAGCTGAAAAACCTTTTCTGGGGATGTCTTTGATATGGTTAAGGAAGTGGAGACTGCTCTGTATCTACCTGAATTCTACTTCTGAAAAAGATGAAATGAAGTATTTCTACCCTTTGTACCTGTAACAGACACAAAACTGAAATCTAGGGAGTCTCTATAGGCTTCAGGAATGTTCTTCAGTCCATTTACCAGCTTAGCCTCTTACTCACTTTCAGACTTGCTTTGTATTTAGCTGAAAAAAAAAAGGTGGCTTAAAATCAAAATACTTTAAATACTGTGCCTCAGTAACTTGCTGTGTGCATGTTGTGTGCTACTTCCCTTCCAGAGGATTATGGCCACATGAAGGCAGGCTGGGGTTTCTGCTGGGTTGTGTCACAAAATATCTTCACTTTGTGTAACTCTTTTGAACCACCAGCAGGTGACTTTTTTCTAGCATGCCTTCTGCTTTATCTTTAATGTAGAAGCATGTAGTAAATATTCTGAAGGCAGGGCTGGGAGTGGGGCTTCTAAGCCATTTTGGTACTTTTGATGTCTCTAAAACAATGTTGGCTAGGCTGCTATTTATTCCTGCAATGCTTATCTGTGCTATGGTCAGAGCTACCCTAGAAATAATAGCCATATTAATGGCATCAACACCTTTTCAAATCAATTAATCCCCTTGGATTCTTTTGGGAGGAGGCAAAAAAGGAGGGGAAGAACAGCAAACTCAAAAATAGACCTTTGGAAAGGATTAGCTTGGGGACCATAAGATGAGAGAAACCTGACAAACTGTCCAAACATAGAGTATTTTGCAGCCTCTGGAGAGGTGTCAGGCTGGAACATGGTGCTTATGGGGCAGAATCAGGGACTGTGAGTGTGGGTTTAGCAGACAGAATAGAGGGTTTCTTGTGACCTGGCCTGGAGCTCGTAGAAGCAAATCAAGGCAGTCGGCCAGAACAAGGTGTTTCAGAGAAATTGCGTATGTTTGTGTTCGGTGAACCTTTGTTTTACTGAGCTGCAGAGCTGAGAGGAACCACCAGGCATTGCAGTGGGGACAAATGTGCAGGAGAAGCAGCCCTGGGGAATCCTGGAAGCTGATCTCACTTCTAGATCCCTTATAGCTTGTAACCAGGCAAATCTTTATTTCTGCTTTTTTGTTCCTTGGCCTTAAACTTCAATAGCAGTCCTGAAACCTTCACAGTTCACTTTATGCTATAGGTTCTTATACTTGTCTTTAGTTGGGCTCTGGGAAATAATTGTGATTAAACCACTTTCATTCTACAGAGAACCTCAGTCTCCATTTATCTCTAAGAGCTCCTCTTTATAACTTTGTCTTCCAATACTGGTGCAGCTGGACTGAGTGCACTTTTCCTTTCCTCTTTTCTGATGAGTGGAGATGAGAGCAGGCATTTGGCTGAGCAGGTCCAGTCCTTGGCGGGAGTCCTGTTGCTGCACAGGATTCTCCTCCCACTTCTACACGTTTGTTGCTTATCCCGTGTCAACCTGATGTTTAAAAAAATCTCGGGCCCTGTTCTCTGTCCTCAGAGCAAGAATGCATCTTTGAAGAGATTTCAGTGACCCAAGGAAGAGAATTTTAGGAAGGCTGGGGTTTGTTTACACCCTGTGTGGTATCAATTGAAGTCAAGCAGTAGTGGCAAAATTTAAGACTTCATAAGTGTTTATCACCTCAGCCATGTAATAAAGATGGTACTCTGTTTCATTAGCTAAAGGTGTGTGGGACAGTTATCTTCATGATGCTCCATCTCCACTAGCAAAATACGCTTGGAAATGTAGAAATTTATTCAAAGTTTCCAAGTGATTGTGTCCATTGCCTTGTTCTACAGTGGCAGTCTTGAAATAGCTTTAAAGTCTTGAAATATCTTAAAAACCAATAATGACTGACAATGTATGTTTTTTCCTTCTCCTTGAGTGTTTAGTAAATTATCATGTGCTTTTCTTTTTGTAACAAATATGTGAACAGACCAGCGATGATTAAATACTGAGGTCTGCTTCAGAGAAAAAGAACATTAATATGGTGGACTGTTTTAGAAATGGATATCTTCTGATTGATAATGAAATCAGACAATGCAAATCAAGTGAAAAAGAATTAGAGCTGATGCCTGGCAGAGTAGTTGTTTACAAGATTCTTCAGTGTGCTCTGTGTGGAGTATTTTTGCCAAGACTTACTAAATGATGAAATGATACTGCAATTAGAATTAAGACTGGCAGGGACATTTGTTAAAATTCTGCTATTTCTTCTCCAAAACATAATCAATTAAAAAAAGGCCTTTGAAAATAATGAGAACAAATGAGAAGTCAGGAAGTAGCCAAATAATCACTTGGCCAGTTCTGTTTGGAGAAACCGGAAAATTCTTCCCAGTCACCATTAAAAATTAAATTACACGAATTATGTCCTCTGTCCTGCAAGTTCATGGGGTGGATGTATCTGAAAGAGAGAAATAGCTGTAAAACTGCCTACTTCTCTGCAGGAGAGAAGCCAATAAAGGTCAGGTTTAACTTTCCCTATAACCAAATCAACATATTCTGAGCAAATGATTAAAAACCCATATACTTCTCTAAGTATTCGCTATCACCAAGTGAGATCCTTAGAGCTAGCTGATGATTCTAAAATGAATCACAGACCCAATTATATGCTTATAAATATTATTATCAAATTATTGATTTGCATAGCCTGAGCACACAAAACATCAACCTGAATTAATGTATTGTTGTTCCAGGGATGATATGAGTAGAGTGAAAAACGCAGACCCCAGTAAATGTTTACAGTCTGAAAAGGGAAATGTGATACCCCAGGTAAGTAGAGCAAAACTCTGAAAGAAACCAGGTGGCTGAAGAGAACATGGACAGGTTGTTAGGTTTGGTTTGGTGTTTGGTTTCTTTTTCAGTGTGATTGAATCCTGAGGCTGAGGGTTCCACTGGCACATCATTCCCTGCTTCCAGGTCACACAGCTTCACTTAAGGGTTGAGCAACCTAGCTGTCAGTAATGAACTTTTGAGATGTTCTCACAAGCTCTTCTGAGAAAAATAGACCCTCAGGTTTCTGTAAAACCTAAAACTTTTAGTAATTAGTCCAGAATTTGAAGCCATGTTCTGGAAAGAAAACAAACAAACGAACCTCCCACCCCCTGCCCTGCAATTCTTATGCCGAGACACCAAAAATTGGAGAAGATTCAACTAACTTTGGGAAACCAGACTTGAACTGAATTGTCTATTGTAAAAATGGGAGTCTAGAACATTTTAAAATGAGACTTCTAAAAGCTCTTTAATTTCATTGCTACTAAACTTATGCGCAAAGCTTTTGAGGCTAGGACGAGTGGCAACAAGATGGATTATTCCATTCACACAGTATAATAGTAATTAAATGTACAGTGAAAGCCTTTACGAGATTCTGCCAAAATTACTGAAATTAAATTGAGCCAAACTCATGACTAGTGCAACTCCATCTGTGTCAGTGTTCCTGCTACATCTAAGCATGGGGAGATGATGAGTCATAAGGAAAAGTGTATTTTCAAGGAAAGAGAGGGAAAATGGGTGATTGTAGTACAAATATGAAGCAAGTTTCTAAAATTGTGTTTGACAAAAGACAGCATTCTTTGATATTTTCCCAGCTGGTTAAAATTTAACTAGTTTCAGGAGACAGCGTACAGAGTTTGGTCAGAACTAGTGTAGGGAGGGGAAGCTTTTCATAAAGAATTGCTAACAAATGGGATTCAACACTCAAGAGGCTCAGATGGCCTATTAATTCTGGTCCTGGCTTTCTTCCAAAACAACTGTGCTTCTCTTAATTCATGGCTAATTTCTATCAGAGATACCAAGAGACCATTTCTTTTTTCAACAGGAAGCATCCACACTGCTTAAATGGATTCGTGTGAGGGGCTTTAGTGAGCAGACATTGATTGGCTTCTCTCTGGGGCCCAGTGGAGGCCCGACGGGTTCTGGTTTGACACAGGCAGCAAATGAAATACGACCTCCTGTAAACGGGCCTGAGCTTTCGGGCCTTTGTGGAATCCGGGAGCTAAGGACCTTTTCAATCCCTTTTAATTAATGAAGTGATTTGACTTGACTGAGACTACGCTTACAATAATGAATTAAAAAGTAATAAAAAGAAATCTCTTAACAAATATGCAACAGGGAATGAGGACCAAATTCAGTGCGTATCTGATCCCCACTGTATATCTCATTTCTGTGTGCGCTTCAGATCGATAGTTTTAAAAGGGAGGCTCTTATTTTCCAAGCACTGACATCTGCATGCTTCATTTTTTTCAAGTGCTTTTGTATAGCAGATTAAAATTATGATGATCTCATATGCCTGGATGATTAGTTTAGTCCTTTCTTATCTCTGTTGTGCTAAATCTCTCTATTCCTCAGGATTCTTGACATCTTATCCCAGCCACCTCTGTGCTGTATTTTCTCCTGTGGTATGGCATGATTTTAGCCACATTTTGCTGCATACCAGTGAGCAGTGTATATTGTGTATCTTTTGTAAGGGGAATGCAGTATACTGAGTATATTTTGTAATGGGAATGCATTCCCTCACATAGTGTGCCCTCACACGAGCACATAGTGTGAATCTGTCTCCAGCCCAATTTAAAGGATTCCCCTCTGTATTAGGTCTGAAATAATGATGCATTTTCCCCCCACCCCTTTCATTGTACTATAAAGTGACACGCTGTAGAAATGATCCTAAATTTTCTTGGAGAACATCACATTCTGACTCTGATAGGTATGTCAAAATTTTTGAGAAATAACTCACTGTCATCTGCTTTTCTTCCAGTCTGTTTCGAGTTCAGGTGTGATTTAAATCAGTGCAAGTCTAGAAAAGCTCCACAGTAATAGTTTGGGGCCATTCTGATCCTAGAACTGTGGCTTGGACTTTTCCCTGATGTCATGTTTCAAGGTTGTCAAAAGTGTCTTTCTTACCAGCTGAGAGGGTGCTTCATTTAAACACCTGATTTAAACAGTCAAAGCAGTTGCTGAAATGGAAGGAAAATACAGATTGATGGAATAAATGGATCAAAGCCTTTGTATTCTTGGCTGAACTTGTGATATCTAAGGGCTTTCAAGAACATCAAATGTATTTAAGTGCATAGATGAGGTTAGTTAAGAAAAAACAGGGAGAAAACTTCATTCCCAGAGTTACATTTGTATTGTGCGTTTGTTCATGGGCATGCACAAAATACTGTGTATGAGCACACCATAGTGCAGTGTGACACACAGAGGGATCCTGGAGCCTTCCACTCACAGGACTTCCACTGTGAGGAAACTGCAAGTAATCAATCTGCTTGATTATATTATAGGATGTGCTTGAAGTTCAGTCAATTCAGTTTCTTTCCTTTTATCACAACCTCGTTGTCTTCCTCTGCTACGGCATAGATTTATTCTGTTTTAATTCTTCTCTCATATACTGGCTATAGGAGCCACTCTTTTTTCTGCTATAAAAGAGAAATGCCGTCAATATAAGGTTGAAGTAGAAAACTTAAAATTGTCAGATTTCTAAAAATTGTTTCATCATTTGACAGACTAGAGCAAAACAGGAGTACAGATGTCATAAAGGCCTTGTGTATGATCCACTGGGAGCTCATTAAAAAGCAGTTACACTTAGATACTATTAGGTTTTAGGATGAGAAGCATCTTGACATGTAGAAGAGGAGGATTTAGAGTGGTAAACACTGAGCAGTAATGTAGCAATTGGTTAAATAACAAAGCATAATTTTGATTACACCTTTAGTTTTCAGCATTTACAGCTTGGTTAAGATGCCCCTTAATTACACAAATTTGTAAGAAATATCTCCTTAATTGCTAATGTAGTGGGAGAATCCACAGAGAGGTGGCCATCATCTACTTTAATCTGTTATCTATTGCTTAAAAATAAGTGACCTAAAATTAAAACCCTCTTCTCCCTGGAGAAGTTTCCTTGCAGATTTAAGTTTGGAGCTACAATAGTTTTAAATGCATGTGTAGACTTTTCTACTAATTGGAAATTAGAAGTCATCAGTGAATGAACGAACAGCTGTTTTTAATAAGCACGATTTTGCTGGCGAGGGGTGTCTACCTGATACTCTGAAAGAGCCACCCATGGTTTGTAAAGGCTTAAACCTACCGAATGTAGGGTTCGTAGCTACATTTCCCTTTGAAACTTCTTCCCGGTACTTTCAAGCCGACACTACCCATTTGGCGAGTACGCTCCGGGAAGATTTAGTAACTCTCTCATTTTCACCATTACTCTGCAGTAGCTGCTGCAGCTCGGGACTTGAATTACGGCGGGGAGCGTGCGGCAAACACGGACGGCTGCGGTGCGGCTGTGAGCAGGGGAAGGATCGGTCCCAGTCCCTCGGGATGTGCGGGGGTTCTCGGGGCTGCCGGAAACCGCACCCAGCGTCCTGTGAGGGCTGCACCCGAGGGCGAGAGTGTGATTCCCAGCGGGGCCGGGCCCGTGCGGGCTCCGGGCCCGACAATCAAGTGGAAGGCACCAGGTGGCAGCAGCGCACCGGGGATGCGGAGTCGCCCGCGGAGGAAGCAGCAAACTGGGAGCGAGCCCCCGGAGGGAAGCTTGAGCTTGGATGGAAATCTTCCCCTCGGAGAGATGCCATTAGTGAGGGTGGTTGGAGCGGTCTTGGTCGTGTGGGAAGTGGTGCAGAAAGGGAAGGCAAAGTAATATATTGATGTCTCAACTTAGAAATGTCCAAGTCCGATAGCTTTATTAAGCTTCTTATAGCTTATTATAGCTACGTGGTGAGTGACTGAAGGAAGAAAATCACTTAGGAGGTATCTCTGAGGGAGGTGGCAAGCTGGCTGGAGCACAGGAGAATGGAAGTTGCCCATAAGTTACAGATGTAAATGTGTACTTGCACACGTTTACTTGCTTATGATGGGGTACCTCAGTTTAGTTATCTTAACATCCCGGTGCCATGAACTTATTGTAAAGTACATATGTGTTTATTTTCTGTAGATGGGTCTGCTGTATTTGGTTTTCAGAAATAGTTTGGATTAACTGGAAAATATCCTTGAGACCAGAGATATCAGGAAGGAGGGGAAAGAAAAAAGAAATGTATTTACTTGGCAAAATGTGAAGAGGTCACTGTGGTTGGCTGCCCACCAGGGAAGGCAGTGATAGCAGCAAGTTTTCTTAAACTTTGAATACAATCAAGTGGAAAATGGAGGAACGATACTGGGGAAGGTATGTGAATGAGACTATATTCAAGCACCTTATCAATGGGTAGACAATCTAGATACCAGGGAATGCCTGTTTAAAATAATGCAGAAGGAAAGATTCAGGAGTGACATGGTGGATGAATAAAACTGATTTTCTCTTTCAAAACTTGGGAGCCGTGGGAGGAAGAAGGCTGTGAGGAAAAACTTTATGGAATGGTAAAAACTTTAGTGTAACGGAAAGGAAGATTATTTGGAAAAGAGAGTTGAAGGATTATGCTGAGAATGAGAGCCAAGAGACAACTGAGATCTCTTTCAGGAGAGCTGGAAGAGAGGCAGAAAGAATTGGAGAGGGCCACCCCCAAATTTAGAGTATATTCCATCCTCATCAGTACATTAGCAGGTGAATTGCTGAGAGCTCAGAGAACCTGGCGGAGTCTGGCATTTGGAAATTAAGTTCCTTGTTGGAAATATGTGCACATTATTTTCTAATGTGGAAACTTTGGGCTCTATGACCCATTTACCTCCAGTTTCCCTTAAATCATCTCTTTGGGTGTCACTAGTTTGATATTGTATCTGAGATTTATTGGTGAGATTTGTGCTGTGCTGCCATATTCCGGTTCCAATGTGCACTGTGTTCCCTGGCAGTACTCATTTCTATGATCCCTCCAAAGTCCTATGAGGAGGTGATGACAATATTTCATAAGTTTCCCTCCGTGGATCCAACAGTGCTTTATGATAGCCGTCAGCATCCTGATTGTCCCTGTATAAACAGACACTCCGTGCCAAGGATTAGAGGCAGACATGAAAGACAGGTCCATTTAGTTACTCTGCAGCATGACTGTCTGCATGGACAGTAATCCCTCTTGGAAAATTCCTGGCTTGGTGTTTGCCAGAAGGTGTACCCAAGGAAAGGTGCCCATGCTATCCACAGTCTCTGCTCCCCTTCCCTGATGGAGACAGCTCACTGGGCTGTGCAGCTGGGCTCTGGCCTGGCACACCTCTCTTTGGGAAGTGTGTGGATTCAGATTAGGCATGTTTGCTTTGATTGGCAAATTAAACAAGAATAGAAATTCGGAAAAGTATAATCTCAGAAAACGGTATATCATCCTAAATGCACTACTAGGTCACAGTGTTTAATGCTGCACTTACCTGTGGCAGTATTTACATTATGTTGCATCTTCCCTGCCTTGTACCATGTGATCCTCTCTCAGCACATTGCCCTCTAGTATTGTCTAAATAAATACAAGATGAGTCAGCTGTAGAAATTGAGTTATTTTTACTATTTTCATGTAATAACTGTGAGCCCTGCAGGCCTAGTGCTGGCAAAATACCAGAGATTTGTCATTTGGAAGCAGAAATTTTGTATAATTTCCCAAATAGAATTTTGGTCCCCTCTGCTGCACTGAATTTGTTATTGTTGCATGTTTTTGCTGGTGCTTCTAATGAGCTGTTAATGAGCTGCTAACTATGTATGTAAATTAAATGGGGTTAGACATTGAAAGGTTATCAGGAGATAAAATGCCATATAATACTTCAAAGTGATATAAAATAAATTAGTGTATTTAATTTTGCTGGCACAAAGCTGATATTTAATAACCTATGGCCTCAATTCTTCTAAATGATGTTAATTTGAAACATTTTCAATCTGTACCCTGAGTGACATAGCAAACAAGTTCTTTCATTCCCCTTTCATTAGAAGATATATCTGTAATGTAGGTGTGGGTTCCTCTGTGCCTCAACTGAATGATCAAGTTATTAAAGATAATTTGAGACCAGTGAAGCTTAATGTAAATATTTTTGTTATGATTTAATACAGCAGGTTAAGGATGCTTTGGCTGTGGTGGTCTCTTGGAAATTATGATACTGGTGGCTCAGCTGTCTTGCTTGTCACTTGTGGTTGTAATTTAGCATCCCGATAACCAAATCGGGATGGAGTAGGCTTTTCACAACACAAAGGTGCTGTGATGAAACTGCTTTCGCTGAAGGCCTCCACCACCTTGCAAAAAAGGGTCAGCACAGCCTTTCCTTTAGCATCACAGCAGAAAGATCTTAAAGAGCTGGTGAGGTGCAGCTCTGGAGGTTCACTAACCAAGGTATCTCCTGTAAATATTAATATTTCCATTAGAGGTATTGGTATCATAGGACAAAGAGCTGGTCTTCTCCATGTGTCTGACTGGGCAGGAATAAGTTAGGCTGAACAACCAATGCTTTAATTCAATGTTCACCTGAACCTTGTAGATATGCAAAGCAACCTCCAAGCTGTATTGCTCTGAGTGTGGTAGGTACAAAAAAAAGTCCAGACTAGCTTATAGTCTGGGCAATTAGGAAGCTGAGAAACAGTACCAGAGTGAAAAAATCTAGGGTTCTGCATCACAAAATGTAATTTAGTCATTTGTTTGACAAGTGTAGTTTGGCTTAAATAATGTAGAATAATACTTCGGAGTATGCTAGCAAATGTTCTGCAGTATGTATTGTGAAATTAATGAGGTTGTGGTAATATGAGATCTCACTACCACACTTTGCCATTAAATGTTTGCTGAAAAGTAGGACGGCACAATTCTTTATGGTGGCTGACTCATGAAGAAGTCTGGTTAGTCTGCTAGGAATCTGCATTATTCTGCCAGACTTCAGCGTAAATGGATATTCGCTCCCTCATGTTGAATACTACAGTTATGTACTACATGTTTAAATCTGGCTTTTGTCATGATTTGAATGTTTACATTTTTTGCAGAATATTATGCTTAAGTTAGTAGTAGTATTTAAATTGTCTTGGAAATGAGAAGAATTGTTAGAGAAAAAGGAAAACGTACATAACCATGCTGCTTTTACTTCTCATGATTTCCCAGAGCAGCTGCAGGAATTTCACCGTATTTTTCTGCCATACCTAGGTCAGAAAGATGGACTTATTCTGAATTTCAGTCAACGTAGAGGTCTGGGATAAGATCCTTAACTATACTTTTTCAGTACTTACATGGAATTATTCGTCGTGTCACTGTGTGACACTGAAAGAAAAGAAATTCTAATTTTTTTTCTTTTTTTTTGTACTGAGCCATCCTTGATGCTTGCAGAAAATAAGATGTATAATTTATGTTCATTTCCCAGAAGATTGACAATTTTGTCCTAAAAGCCTGTAGGGACTTTAATACTCCAGAGTCAGCACTCCAAAGACTAGTAACATAAAGCAGCACTCCACTGCAGACAAACTAATCCTCCAACAATGTTTCATTCAATCAAAAAATGCTGCAGATTGGAGGTGTTATTGCATGCCTGTGTTTTCAAGAGATTATTGTGAATGAACCGTATTTTCCACTGAATAGTAACAGCAAAACAGCCTACCCATCTAAATGTTTCCCATGATAATTTTGCCCTAAATGAGCAAAGATTGGGAAACAAGCAATTTTTTGTTTTAACCTTTCTCCCTTTGAGTATGCAAACAAAAGCTGTTTTGAAAAAAATTAATATTTGTGGTTTAAATGCCTAAAGTGAAATTTATTTTATATTATGTGGTACCTGTTTTTATCTTTGACTAAATATGAAAAAAATTACTGAGAACTCTTGTTGTAACACATTTGAATTTATTTTGCCACACATATGTCTAGGTACTTTCTCCATGCATGCGTTTTGTTTTGCAAAATCAATACCTGATGGACCTTTCCCAGGACATGCAGTTTTCTATAAAACTTGCATTAACTAAATGATCTGCTTTGGACAAAATCTTGTTTCTGATGTCATGATCTTAGTGGAGTGCCCATATCCTGTTTTTCAGATGCTCAGCTATCTGCTTTTGTGTCTGAAAGCGTTCACTTGTGTCCTGATGATAGAGTTGAATATTTAAAAACCAAGACCTGTCTGGAGAGGGAGAGAGTGTGGCTAAAGCCTCCATGGCTGAGATGGCAGGTCAATTCCCAAATTTGCCATTCCCTTTGTTAAAGGCTTGAGGTTGATCCGAAGGGGCTCACAAAGGAGCTGAGTGGCACAGTCTTGTGCCAGTCTTAGGATAGCTTGAAAGTTCCTCAAGTCCTCCCCAAAAAACTCTCTGGTGAAATGCACAAAGGTAAATGACGGTCCAGATGCTGTTTTTAGTGAGTGCGGTTTTTTTATAGCAAAACTCTCAAGTCCCTGCAAATTATTGTCAGACGTGGCGGGGACTCTCAGACTTGGCTCAGGGGCCTGGTTGTGTCCCCCTTTTCAGGCCTGTTTGGGGAAAAATGGGCCTGTTCAAGCCTGCCATGGTGAACATCCAGATGTTGGGCTGGGTAGCTGTCAGCTGCATGCTTTTCCACAGTCCTGTAGTTCGTTCTCAAAAGAAAAATCCCAACAAGGAAATGAAACCAGCTGAACTGTTAATCCAAAGGCAGGGATGGGTCAGTGCCCTGTGAAATCCACATTACCAAATAATCTAATGACACAGTGAGTGCTTTGGTTTTGGGCTGCTCTTTATTTCTGTTCATGTCTTACTGCGTCTTAGCAATTAAATGCTTTGGTTTTAAGGCTCAGAGCCAAGCTTCACAGAGCAGAGATGAAGTTTCAGCCTAGATTAAGAAGGTTTTTTGCTGTGAGGTGCCGTCAGGTACTGCAACAGTACAAATGGGCACTTACAGCTTATTAAACAGGGGACAGCTCCACTGATGCACACCATCCCACCTGGCATTTCATATGGCTGAGATTGAAGATCGGGACATAAAGGTGTGATCATAATGAAAGCAGTGGGGGTAGGGAGGTGGTGGTGATGGAATGTTTGTACTGGTAATCGTTTTATGAAGAAAACGAAATGATAACGGGGGAGCAGGAAGTAAAGAAAAATTAGTATATCGGGGCAAGGTGTGTGTATTTATTAACCAAAGCCTTCTTTCCATAAAGTGAGGGGGGAAAGGGTCTTTTAGCCAAAGGAGGTCATTCCATGCAAACCTCTAAAGGAAAGAGGATTTTGGAACAATGAAAGAAGGGGGGAGTCTGTTTCTTACACTTTAATGATTTTTTTTGCTGCTCATAGATAGGAACTGGAACTCCACACTATTAGCCACAAATGGCATTTTGAAATGACTTTTTTTTTTTTTGGGCAAACCCAAAAGACATTGCTAAGATTTACATTTTCAAATATATGCTGACCTTTTTTTCCTCTTTCTTTTAGTTCATTTGTCATCAGTATGTAATTGAATCAATATATTTCCTGATCAACCCAAAGATTGAATAAGGTCATGGGAAGCCATGTGTGGACATTAAAAATCATTATTTTACTCAAAATGAGCAGAGATGGCATAGACCATTCAGAGTTCCAAATGAAATTCTATTAGATTCTATTACACTTTTACAATTATAGAGACGTTCCAATATTACAAGGGGAAATGAAGTCATAATAAAAAAGCCCAGAGGTGTATTACAAAGAAATGGGCATACTATTTTTCTAGTTAAAAACTTGATGAAAGGAGCTCTGCTACTTTTCAGTTGCTGAGATGTGACCTTGTTCTTAAAAAAAAGAAAAAAAAGGAAAAAAAAAAAAAAAAGAGCCAGGAGCCAGTTTTCTTCTAACCATTTACACTTCTTGTTTCACAGCATGTTTCTAAGGAGTACAGGATGTTTAATCTGATTTCAATTGTAAAAATATTTATAGAAAGATGCAATGAAATAGGTCTGATACATTTAAACACAAATCATTTTAATGTCTGATAGTGGAAAAGTAGTTTCGGGGAGCTGCTTGCCTGTTTATGAAAGCTGGAAAGATAGGAGCTCTTGGTATATAAGAGACATGAATCTGATCATTTGATATGATTTCCCTAACTGTTCCTTTTTACTTCATCTCCCCACTCTCACTAAAGCATTTGGTCAAGCTGCAAATCTTGGATTTGATTCAAACTTCTAGAATTTTTTGGGAAACCCAGAATTGGTGTCTGACAGGGAACCATTCCTATATCTCAGGAATGCAGTTGTGCACTGACCTGCAGATAAAGATAAGGTTGCTGCAGAGTTCTAAAGGCACAGTCATTGTATGACCGAGGACAGTCTCATCTTGGCATTCCATGGAGAACAGTGGAAGAAAACAGTTTTTGGAGTTTGAACTCCATCCGAAGTCTGCAGAAATGGGGGAGGGTTTGAGTGTCATCTTTTTTTCGAGATCCAAGCAGGCTGTTTGCATTAGTTCTATACTTAAATGTGGTGGCCTAGGTGATAAGGAGTTTCTCTACCACTACATCCAAAGAAATAAGGCAAAGTATTGAGACTGTTCAGAGACAAGTTAATTGAAAAATGAAGCAATGAGATGTTGCTCGAGATACACAAGGAATAGAGGAAAGTGGTGCGGCATATTCCAGTCTCCTAACTACATAACGAGAAGTTACTAAGGAAATACAAAACTGAGGAATGGAGATGCAGGAACAGGGTATATCAACCATAGAGTTGGAGTCCTACTCCTTCTGTAAGGTTTCTGGACATCTGCTGAGAAAACCAGGGTTTTGTTGGGAAATGCTCTTTGGTGCATATGTGGATGTGTTTGCATACAGGATTCTAGACCGACGCAGGCTGCAAAAGCATCTCAGTTTCCATGGGGTCATGAAGAAGGAAATAGGGTCTTCCACACAACTTTTCTAGTCTGTAAGTCAGATGGCAACTTTAAAGGCATCTATTAAACCCTAGAATAATGTGTATTACACACCACAATAAATTAGTCATTTTCAGAAATAAACACTTCAGAGATCATCGAGCGGAGCATGTGAAGTGGTAAGATAAGCATAATCTCTTCTTTCTGAGGTTTGGGACACTGGCAGAGCTGCTCTGGAAGAATTCCTGGTAATTAGGTCCCCGTTTGTTTCCTTTTTGCATGGTGAAAGGCAGAAGCTGTGATTCAAGACAGAAAGAAGTACTTGAAGAGCCCCCTGGTAATGCCAATGAGGGTTGGAGCATTAATCTTCCCTAGTGTTTCCAGTGTTACCTTTGACAATATTCCCTCAGTACCCGAGCTTGTTTCTGCAAGTTATGAAGTCGTCTAGGGTCCCTCCAGGTACTTTTCAGACAGTTTACTCAGACAAGTCAACAAACTGTGGGTATATTTCCAAAGGTGACAGAGCCGTGCTGCTGGATGAGTGCTTTCTGAGCACATCTATGATTCAGCCTTTATTTTAAATCATTGCATAAATGGAATGAATTTGTAATGTCAGGACACAGATCACAGGTTTACTTTTGGCTCTCTTGGAAGCTGCCAAGAAGTCTGTTTAAATGTGCAACGAAGGATAAGCTCTCTAATATGTTCCACTGGTGCCATCGGGGCTTTGCTCCAGACGCTTGTTATGGATGCATTAGGCTAAATATCATGGAGTCATAGAATGGCTTGGGCTGGAAGGGACCTTAGAGAACATCTAGTTCCAATCTCACTGCCACGGGCAGAGATATCTTTCACCAAACCAGGTTGCTCAGAGCTCCATCCAACCTGGCCTTGAATGCTGCCAGGGATGGGGCATCCACAAATTCTCAAGGCAACTTGTTTCGATGCCTCACCACCCTTACAGTAAAGAATTTCTTCTGTATATCTGACCTAAGCTACTCTCTCACTCTGAAGCCATTCCCCTTGTCCTGTCACTACATGTTCCTGTAAAAAATGCCTCTCCACCTTTCTAGTAAGTTCCCTTCATGTACTGAAGGGCCACAACTAGGTCAGCTCAAACCCTTTTCTTTTCCAGGCTGGACAAACCCAATTCCCTCAGCCTTTTCTCATAGGAGAGGTGTTCCAGTAGGTTCTCGTTAGCTATCCTGCATCTGCTATTTGGACCTCATAAAGGGCAAATCTGGTTTTCTTCATTTTTGTTTCTGTACAATGTTGATCCTTTTTTCACCTGGGGAAAATAGTTCTTAACAGGTTGGTGTTTTTCAGCACCTTCTCATGACTTGGATAACTTTGCAGCTTTCAATGACATGGTTGCAAAACATGTTTTAGCAGTATAAGTGGCTACTAAATATTTGGCAAATGAATGCAAATCTAGATTCTTTCATGTCTCTCATGGAAGTGGTGATCCTGAAAATGTATATTCACTTGTCTTCTTAAAGCTTCTTGCTGGGATAAGTGTATTTTGAACTGGCATATACCTTACAAGGTCCTGTGTTAGGCCTGTGAAAGGAGTTAGTACAGAATGCAATGAGGATGAAGAAAAATCTCTTAAAGGATTGTGTGGTCTGTACTAAATTAGGCTGAAGTCAACTCCAAAGCAAGAGACTGATCTTGAATCTGGAGCACAGATTTCTAACTGCTACCTTGAAGCTGTGTGGTGAGATTTGTTTTAGGCCCATTGTGTAATGAAAATATGTGCAAGTGTCCTAGCAGCTTTTAAATGGGTAAGTAATAATTGATGAAACAGTCAATTGCTGGAATGACCTCCCCACACTCTCCTAGCAGTTACTGAGACATTGAAGTGACAGAGATGGGATCAAGCTAGCAAATGGGAATGTGCATTTCTGTCTTCTCTGGATGATTTCCAGTCACTGCAACTATTTTGAGCCCCAAATATTGTACAATAGCTTTGATAGCAAATGCCTGATGAAAAACTGAATTTAAATGCCATGAGTGTTTAGTGGGCTTTTTCACCAATAAATACTTACAGTTTTGCCATTATTCTTACCTTCTCTTTTCATTTGTCAGTGTATTTTTTCCATATGGATAAAACAGGAAAAAACAATAGGAAAAATTAGAGAAGTAAGAATTATTATTTTTTTAGCCAAAACCTTTGTCCTGCCCTATTTAATATTCTTCATTCTTTCCAAATTTTAACAACGATTCATTTTGGCAGTCACCTTGCAAGAAGACAGGTGAATATTTTGCACTAGTTTCACTGAAGCAAACTGATTTGAAGGGCAAATTTTGCTTTCCTGTCTTGTACTGCATAGTACCTGCCCTCCTTCATGAGGAGAGCTATTTGAGTCTGACCTTAAATGATTTGTTGAAAGCCAGAAAAGCAGTCAGTGTTAGAGTGGAGGAATTTTGGCTTCTAATCCAGAGTTCAAATGACAAAACCATATATCTGATAAAATGAAACTTAAACCTGTGATACTGCATACCATTCAGCACATTTAAAATGCATTTACTTCCCCACCCCAAGAACTTCAATAGCTCCAAAATAACTTTTAAAAATAAATTGTTTATTGAAAGATTAAGGACATTTTATTGACTTTGCAGTTATGGCCAATTTCACTGCATTTTTGTGACAGTATCTAGTCAGAGATAGTCTCTTTGCTACGTGTGATGGTTTTATTATGTGAAAGAAGCCTACCTACTGTTTATCCTTCACCTGCTCTCATCCTCACAGTCTCCCAAGCTCCCCCAATGCTTTGAATGTCAAATGATCTCCCTGTCTCAATTCAAGTCCCTCCTTAAGAGATGACTTTTGTGCAGATTTCCTGTGATGATTCCCCCAAGATATCCATACTGATTTGAGACAGAATTTTCATCTATTGTAGCACATGTGGTTGACGACACAATTTCTGAGCCCAATACTCCTGTGTTCAGAACAGTTTTGAAAAAACCTTTGAGAAAAAAAATCGAACACTCTTTTTTGCTTTCGCTTGTCTTTTTTTTCACCATGCCTCTGTAAGAAAAAAGCTTTTTTTAAAAGCAAGGTAAATGGACAGATCAACTTCTAAATATGCAGAATAAATGTTAATTAGTTCACAAAAAGTTTAAATATGAGTATCTTTATTAAAATGCTGTAGCCTCCTCCACATCCAAGTGCATGTAGAACTCCAGTGGAAGTGAATGCATCTGTAAACCTTTGCACTTTGGTGACTTTTGCAGCCTTCCTGACCTTTCCTTTCCTTTGTGTGTGGGCTGAGCATGGAGTTGGGGTGCTTTTGCAGCCAGTGTCTCCCTTATGAAGAACAGGGGGAGTCTGCCCCTTGTGGGAGGTTCCCAACCTGGGAGTTTCTTTTGTTCAGTTTTTTGAAGCTGGCGTTTATTACTGTGCAGAGTGGTGCCAGTTCTACCTTTGCTGCTGAGCCTTTGCTCAAACATTAAATTAAAATATTGTTTTCCTTTCTTACTTCTTACTTAGTTGATTAATTTTTTCTTTCCCTTCTCCACTGACTTCCACATTATCACGGATGGATATTTTTTTTTTTTTAAATCAAAATAATATGGGCTGTTCCCTTTTGGTGGACGTGGATGCACAGTAAGTTGTGAAAATAAGGGGTGTATTGTGTGGTAGTTGCACATATGACTGTGTTGAACAGCCTTCTGAAGCATCTGTATGCTGCTAATCTCTGCAAATGAGACAGAATTAGCTGACCTTTGGTCTGCTCTGGTAAGACAATTACTATGTTCAAGGAACTTTCTGGTAATGTCCTACATGAAGTCACGGATAATGAGGTGGGGGAAAAAATACTTGGAAATGTCTTTATTCTGTAGTTTCTAAATTGACTTGTGGGGTTCTTTTTTTGAATGTTTGTTACGTTTGGAGGGGAAAAATTGACCAATAATAGTAGTGATGCAAATGGCACTTTCTCCTAGCAGAGACTGGATGGATATTAAATCCCCAGGAGCCAAATAAACTCTAAGGAGTTCAGTAAAATGACACATTGTTGCGAGGGATTTTGTGACTTATGACCACTGTGCAAGTATGAATCAGCAAGCACACATAAATATAGACTTTGTGGAATTGTGGTAATTTTTAATCATAAGCCTAAAATTCTTACAGTGTTTCTTCCACTCTTGTTGAATTTTTGACTTATGTCTGTCCTGTGGCTTCTGCTTGGCTTAATGTGCCATAAAGGTGGAGTCGTGGCTTTTTAATTTCAATCCAAGAGAAGTTAGCTTTTGTGACAGGTGGTCTGAAAACATGCAAACCAAAACAGTTTTTTTTAAAAAAAAATACCCCTTCCCCCTGTATTTGTTTTGGATCCTTTGAACTGGAACCTCTGAGATACTAGGTGTATCATGGATATAGATCTATAATCCACGACCTTATTACAAGTGATAAATTAATATTTTCAAACCTAATTGCCTCAGTAATGTGCACCCACACCTGTCCTAACTTACTACTTCCATTTTCCAAGCTGCCAGTGAAAGTAGCTGATCACCATTCTCTACTTAAATAAATCTACATCTAGTGGGCAGAGCAAAGAACAATATCCTCCTCACATGCAGTAAATAAAGGTGCCATATGACATGTAGATAGAAGTAGCTTGGAAAAAAAAGCAGTTTAACCTAAAAGCTTTGACCAGAAAACTGTTTAACTCACAGGCTTCACAGATGGACCACCTTGGAGCTAATGGGCCGGGACCAGTATAAATGAGAGGCAAATCTGGTCACTTGTGTCAAAATACCCAGGACTCTTCTTCTCTTGGGTGCTGGTTTCACTCCCCTGTGACTCTGGTGCTTCTCATCCTTCTCTCTGTCTGTCCTACTCAGCCACAGCCTCTCCCATTCCTACCTGTGCCTTACTCAGACAAGTTCACATTGTCAGTCAGCAGGCACCTGACCAAGTGGAATCTCAAACAATAAATACTCCTCTGTCATTTAGCAAGGCATATTTCTGCAGCATCTGGTCCTGTTGGATTTCCTGAGTAAAGCTGAATTAAATCACTGTATGGCCTCTGTGTAACCTTTTGGTGCTGCAGCAGCTTTTGTGGTAGTTATACCTCTGGCTTTTGTTTTCAATATGGTCTCCAATATTGTGGTTGAAGGGAACAAACAAATACTTTTCTTGCTGCTTCTCCTCCTGGACTCTATTCCAAAAATCCAAATTACATTTCTTTTGCATATGGTCTAATAGCTACTCCTCTATGCAATGTTTGTTTTCTCTGATCATCTTTGTACACCAGGTATTAATCCCACTTTGCACTGGTTTCTCCAATGTGTTTTATTCTCCTAAGAACTAAGTGTCCAGTATGCATATTATCCCAGGGCACAGGTGTTTGAAACAAAGTGATGAATGGGAATATATTGATTAGGAAACTCAGCTCTAATTTCTCAAATGTCACTGAATAAGAGATCACTCTCATGTGAAGCAGGATTGTCTAGTTTGAGTACTTCTAGGATTCTTCTGAAGTCCCAGCGTTCTGTTTCAGAAATTATTAGTGGATTGCTAATAAAAGAGCAGAGTAGGATGTCTTCAGTATCTTCAGGCTTCCTTCTCAAAGCTAAACATGGAAGACTTAAAAACCAGACAAATAAACATAACCAGACAAACTCCCTTCCCCCTTGTCCTGTTCCCCCCCCAACCCCCCCAAGAGGACCCGAAACCCCCACAAAACCACCCTCTGCAATATTTCAGCCTCGTGCTATGGTCCTGAAAAATTGAAATATCCTTAGAAAATCACAGCAGATATGAAATTAGAATTTGTTTGGAAATCAAGTGCAGGGTCACAGTGAAGAGGGTAGGAAATTGAATGAGAATTTCCATAAAGAAAGTGGGTATACTTCCAGAGGCATATAAAGGGCTGATTTAAAATCTGGTATTGACAAAGAGAATAAGATGTGGAAAGTCAGAGCAAGACAGTTAGAATCCTGTGTGTAAAAGCCACAGGTGATTCTTAATAGGCAGCAAATTAACAGAAGGCTAGATACTGCCATTTTTGTGGCAATAGCAACACTTTCAGTTTTTTAGCAAGTTTTTAACTTAAAAAAATTAACTGAAGAGTAATGCAAAGAATAGGAAGGTAATTGTGAATTAGGAGCCAAATTATGCCAGGCACAATTGAATAAGTTCTGACTTTTCTTACTGACAGACATGTATATTAATAGTTGGCACTTATTGAACCAAATATGAATATTCATCTTCATTTATATTTCAAGGCCTTTCATTCCTCAAGGACCACAGTGCTTTTGACCAATTTTCATCCACATTACTAAAATGACAGCTTTCACTCCTGGGCCCTGACAGAGGTCTGCAGAATTCATTGGAGGTCCTGGGAGGAGGGAACCAGCTCCCGCTCCCAGCTGTCCACAAACACTCATTAAGAGAGGCAAATATCCAGCAGAATCTCTGTGAGAATTTTTAATCACGCAAAGGCTCTGCTAATTAGGTAGCTGATGGGGCATAGAGAGCACAAGGACGAATTCTTTAAACAAAGGACTAGAAACTTTAAGAGCTTTAATTACTTGGGCACAGAGTTCATTTCAGAACTTGGGAGCAAATTATTCTAATAACAATAAGACGAAGTAGTGGGCCATATTAGTGAGAATTGTGTGGAAAAGTTCAATCTTCTTGGGCTGTCACAGCTGTGGTTGGAGCGTATTGGAAACCGAGGGGGCTATAGAGGTATTAATAATAAACTTTATTGTGAACTGGATTTGGTCCAGAAGTTTTCCTGTGCTCCTCTTTTCTGTGAGCTCTGCTTTGTCAGGGAGAACTGCACTGTGTCCTACACCTCAAAACGCTGGCTTAGCTCAAGAGGTGGATACTTTTACACAAATGAAGAACAATGCCTGTTTTCAAAACAAAATCCTCCTTTTGTTTAGTGCACCAGACTGTCTCCAAAACCTAACCACTGGAAATGTGTTGCTTTCTTGTAGGCTAGAAGAAAATCCATTTCACTGGCTGAAAATTATGGGTTTGGGGTTTTTTGCTTGTTTTGTAAGTGCATAAATAGCATGGTTTTGTTGTATGGTTTCTCCCAGGACACAGTTCAGGCTAAAACAATTTCCAGGATCCCTTTCTCCAACGTGGAATAAGAAAGAGAGAGAAATTGCTAAGGAAAAAGAAGATGCAGAAGCTTGAGGGATTCAAATTAGGAAATTGTGCTCTTCTACAAGTCAAGAAAATATAGAAAATACACAGCTCTCTTTCCCTTGGAAAGTGGAAAACAGCTGACGTGCTACTCTTGTTATTGCTGCTGAGAAACCTTAGCAAGCTTGTCTGTAATTAAGCACAAGGGGCACATCCTGCCTGCGTGCTGGATGAGAAGCTGATTTTCCTTGCACAGTATTTGGGGTGATGGGGTAGGAAGGAAAGGAGATATTTGCTGTCTGCAGCCTTGGACGTTTACACAGCCAGGGTAGGGTGAAGCACTGTCTGGTACACTTGCTGTGGATTAGAAGTCTTCTGTGAAGATACATATTGAATGTTCTCCTTTTTTGTGTGAAGGGATGGTGACTCATCTGGGGTCGCTCTCTGACAAAGAGAAAGTTTTTAAAATGTGTTTATATACATTTTAAGAAAACTGTTCTAAGCAAAGCATTGCTTTTCAGTAGATTTAGTGCAAAACACATACTAGCATTACTCATATGTTAAATGCTAATGGAAAATTTAGTATCCAAGAAAAAGTTCTCTATCTAAAAGACTACTGCTGCTGGGGAGATGGGCTTGAATATGTCTGTTGAACATGGGTAAAGAGACAGGTGAAAACGTAAGTTGTGATAATTGAGGGCTGAGTATTCCCAGTGAGTAAGTGGTGGACTGCTGTTCAGAGCTGCAGAAAGAAACTGGAGAAGAAGGACCAATTCTCTGGGCAGATACATCTTTTTTTGCTGAGTTAAAGCTTCACTGTCAGTTTTGAAACTTGAACAAATATTCTGCTTGTGTTTGCTGTTGAGCTTGCTGCATGCTTTATCCACTGCAGAGGAAAGGCACTGCTAAAGAAAAACCACTGCAATCTGGCTATGGACAGGCTTTCGTTTGTGTGGACTTTCCCCACATGAATAACCAGAGGTCTGAGTGCAGTGAACATAGAGCTGAGTCGTTCCATTAGGAAGTCATTCTGCCCACTGTGGTCCCTCAGCCATTTGTGAGAGCAGCTAGACTAACAAAATGTGGTACTGACAGAAGAGCTTTTTCTGTTCATTGCTGCTTTTTGGTTTTCTTTTATTTCCCAGGAGAGCAGGTTAAGCTGACATGCAGGAGTAATTCTGTCACCTTAGATCCTAATATTTCTGACAGCAGTAAGAACAGAATAAACAAATAGGTGGGGGAGCAAATGGGAACAGAAGATGGGGAGAGAAAAGTCCCGTATAGTACCTGCTTTTAAAACAATCCTTTTGTAATTTTGAAAAGCACTTAAGCTTCAGGTACACTGTGCTGCCATTCTCTCCCTGGATCCTTTAGGGGAGTTGGGAATATTGTAGTTTGATGCTCTTTTCATGTGCTGCTCTGTTTCTCTGGCTGTTGCTCTTACTCACTTGCATGTCTGGCCTTGGACATGCAGCACACCAGCAGTACTATCATCAGTTTGATTGCACTGCATTGATTTAAACAAAAAAACCCAACCCCAAACAAAAACTTTATAAAGCCCAGAGTCCAAGAACATAGCTGAAACTAATTAGGGTTTTTTGCATAAAAGTATATCTAATCTATTTTTATTAATAAGTACTGTTATAAATATTTTAATATTTTACTCTTAACAATTATATAGAGCAAAGTTTTCATAGTTATGTTTAACTTTTTTTTTTTGAGAAAATATAATTTGTGGCAAAAGTGCGTGGCCCTGCTGGATCAGCTTTGCTGTTATGACTCAGATGAGAAATAAAGTTCCAGTTTTTAGCAGTTCTTTCATATGTCAGATCTCATTACAATTTCTTTTCTTTATAAGAGTAAACTGTGTCTTTTTCTTCTTTTTTAATTGTGTATATTAATTGCCCATTTTGTGCCTTCTGAAACTATGCTCTTTCAACTTGTACAGAGATCCTTAGCACAAAGAAAATGTGTAAGACAAAAATATATACAAAGTTTTATCAACACTGCACTAAAGTTTTAAGTAGATCCATTTTAGACAGATTGTCAATATCAAGATCCCAAAATACAAACATTTTTGCACAGAAAGATAGCTGTCTATGCACATTTGTCAACTGTTATGTTCTGTTTTCTATTGGAAAAAGAATCATTCATCATGTTACAATCACTGTCCAGTGCAAAGCTGATCAAGAGGCATAACCATTAATTCATATCTGTCCATAGATGTCAACTCTAAAGATGTATGCAGTTTGTATGAAAAAAATAAAAAATATTTAAGTAGTTGAATACAAGAGTCTTTAGAACCACCCTCACGTCATTTTGAGGGATTTTACCCTGTAATGGGAATGTGAAGGACCTTGACTTCAGAGTTGATACTTGAGGAAAATAATCTTGGAACTGCAGGAACTACAAATGGCTCTTGAGTGTGGTTTCTTTAGAAAGAGAAATAGAAGAGAGAGAGATTTCTACTGATAACATATTTTGATAGGTTTATGTCAAGAGAAGCTCGGAGAAAATTTTATGATGCAAAAATATTGGAATTCCTAATGCAGGCAGGAGAGCTGCTTTCATATTCATATCCTTACCCAAAGAAAAGAAAACAAGTCTTTCCCCTATCTTTCTGCAGTTAAGAGTTAGATGGGCTCTTCTAGAAATAAATGTTGAAATTACGAATATCAGCAAAGTCACTGTTTGATGGCAGCACTGGTAGAGATCAATAGGTTTGTAGGGATGAGGCAGACCTAATAGATCCCATACTGATTACATGGTTAAGATGCTGATTGAGAAGAACTTTCACCCTAACCGATGGGGTAGTCCTATTCTTCTCCTCAGTAGGATTTCCCTCTCTCCATTTGAATCTGTGACTGGGCCTTTGACAAATGCTCAATTTGGAGTACTCAGGCTTAAAATGGAGACTTTTAAAAATCTTTAATTGGGGCTAAGCGCTAGTTCGTCATGCAGCCCATTGTTTTGAACAAGGAGGCAGGACTAAAGAGTTAACTGCTTCCAATTGTAAATACATCAGTGGCAGGCACATTACAAAGCTCTATACAATCCTGTGGAGTAAATGGTGGACAGCTCATCACAATTAGGCATGGTCATAATGAAGAGCCAGAAGAGAGAAAAGGGGGCATGGGGAAAAACAGACCTTTTACAAATGTTTTATATGAAGAGAAATTATAGCTAAAAGGGATAGTTAATTAGTTTAAAGAATAGGTGGTAATGCCTTCTCTTTGCAGAAAAAGAAAACTTTGAAAGCATGGAAAATGAGTGAGTTTCTAGCTGCTGATCTGGAAAAGGAGAAAACAATTCAAAGCAATACTGTACGTGGGTGTTTCTCAAAAGAGGCTGTGGTGGGAAGTGTGTGATCTGAGTAGTTTGCTCTTAGCAGAGACAGTAGGCACAGTAGGTCTCTGTGTTTGACAGAGACCCTGCATGTAGCCTTGTTTTCACTGGCATGCATCTGTGTTATTGCAGGTGCTTAGCAGAGACGGAGGTGCTCTTGGTTTGCTTCCCAGCTTTGCTTGCCTCTGAGGGAGGCAAGGCCCATCTGGCTTGAGCTGAGAAGAACGCAGGGAAGAGCAAGGTTACAGCCAGGCTTGTGCTCTGGCCTTTTTGCAGTTTTCTGGCTAACCAGTCACCTGTAAAAAAAAATTTGCCTTCTGAATCACGTTATTTGGGGAAGAAATGAAGAATGGCAGTAATCTGTAGCAGACTACTAAGAGCAGTGTTGGTGTAAACTCAAGTATTGTGGTGTCTGTGAGATACAGGCTGTGGGACACTACCTGGAGGTGAAGCTTTTTCCAGCACCATTGAGTTTTGTGTGTCTCTTCCTAGCACCAGTCCCACTGCGTGTATCTTGGGTAAGATGGATCTGTGTGTCATTAATAGAAACACAATACACTCCACACAGACTTTCTGCTGCTTGGATGGGTGTGAAGGGCAGTCCTTTCCCGCAAAGCTGGATGAGTTTCATGCTGCTGGGATGAACTTTGTCTGCATCTCGCTTGTGTATTTCTGTGTTACACCACAGGTTCTGAGAACTGCAGAATAGCTGCAATCTTTATATTTTAATCTGGGGTCTTGGAACCACAGTCATCATTCCCTATGGCAACTATGGAATCAGTGTTGGTGTTAGCACTGTCTGTGTCTGTCACATGGCACAAAATAGGTTATGTTGTAGTAGTGAATGGGATAAGGTTACTATTTCTCAGCTGTTTCTGCCTGTAGTAGTACGTGTACAACACTTTGTGTTCACAAAGAGGAAACTTATTTGTAGTAAGAGCCTGATTCTCTATCGGTAAATGGGCAGCTGCTGTGGGACTGCTTTGGTCTGTTTTGTCCCAGGGAAAGAAAAATTGGTATTGCAGTTGTCTCTAATCCGTCACCTGAGTTCTCTTGGAAGTTACCTACTTCTACAGCATCCATCAGTCTCCAAGGATAAGTAATAGCCAACTACGTATGCCAATAGTTGTGGTATTGCTTCAACAACCCGTAGATTCTATTGTGGTTTTTGTGGTTAAAGTGAAGACACACAAGACAGAATTTTAAAATGCTACTTTTCCTGCTGTTGAAATCAGTAGTAAAACTTATGAGAGAACAAAGTTGGGCCTGTTTTTGGCACTTCAAAAACCTTCCTGTAAAATATTTGATTTTTTTTCATTAATTGTACATGTTTGCTTGTCATGGCTTCATAGAAAAAGCTGTAGCAAAAAGATTGTCTTTCATCATTGTTCTCTGCAGACCCAAAATCAACATTTCTGTGACTCCCCTTTTCTTTAAACCATCTCTAATAAGGTCTGCTTTAGCATTTGAATATGTGCAAATAAGATGGATTCATGCCCCCAATTACATTTGTCTTGTACATGAACAAACAGTATGATTGGAAATTTAAAGGATAAAACCTGTACCAGTGCCTTCATTAGGAGTTATGTAAATATAAGCCCTTTGAAAATTACATTTCATTGGTACAAATCGATGTAGAAGGGAAGCCAGAACCACAGAAGGCAGGTGTTCTGCTGAATACTCAGGAATGCAGGAGTGTAAAATTGAAAGTAGTATACAGGTTAGATTCCTCAGGTCTCTCCAAACATTTCTTAAAGAGTTTTTTTTTGAGCGAGAAAAAGAGAAATTTGTATCATATATTTTAAGAATGAAGAAAAATAATGTTTTCTGTGTTTGCATTTGTTTAGATTTAATATAGGGCTGGATGTAGGCTGTGGGATATTGAAAGGGTAAATAGAGAATCAAGGATGCTGCTAGAAGGATAACAGAGATACAGCATTGTTCTGAAAGAGACTTGTGTCCTTAAAATACTATAATGCAGAGAAAACACTGGAAAAAGGGCCTGTATGAAAATCTTGAAAGAATTAATAGGGTTTTGCATCGCATTAATACACGTAAAAACCTAGGGTAAAATAGGAAGTTTGAAGAAAATTTATTTTTACACTCAGCCTCCTAAGAGTAAGCTGTTTTTATTGCTTGCATATCTATGCTTATGTAGAGACTAAAATTTCAATAATTTATTCAGTTTCTCTGCAGAAAGCTATCCTCAGCCTGTAAAAAAATCCCTCTAACTCTGGTCTTTAGGTGGGTAGTGAGCCTGTACCAGATCAGTCCATTCCTGTCATTTTACAGAAATACCCATCTTGGAAGGGGAAGACTCTGAAGTTTGATATAACAGAAGGAAAGCTCTTTCATACACTACCCAGGAGCTGGGTCAGAGAGCTAAACATCTTTAGAAAATTGTTTCTGTGAGATTTTATTTTATTTAACCATTTGGCTAAGCAGGGAGACAAAGCTGGAGGTGATCCAAGCCCAAGAATGTGTGACATAAATTGCCAAGGCATATGAAGAACATATTTGAAAAGGGAAAGTAAGAGATGGGCACAAATAATGAAAAATACTAACACTTTAAAAAATCATATTGACAACTAAAGGTAGCAATTGGTGGAGGCCAGGCCTACTAGACTTTCTTGCAAGTTTAGTAAAGTTCTAGTGAGTTTTTCTGTCAGTCTGTGAAGTATAAATGAGGCATTTTGCAAAGACCCTCGGTCAGTTGTCTGGTAGAATCCCAGTGCAAAGATAAATGGATCAGGACAAGACTGTGAGGTCTGTGGATAATAAAGTCTCTGCAGAATTTCTTCTCAGCCATGGGCAATTGCAAAGCAGAAATCTCTTCATTACAAGGGTTTTGGTTCTTCTGGAGGGTTATCTGGTAAGAGTGAACACAGCAGCCTGACCACCCTGCCTCAGTTTGGTTGGTTAGTGTGTTCACATTGCTGTTTGTATCACACTGTGACTGTAAATGAAGATTTTTCCTGGGCTACCCTTTACATAAACAGTAATATTCATGTTAAACTTCAGTGTTTGCAAATACTTCCTTAAATGCTAACTTTTAGCTGGAAAATGTTCTTTGTGACCAGGTGTTTTTGTCACATCAAAACCTACCAAAATTCCCTTGACTGTAAGATTTATTAATAATTGGAAATTTGTTATTTAATCTAGAGGTTAAACGTAGTTACATACACCAACTTAATGCCACAAAATAGCCTAAGAATACTCTTAAGCAGTATGTCAGCTAAATTTTATTGCAGTTCCATTAGTATTACCATTAAGCAGCTGACTAAAGGTCATAATGAATACTTACTATTTTATATCACCCAGGAGGTACTAAGCACAGCTGGAGTCTATTTCACTACTTGAACACATATAATAGTCGACAAATTGTCGATCAGTAGATATGTCCATCTTATCAAAGTACTTTGTCTGCCCAAGTATGTAGCAATTCTTCTGGTGTGCATTGCACAATAGATGGTGGAAGTTTTTTTTAAAAAGGGAAGTTCTTACTAAATGGCTGGTTGTTGCAGTCCTATTTTAAGTACTGCCTGTAATTCTGTGCTTGTACTCATATTTCAGAAATGCTATCAGGTCTTACATGACTCTTGCTAGCCAGTTGAACGAGTGGGGTGACAACTGTTGAGATTTCTGGTGTTCAAGATGATGAAAATGATTTGGGAGATTTTATTTTAATGATGCTTTCTTGGTACTGCTTTTCATACTTTTCTGACCATGTAATTCCTTCTACTGATGCCAAGTTCTGCTGGAACAGCAAGACGATTATGCCCTTATTGTAATTTTTTTAACAGCTGCTGCAAAATAGACCTTGGCCCTTAACAAACCAGTTCTGTGCATTTAGAATGGGTTTTTTTAGAATAGCTGGTGGAAAAAAAAAAAAATCAAAATAGATGCCTTGATTTATGCGATAACTTGAGCTTTACTTTACTCTTCTTTCTTGTGAGAAGATAAATATCATGCAGAACTGTGTGAGCAGCATGGACTTGGGATCCTTTTAACTGCTGTTATCCATCTAATGTAGTTCAACAATTGTAGTTGCAATAGGAAAGCCCTGGCTTTAAGTAGAAGTACTCAATATTATCAGTTAGTGCTTTCTCCTGTTTCAAGTGGATTTTATGGGTACACAGAGCTACACAGGCCAAAGGGACAACTTCTTTATGAAATATGGAAAAATATTCCATGATCCTCTTGGTCCTATTTCTTTTCACTACAGAAAGTCTATGAAACTTCAGACTGCATTCAATTTCACATTCATTTTGGCAGCAATGGTACTGTAAACCTGCTCATTTCCTACAGGGCTTTTTCAAGATGTATTTTAGCGCACACATTCAGCAATGACTGACTTTTGATCTAAAATGAACTAAAAATACTTTATTATCAAAAATTGTGTATGTGAATGAAAGAGAAAGGTTAGCCCTCAGCTGTGTTTTGCTTGAGTGTCTTTTGACATTGCTTGTTCAAAAGAGAATAATTTACACTCAAATATGATGATATTAACAAGAAAAAAATAGGGTCCTCATCTAGAGGTTTATGCTCTAAAGCCCTCAGGTGAGTGAATTTATTTTCTTTTCTTCATAAACAGAATTTTCTTCTTTTTAGCAGCAAGTCTTTCCCCTTTAGTCCATTAGCACAGGCAATCTCTTACTATTAGTAACAAATTGCAAGACAAGGGTTAAATTTTTATGGAAAAAGACCTTGTTGGCCTTACCTGTCTGAATAACTAGGTAATTCAGCAGCCACAGTTCCATAGGACTTGATCTTCAAATGTTGCTGCTCTCCACACCTTACCCTGGCAGAAGCTGGGAATGTAACTGAGGCCACAAAAGAAATGGGATGTCTCAGAAATGTCCCAGATCTCACGGTTATTACCAAAGTATGTGCTTGTCAGGTGGTCAGCATCTCTGGTGGGGCATAGCAGAGCTGCAAGTTGAAGTTTTGCCTTCCCACAAAGGGATCAAACAGATCTGTCTTAGAGTTTCTTGTCAGAATATCTCAATCTGCTGAGAACAGTGAAGCTGCATTGAGATTCAATGGAAAGTGAAAAATGCAGACAGAAAAAGAGGGAAGGAAAATTGAGAGATATTTTAAGAGTATCAGAGGCTTAAAACCCCAAACATCCAATACTGCGTCAGAGAGAAATAGAAGCCACACTTGTAATAAGTGGCCTTTATGCTCTATGTACACTCACATATCAATTGGTATCTCTGTAAAGTTCTTTCAGACTAGAAGTAATGGAATATAAAAATTCGAAAGAGAAGAAATGATGAGTCCTGCTGACAGAATCAAGGACTATGGCTTTTGCAGCATGTTTAGGGCAAAAAAATAGTCCCCAAGTACCCATAAACCTAAAAAACTGTATAGATCATTTACTAGATAGAAACGTCCAAATTCTTCATAGTGCAGAAACATACCCCCCCCCCAGTATGATTAAATAAACACTTATCTTGCATTTGGACAGAAACGTGATGGTGTGTCCAAATTCAGACAGGCTTAGTTGACCTCAGAGCAAGAGTCCTCAAAGACTTTGCTGAGACAATTTCTGGTCAACCTCCTTATTTTTATTAAAAGGTGATTTTTTGCATATTTTAAAACCTAAAGTCATAAAATTTAGCTAGTGTAAAGAACTGTGAGCAGAATGGTTTTGATTTGTATAGATTAGCCAGCTTGCTATTGATTGCAGGTAAATGAATGGAAAAGTTGATCAGTAATTCAATAAAGAATTACAGAAAGGAAGCATAGTTCACAGCTGTCACAGAGTTTTATGATGAGAACACCTTGTAAAACAAACTTCCAGTTTTTTCATGTGGTTATAAGTCTAATGAATGTGCTGTCTAGACAGAGGGTATTTAGGCTTCAAAAAACTCTTGATGCCAGGTTGGAATTAAGAGGAACGGTGGTACTGTCACAGCAGTATCTAACAAACTGAAACTGGCCTCACTGGCAGAGGCCAAGGAGTAGTTTTCACTGAAGAGTGCTTCCTCTGTGGGATGTTTCCAATGGCATCCTGCTAGGACGGATTCTGCCACTGTTTGGTGTCATCTTCACTGACTGGACACCAAGCCACAACGTGTTGGCCAAGAACATTATTGGACAAAGATTAGTGGAAAATTATGGTGGAGGGCATCCCCAGGTTTTTATTACTTCATGTCACATAGACTCTACCTTCTCGGAATAAAGTGTATTTTGACACACTCCAGGTGTAAGGTTGTACAGAGGAGACAAGAGTCAACAGAAATGGCAACTGTATCCTGCGAAACAGTCACTGACTTGAAAGATTTTGAGGTCACAGTGGCAAGAGTGATGAACTGGAGCTCTTAGGGAAGTGTGCTTAGAAAAGCCAGTGGGATTCCTGGATGTGGCAGTAGTGGGCTGGAAAGTGATTTTTTTCCCTCCTACAACCGAGTAACTAAGTGTTTCCCAATCAATACTCTGCTAACTGTTCTCTTACAGACCCTTTGTATTATCAGGGGAGGCAGCTTGTCTTTGTCATTGCTGTTCATGCTTCTTTAGCTCAACGTTATAGGCAGAATGTTATGAAGCAGAAGAACAGGTACACAAGCAATTTCTTAGATAAAAGCCCCAAAGTACAGAACTTTTTCACCTGAGATGGTCTGTGGCCAAGACACTGAAGGAAGACTCGTGTGTCCTGGAGCTGTTACTGGCTCCATGCAGCTTTTCTGTAACACTTGGGGCTGGTTTTGACACCCTCTGTGGTGCTGGCGAGAGGAAGAAGGTTGTGCTCCTTACACTTGAGATGCATTTCCTCTGGGACATCATAGAAATTGTGCTCTGATTTTGTGATTTGAAGTCATGCCCATCTGCAGAGTAGGGCCAATGCCTCTTCCCAGTCCTGGAGGCAGTCTGAGGGTAAACACATTAACGGCAGTGTGAGGACACCGCAGCAGTGAGCCCCTTGGGGAGAGCTTTGGAGTAAATGAGACAAACACCTTGTGTAGGGGAGTAGAAAGGAATCTGCTAAGATGAATGTCTTCCTCACGAATGCTGTGCAGAAATATTAACCAGTCTTACTGAAACCTGACTGCGAGTTTGTTTTAAAACTATTTTTAAATGTTTAAGACTTAATTTTAAATGTGTTGGCATTTGTGTATTTGTAGAAGTGCTTCAGTTCCATTTAAGCACTGGGTATCCATTTACATTCAAGAATGTATCACTCCTTTAATAAATATATACTCCAAGGCCCTAACACAGTCTCCAAGTAGCAGTTCTACATTCATGTATTCTTTATCACTTCTGAAACATTTAGTTCTGTGTAAAACATTTAAGTTCCTTGGCGTCTCTAAGTACCATGGTAGCCGTGCGCATGGCCAGAGAAGACAAAGATTAACTGTTTATTAGCATATTAATTAATGTTTTAAAATTCAGCAAGTCATTTTGAATGACATAGATACAAAGACATCTTCATACAGAAGTGGTTTTGGACTAAATATGACTTACTGGAAGACAGTAAGCCTAAATATGTGGGAAGATCATAATACTGCTCAAACTGGTCAAAATAAGCTACATGTTTGTCTTAAAAATTGTTTACTGGCAAAAATGTTAATTTTTTTCTTGCTTTTAGGTAGCCAGAATCTTATTAACATTTTTTCCAAATTCTTTGCAAGGGGTAGCAGCTCAGTTATTCGATAGCTAACTGACAATAATTAGCCTATTATGATGATTAATGCTTATTCAGGACATTTAATTTGCATGCTATAAGCACGGTGAGACAGCTAATTTGAAGTTATGCCAACTACAGTATTTAGTTTTTATATTCAACATTTGTTTGCCTTTCCAAATATAAAATAATTGACAAGAATAATCATAGCTGAGGATGTTAGGTTAGCGAGTTTTCATTTCTCCTTTTAATAACAAAGATGTGTTACTTAGTGAACCAATTAGCAAGGTAAACTTTACTTGCATTAAAAAATGCGTAAGGCTAAGGAAGAATTTCTAAATTGTAGTTAATGGAATGTCAACAAAGATGCATATTCTGTCATTTTTGCCCAGGTGAGAGCCATCTGTCCTAGCCAGATAGCATTTCTCCAACTTTTCATGAGGAAGAAGGATACAAGGTCATTTTTATGCACCTTGTAATCAGGATTGACTTTCATAAAGTCAATTAAGCTACTAGGCCTTAGCCACAGTTTCAAAGAAATAGACAGTGAAAGAATAAATGTCTTTAATCATGGTTACTAGAAGCCTTCACTTTTTCCTCAGGAAAGGCCCATATATTCCTGTGGAACTTGCATCTTGTTCAGGATATTTGGAGGGGCAAATTTTCCTTGCTGCTTCTGATTGCCCAGGTTCCTTGACCCAGACAGCAGAGCACACTTGAAAATGTGATGCATTTCTCCAAAAGCTTCAGTGTCTCTGGATTTGAAGCTTAAGTCTCCTTAAGTGTGCTTCAGAAGAAAAAGCCGAAAGAGGAAACATGTATGGGCTTCTAGGGGAAAGAGAATGTCTGCAGTAGTGTCTGGAAAATGATCTGGTACCTTTGGAAGATAAGGGGAAATACATGTTTCTTTACGGGAAGCGTTAATGTTTCCTTCAAAGCCTTCCTTAGGTTTCAGCCTTTGAAGCAGTATGCATTGCAAAATTCCTCCATGGGCATCGTATAAAAGCAGATAGCACATCTACATTAATGTACCAGTCCAACCAGCCGTCTAATCATCTCTGCTTAATAAACATTTCTGCTTGTTTTCTGCAAAGGGCGTTTCTGGTTGTTCTCTCCAGCTCAGTAAACATCTGGACTGTAGGTCACTGATGAGAAACAGAAGAATCTATCTTTCGTGAAGTGCCCTAATTTTTTTTTTTTTAATCATCTATTAACCTCAAATTTGAAATTCCTGGGATATGTTGCAGGATATTTATTCTTGTTCATGCCATTGTTTCCTCAAACTGCTGAGAAAGCAAAGTGTCTGAATGCTTTCTGACTCTGAGGAATAAGAGGGGGAAGAGACAATTGTTCTCCTAGAGGTGATGACAAGACCCCAAGTCTCTGTCACTTGCCCAGGTTCCTTTTAACCTTTTGTTATTTGGAAGAAGCTGGCAGTCTGTATTAATCTGTGTGAAAAATAGTGGACCTATTTCTGTCCATTTGACCTCCCCTCCCTTGAGAGGATCACAAGCCAGCCATGCAGGTTGTACTCAGCCCTTACTCCAGCACTCCCTTGCTGAAGCACAGCCACAGCATTTACCACACTCTTAGGAGGAGCCAATTAGTGCACCTTAAATCCATTAGAGTAGAACAGAGCAGCTTTGCCTGCATTGCTAAACTAAGCAAGAGCAGGCATGGACCTGAGTGCATCCACAGGGCTTCAGTGCCCCACGGCCATGGCACGGCTTTTGCCCAGGCCCAGGCTGGACCTGCCATTGATGATGCCCAGGTGTGGGGCAGGGGTTTGCCGAGGGCTGAGGCCCTTTAATGAGCAGGATGAATGAGGGCCGCTCCCATGGTGGGGATGCAAAGAATTTGGCCCACAGACAGAAGCCATGCCACACCACTTAGGGCTTTGTCCCTTTTTGTTTACAATTACAGCCATAGAAAAATGAGAAACTGTTCACAGTTTCTCGGTAAGAATATGTGGAATCACTGGTTATCCACCACCTACTTAGATCCTCTTTATTTTAATTTTCTATTACGTCTCCCAATACTTCATTACCACCTTTGTAACTTAGAGGAGTGCAGGGACCAATTTAAAATCCATTGAAAGAGCCTTTGGCTTTCTCTAGTGGCTCCTGGATCAGGGCCAGGAGGTATAAACTGCTAGTGGCAAGTTTACAACAGTGCTCCCTTTGTGGGTGCCACTGCTGGGGCTTACTGAGGTGGCTGAACACTTTAACAAAAGTGATTTTGCAGATTAACCCTGTGACAAGCTGTGTGTTCTCAGTGGGAACTCTTCCAAATTTTTAAAAACAATTATAGTTCTCTCTCCATGAATGCTGGACTATCACATTCTGCCAACACAGGGAAGCTTCAGAGAGGATTTTTTTGGGCTATGCTGAATCTCCCTCTGTCTTTGTGCTCTAACTAATCTAATCAGAGATTAATTTGCTTCTCGCTTTATTATCCCCATATTCAAACACACACAATGCAGTTTTTTGTGAGCTTACTTCTGAAATAGATTCTAGCAAGGTTAAAAAAAAAATTAGCCTCCTTGCACTGCATATATACCCTCTTAGTACTACACTAGTCATGTGTTAAAAATATCTCTGATCTGGTATTACCAGGGAAAATTAAACTGAAAGGAAAAGTGGTGCATCACACTTCAGTCTCAATCCTATTATTTCAGTCTTGGATTTATTCAGATTGAGTGTAATATAAATACATTAGTCAGTAATTTGGTTTTTACTCATTCACAGGCAAAAATTATAATTTCCTTAGTTTGATAAAAACTGTTCTGATGGAAATTCAAATCTTCAGGAAAAGTTCTGACATGGTTTAAATTGTCCATTGCATGTTTCTGATCACTTACATGAAGTCAAGGAGTCCCCCACTTGAAGCAAAGCTCTCAGTTAAACCAAAGCACAAAATGTGTTCCTGGGAGAGCAGCTGCCTAAGAAAAGTATTGTATTAAATTCTACTTATGCTGGTAGTTGGAAGGCAAAGAGGCTGCATTACTAATGGATAAATCAAAGTGATGAATTATTGCAACAAAGTCGTTTTTAAAAAATTGAAACAGTTCTTAGTTGAAATGTGTTGAAGCTCAGAGAGTAGGTTCACTGTAGGTTTTCTAATGAAGGTTTGTTTTTTTTTTTTGTTATAGATGGGATAATTTGTAGTTAGGTTTCATTTTTGCTGTTGTTGAAAACTTTGCTTAAACCTGTCCTTGTGAGGCTTGGAAGTCCTTGATATATTTGTGCAGCCTTGAATTCACCATGCACAAACAAAAAATCCAGCCATGTGGAAGTTGCAGTGATGATTTCCCAGCAACCAGTGGCTTCTGTCTTGCAAAACATTTTTTTTTTACTATTTCAGTTGTGATTTGCTACATTCCGCTCTTTTTTTTTTTTTTTACGTAACATGTAAAGGTCCCTTGTTGTTTGTGTATCATTGATACAATTCTCCTGCAACCAAAAACAAAGAAGGCAGTAGTGCTTTGAATAGAGGGTGCCTGATTGATAAGCTAGCTGCAGCCAAACCTGCTCTGGCTAATTGTCTTTCAAATGCCCTCATTAATCAAACAGAGGAGTAACTCTGACAGGAGGGCTGTCACAGTTTTCATGATTTCCTACCACTCACCTCGCAGTGTGAGACCTGGCTGCGTACCCAAATCATGGCCTTTAAAGCAGTTTTAATGCCTGCTCACTGCAGAGCACACCTGGCTTTGGTGGGATGGGGGCCTGCCCAACTCTGAGGCATGATCTATCCCAGGAGACCAATTTAGCAGTTATTTAATGATTCATAGCTTGATGTCTGGAAATGAGTGCTCCACACGATAACATACATAAACAAATTTAATTAGTTTTTGCCTTTTTTGCATAAGTAGCCACCAGTGTATTAAAGCTGCAAACAAACCAGGTAGGCTGCCTGGAAAGTCATTGAATCTGGTTAACAGCAGATCTTTGTAAAAGGCTATGGTGCTTTCTTTCATCTGCTGATAGTCACTGATGCCTCTTTGGTTAGGTCCTGAAGTTGCTGGGTTTGCTTGTTAAGAACGAGGGAAGCAGCAATCGCAACTATCTTCTGTCTAGGTGTTAGAATTTTGTATCTACAGCAAAACCTGGCAGTCTCTCATCTACTTCCCTTCAAAGCTGCAGAACAGAATACTTTTCTGGAACTGTTTTAAAACGATCTGCTTCATATATTTTCTGCTTGCAATCTATTAGAAATATTATTTAGTAAACATCAACCTGAGTTATTGTTCAGAGATAGGGATTTGTATATTTGCATTTTTATTGAACATACATGAAAATGTTGCGGAGTTATTTCTAGTTGTGCACTCTACAAAATAGGGCAAAATACTTAAGCAAATTGAAAGCTTAAGGGCCGGAATTTTTTTTTTAACCTTCTTTTGTAACACTGCATAATTAACACTGATGATGTATGAAGTGTATGGGGGTTTGTTTCTCTGCTGTTAAGTGTTTCATATTCTCTGTGGAGCAGAATTCTAGAATTGATAGTCCAGGATAATATCTTGTCATTCTCCTAAGCAATATAAGTGAATATATTTTGCATGAAAAAATGCTGTATTTTGCATATATTCATATTAAGTAAAATTCTTGCTTTAATAACATTTCAGGGTTGAAAATTATTCAGCAAAACGCATACAAATATTTTATGCTGGAGGGTTTCTTTGGACTCTAGACAGTAGAGCAATATAGCTTGTCTTTTCTTCTTCATCTGGGAATAACTTCTACTCAGCAAGTAGAATATTTACTCCTATGAGAGGTGCCTTTTTCTTTACTAGGGCAGTTTGATCATAAATTTTTGCAGATTTTGGTTTTAGATTACAAACTGTCTAAACCAGACACCTTGTTTTCCTGAGCACGCAGAGGAAAATCTAAGCATGGAACATGTTGGTTCCAGGAATCCCACAGTCATCGCTTTATAAATGTGCTTGATCTCAGACTTGAACAAGGGGGAGCAAGCCATGATTTAAGATGATAATCTGTTATCCAAAAGTGAAATTCTGTCTCCAGCAAGTTCAGTGGAAACTTCGTTATTGGTCTCAGTGGGGCAAAATTTTATTTTTGTTGAGGTATTGAGAACTTTGAAAGTAATTTAGACTGGGAGAGGAGATGGGGACTGGGGACAAATTGCTTTTGACCTTTTTCTTTTAGAAATTTAACAGAGACCACTGGCTCATTTCTGCCAGTACCTCCCTACACCTATAAGAAAATGTATTTTCTCTGAGTCACTATTAATTTTATATCATGGCATTTTATTTTATTATGAGAGACAGGGTTCCAAGTGGTGTGATTTATAGGACATGCATACCTGGGTAGATACTGCCTCCTGTTTTCTCTCCTCTGTAACCCAAAACAAAGAGCTTTAAAAGGATATGTTAAAACCAAGGTACCTGCTCCTAAAACTTTACTAACTTTAACAAAACTAGTAGCATGTAGGTAAACATTTCCAAAGGCTTGTGATTAATTTTATGAGCTCATTCGATGACTGTAAGTTGTGGTCTGTGGACACTCATAAGGATTTCTGATTAGTGTCATCATGCCCCCTATAAATCTATTTTCTTGGGAGTTTATATCCTGGTAATAAAAACTTGTCCTGCAGGGAAAGGTCTTGGCCTAATGGCAGAATTATTACTATTCTTACTGCATTAAGAATGCAATCCTTGCATCTTGTCCCCATCCTCTAGAAACACTCTTTTTCTCTTTTTTTTTCTTCTTCTGTGTATAGTGCAACCCCAATCCATTTCTTTGGTAATTTAATTAAATAATATTAATCAGTATACATATCATTTCTTACGTAGGTTGTTGTGGACTGCACAAACATTACCTTGTTACTGTTCTCTGGCTGCTCGTGTTGACTCCTGGCAGACTTAGTTCATAGGACCCTCACTTGGGAAAATCTGTCAGCTTCCGCCTGTATTTCTGTTGTCTGTTTCAGATTTGGAATCTCCAGATCAGGATGGCTCTTTAAGATACAGTGAGGAATCAAATTTTGTATTTAAGTGTCTTTCCAAGAGCTACAAGAGGTCGCACCATTTTAAGACTTCACGTGTGGGTTCTTCAGCTGTGACCAGGAGCCCTTTCAGGCCAGGTCATCTGAAGTTTTGTATATGTTGAATATGGCCCATAGGTCTGCTAAAGAGCACAGATTATTATTTGACAGGATGCACAAAACAGACAAAACAGCGGCTAATTTCTTTTGAGATTGGCCAGAGCGTGCTGCTCAGAGTTGGTATAGGTACCACCTTGACAATTAGCAGCTGCTGTGCCTGCTCCTCGGGGAGGAGCTGTGCTGGACAGGGCTGCCTTCCGTGTAACGGGATGTTCTTACTGTCCAGGCAAATGAAAAGTTTATTTTTGTTCTGACTGGCCTCCTAGTGGCAGTGATCCCCCTCTGCAGCCAGCTCAATAAAACCATCATTTTGGGAAATAAATTGTTAATGATTTATGTTTTGGGTCTGTCTGTAGAATATTCAGTGAATATATAGAATATTCAGCGAATTTGTTGGTGAGAAAAGCGCTCTGCTATTCCCATTTGAGATCAGGCATGGGCTTTAGCTAAACCAATGCTTTATTTCTTTGTGGGACTGTTGTGAATCATGCAAAAAAAGAAATTGGAGGTGCTTCCCTAAAGGAAATGTTGAGTGTAGTATCTGATTGCAGGTAGCTAAGAGCAGCAGTGTTTAAAAAGTGCTAAAATTCAGGAAGTGAGTAGGAATCGGTAGATGACGACTCCTGTGTGAGTTGGGTGTCTGGAGCCAGCATTATTCCCAGGCTGGCCACGCTGGGGCCTGGATTCTGCCTTTGCATGAGCAGGAGAGGAGAATGTGCCATGGGGCATGAGCAGGAAGATCAGTAATCAGATCCCTAATAACCTGAGTGACTGCTGCAGGCGCACTTTTGAGCAAATAGATTGCACTGTGGCAACACAGTGCCGAGGGATATTGTGGGGTAGGCAGACTGAAATAACTGGGTAGAGTTGAATGAAACCGATTAATTTTTTGATGGTTTTAGCTGGTCGTGTGCCAAAACTTATTTTCTTTTATCTTGCGATAATAGTTGTGATATATTAAGAATAAACAAGATTATAAGGGAGTTTTCATTAGTAGTAAAAAGATTGTTTTATCTTACTTTTCCTTTTGTTTTCCTCGTGTATAATTTTAACTGTGACTTTAACAGTTTATTAGCTACAGCTTTTTTTAAAAAAACAAGAAAAAACCACCCAAAGCATACAAAACCAAGGTGGTAATATAATACTTGAATGACCATTTTGGTTTTTTGTGTTGCAGAAACAATGTTGCTCGTTCAGATCTGGTGCGAAAGAGGTGGGAATACATCGGTGGAGAAAGACGTGTACGGTAAGAATTTGTCATTAAAGGAAAAATATACAGTCATCTAAGTTAAATGCTGATGGATCATGGATTAGACTTTATCTGAGGACTCATTTAGCCTTTAGATATGGAGTATATCTGTGAGTACAGCGCTAATGGTGATTATTGCTCTGATGGATCATCTGCCCAAAAAAAAAAATTGAAAGGACGTTTCCTGAATTTGTAACTTTAGCTTATCCCATGGGAAAAACGCATAGATGGGAAGACCTCCATTGTGAAATGGAGATGTGTGGAGCAGTTTCTCTTTCCTTTGGCGTTGTCCAGTACTTTATTTGTTGTTATGAAGGCTTAACACTAAAAACTGAAATTTCGTGTCAAACTTCAACAGAAAAATGTAGTTACTGGTGAAAGATGCTTATTGGATTTTGGTTTATAATAACAAAAGTATCTGGCCTGAAAGTGCTTTACTGATGGATTCAGAACAGCTATCTGGTGGAAGTCAGCTCTGAATAGGACATGAGAAACCCAAGAGTTATTACTTAAGTAAAGTCAAACTCATTTTTGCTTTTTAATTGTTTTTATTGTGTGAACTTACCATCTTGAAACTGTGACTGATTAAAACAAAGGTGTTGTTTCTATAAGGGACAGGATTATGAAAGTCAACTGAAATATAACCAGGGAGTTTGGTGTGAAAATTTTCCTTTCAAGGAATAGATACATGACTCTGCTAATTTGTCAGAGATGCTGGGTTTGAGCTCTGAAAATTGTGGGTGAAATTCAGATGTCTTCACCAAGATATCAGAAATGTAGATATCAAAGGCTGGGGAAGTCACCCTAGATTCACTTTACAGTCCATTGAGGAAGAATGGGCACCTTCAGAGAGTGATTCATCTCAGCCTAAAATAGGCAGGTCAGACAACTCGCCCCCTGGAGATGCCTGTTTCTCTCCATTGACCGTAGGAAAGCCTACAGTGACAAACTTAGAATTAAATGTGTCACCTTTCAGTGTCTAATGCTAGGTTAGATGAATCTCACCATGAGGTAACAAGGACAGGCTTTGCCAGCTGTGCTGGTGGTGAATAACAGCTTCCTGGGGTCCTCCAGTGGGACTGTTTCTGGAGGGAATTGAGAAGGTCTGGCTGAGAAATTCTGGGGGTTCCCAAGACAAATGATCCCAATGATGATTTTTGGGGTTTGTTTACTTTTTAGTTTCATTGGTAGTAGGGTTCCCCCCCCCGTAGAATCCTAAAAATGAAGGTGTATTTTATTCTGTTGAGTGGTAAAGGTTGCTGTGGGATTTTCTCAAAAGCCAATGGCTGTCTATTATGTGTCGTACCACTCCCCTATCCCGTTTGTAGTGTTTCAGAGCGTAGATGGATAGTGGCTACCTGGTTAATCCAGTAAGCATAGAGGAAGTGGGTAGAAGTTCTTTTAAAGGCTGGCAAGGTATGCTGGTCTTGGAGTATGTCTGTGAGATTGAAGATCCAGCTACATTTGTAATCAAAATCCTTGCCTGTTTAAAATAAAAAAAACCCACAAAAATTGAGAAAGATATGGGAATGAATAGTTGTGCTGTTTTATATATTTGCTATTAACAGAGTTAATCCAGGAAGGATATAATATGAAAATATTTAGAGAAAAGTTGTGCTTTTGTGTAGTTTATCAATTACAAAAACAAGATTGCTCAGAAGACCCTTGCTTTAAAAGGAATTGCCCTGAGCATTGAGCTGTACTGTGACAGAATATGATCAGCCTTTTAGGTCACAGGATACTTTCCATGCTGAACTCCTGTAAATACAAACCAATTTGAACACAACAGGAGCACAAGGGTTTTTTTGCTCCTTCCAGAAATCCCCAGAAGTGGGAGGATGGAAAAAGTCCCAATAGTATTTATGACTTTTATTTTCTGTTGTTCAGAGAACCTGCCAAACCTAAAATAATTAGAACTTTGTGCTTGAGGTCATACTGGTTCAATGAATTTATACCTGAGCTGATGTTTTCGGTTACAGAGTGTTCTGAATTTTCTGACAGTCATGGATGGGGTAAAGTGGCTCAATAGTTCAACACGCTTGTAACCTGCTGTTATTTGTTTTTTATTGTGGTTTTTTCATGTCTTGACAAATACTAAAAATAGGTCATAGATTGTCCCAAGTCTTGAATGTACCAAGTGACTGTAAAATAAAAAGAAAAAAATCCAAGAGGCACAAAGGAAGGAACCTTAAACTTTTACAACTTCTTACACCTTCTCTTGCTCATATGTCCACAAACGAAGCCCCTTCTTATTTAAATATTTCCCAATATAACCTACCACATCAAATGCTCTGTATGACTTTAGCTGCTTGTAATTTACCAGGAAAACAAGAGGAAAGTGCATAGAAGGCAGGCTTCATACGTTGAATTGAAATTATGCACTGCCTTCATTAATAGTGGTAGGATCTCTAAACAGACACCATCAACGAATGTTTGTAAATTTCAATTTAGCCAAGCATGTTGTATAATTCTCTGTATCCATCTTCAGACAACTCAGCAATGAGATAGTTCTGAGCATGTGCTGGCAGATGTGTGCATGTTGCTAATCAATCTTGTGTGTACAACTTACGGGCTGCTTCACCTACATTTACTTTTCATTTAGCCCTTTTCAGTTACCCATTCAAAAATCTTTGAAGACTGTTCCTCAGTCCTGTAATCTCTTTTCATTGAAAATGAGTGGAGCCACAAAGAGAACTAGAACAGAATTCATTCTCTTCTGTGTAAAAGAGAATGGATAAAAGCTTGATTTTAATACAGGTATGTGATAACACTGCTGTTATAAGGCACCTTTTGACCACATGGCAAACGAGCTGGAATAAATCTGTTCCTTATCACGCAAGGCCTTCCTAATTAATGGGAGAAATCCTTCATCAGAAAGATGAACAAAACTGAGTAGAACTGAGTACACTAATGCTGTGAAAGGGCAAACTTCCCTGTACTTCTGTAGTTGCTACCGTTTGCAATCTGGAGGCAGGTAATACTGTTTAAATAGGGACATTTCTTTGAATGCAAGTGAAATTGGGGGACTGGGTTAATTCTTTCAGGAGTAGAGAAAAGAATTTTACCTTCACTAAAAATCAGGGATTGTCTTTCTTGTGTTGGGATGGCTGGAAAGTAATTTTATATATCTTTTTTTTGATTCTGTTCACTTGGAGTGTAACTTATTTGCTTGAAAAATATTTATATGGAAACATAGAGTGGAGCCTTCCTAGGTACTCTGATTTTCATCACAGTGGCAGTCTTGATGGTCTTCTTCCAGGACTGCCATGAACAGAATATGGTCTATATTTTGAGTTTTACAGAAAACCTTCCTGAGTTCAATTTCAGAATAATCACAGCGCTCTTATACTTTGAAAATAATAACTATTTGCCCAGGGTTTAAGAGGTGTTTCAGGGCCTGACATCCAGTGAAATTTCTCAGGTTGTTGAAAAGATGCTTTCAGTAACTCTTTTAGAAGCTCAGTTAATGCAAGGGCATGATAATTTTTGCACTCACAGGACTGATGACATGATTAACCCATTAAAATTTGTATCACCAGGCAGGTATTTTTTTGTTGTGGACCACCCAGGAGTTAGAATAGTCATCATTTTGAGAAAACACTTATCACTGTTGGATTTACCAGAAAGTTCCATCTTTTTTTTTTTTTTGGTGTTATCCCAACATTCTGGTGATAGAAGAATTGAAAAAATTCTGTGTCGATTCGGTGACTGCATGTGATTATTTTCCCATAAAATTTCCCATTAAATTATTTTTTTGTTCGAGTGGATTTATTGCTATTATTTATAGCAAAGGATAATGCCTTCTTATTTAGAAGTCAGAGTATTCTGTGTGAAATGGAATGCTCAGTCTTGACAAGGTTACACTGAAAAAATTGGATATGGCGTGGCTGCTGGCCTAATTACCTTTTTCTTGTTGAGTTCAAATACTGTTGTGAGTAACAGACAGTGACTTGAGCAAACACAATGGAAATTTTCTTGAAGAAACAAGACAAGAAGTGAAATGGAAGGACATGTAGCTGTTTGTGTTAGTTGTTCTAGTGAAAGCAGTATTCAAATGATGGCAGGTTTCTTTCTAAGTGTCATCATTTTCTCCAGGAGTACCTTTGCATTAGAATTTTACTTCAGGAGAAAAGTGTACTTGTACTCACTTGCCCTGATTTGGTAGTAGCATGGCAGTCCTGGAAATGCAAGGCCCAGCATATCCATGTGGGTACAAGTCCTGGGAAGCTGAGGTGGATGAATAAGAACTAATAAATATCACTTTACTGCACGGGTACTAACTGACATATATCATTCTCTCTGTGCTTTGCAAATAACCTCTGTGAAAGAGAGACATTTTTGTCAGTACACTTGGTTATCTTTAACCAAAGTGGTCTCCAGAACTCACATTGCCAGCTGCAATGGATTGATGTATTCTGGACAACAGTCCCTTGTGTGCCTTACAAAGGAAATTCAGGATAAAGTGAGTTTCTAGTATTACTGACTCACTAAACATATTTTGTTTTACTTCAGACATGACTTACCTTGGTTTTACTTTCTTTATATAATTTTCCCCATGTCATTGGATTTGTCTAAAATTTTATGGGAAAAATTTTTGATGCAAAGTTGATTTATTGAAACATTTTCCTTGAATGTCATTGTGTAATTTCTGTTTAAGGTTGCTGCTGCAGGTACTGTAAAATTTTGTTGTACCTTGCCATGATCTTCAATAAAGAACTCAACAGGGCTGCCTATAATTAGAGAAATGGAAATGGGCAAACACTGTCAATACAGAACAGAAACAAGTTTTTGCCTGGGAAGAGCAGTAAATCCCTTCAAAATAGAAGTTGTAGACATTTAATGACCTCTAACTGCTGTCTAGCTGACAAATATAACCTAGTGCTGGGTAGAGCTCTTGACCACCTTTGCTGTTTGTAATAAGGGAGGATCAATTCCTTCATCCATTGGCACATTGTGAGTTGTGAAACATGTCTGTGTCATTGGAGAGGCCCTGGCACCTCAGCACCCAGCTGAGGTGGTGGGGTATAGATAATCTTAGCACTGAAATGGCTCTATGGCCTTTTCTGCAAAGCAGAAAAACTTGCTTAGGTTACCTAAGTGATTAGGAATATTTCCAGTTTGTTGGTAGTCAAGGAGTCATGACAGCCATTCCTCTATTTTCAGTGTGCGTGGACAGTTTGCTTACAGGAGTTTTTCTTTCCAAACACCTCTAAAAGTTCTTTGGAGAAAGAAACTAGACTAATAGGCTCTAAAACTATCGTAAGGATTAGAAATCATAAGGATCAGAAAGCAAACAGACCAGACTCTCACAAAGATACCAAATTTGAGGACTTCAGAAATGATATTCAAGGTTTACTGAAGTCAGCAATAATTTTATATTTTCAGAACTGGCAAACTAGCATGTCATTCAGACTTGATTGTGAAAATTAACTTTGAATTTTTTTTCTTAAGTGATATTTAGCTGAAGTTCTAAATCACTGCGTGGTCTGTGTTTGTCAGTGAAATGCAAAGTGTCCCATTTTGTTCCTAATGAAACTCTTGTATGTGTTTGTGTGTAGCCTGCAGTTTTACATTCTGTCCAGAGATGGAAGCTGCTTGCTCTGACAAGGTCAGGTTGGGAAGGCGGCCACATTCCCTGAATAAGAAAGCCAGGAGGACAGAGCATGCCATTTCATTAGACAGCCCGGGACTCTCTTACAGAAAAGGAGGGAGAATGAATGCTATGGAATTTAAAACAACTATTTCTGCTTTTCTGTAGCCTGGAAAATGTTACTCTTGGGCAGTATTCTGTTAATGATCACTATTGGGCCAGATGTTCAGCACACATAAATGAGTGTATTTCCATTGACTTCAGTGGAACTAGGCCAACTTACTCCATCTGAGAATCTGTCCCCTCAGCTTTCTTTCTAAACCAGTTGTGATTTTAGATAAGGAGTTGCAGTATTATCTGTCATAGTTCTAGTTTCCAGCAGAGGAGAAGAAAATTGATGTTCTTATTTGCTTCATCAATGTGAGAACAGACTAAACTGTGACAAATAATCAAAGTAATTCAGATAATCAAATTTAAGAATGTGAAATGTAACAGACTTGCTTTGTTTTGCAGTGGGTGTTTTCTCTGTCAAAACAAAACTTCATGATATTCTAGAATGCTGGCTAGTTCTCAGAGCTTCTGATACCAGTTAGGCCAGTGGCGTGGAATAAATTGAACACAATAACCTGAAAAAGATCCCAAATTTTTGTTCTTTGTTTTTGAGGTTATTTTTTATTTATTGATAAATTAAGACAGACTGATACAGGGGCTCTAAGAAATGGGACGAGCTCTGTGAACTGGGTGCATTCCTTCTGCCTTTCCATTCTGCTCCCATTCAGCACTTATAATGGTAATGAAGTCTAATTACAAATGCATGTGACTGCCTGTTGTAATCTGTCAGTGTATTTCTGAAAAACCTTGTGCCAGTTCAGTATTGGTCATTAGATAATAAGGATTGATAAAACGTAAGGGGCAAAATGTTAAAAATGCTACTATCGATTAGAACGCACCTTAATAATGAAACCATGGGCCTGGGGACGAAAGCCATGGATCATTTTGACAATTCGGCCTTAGATTGTGGATGAGACAGAGTGGGGACAATTAATCCCTCAGAGCCACAAATCACAAATAAAGTAGTTGCAGCTCATTACAACCTGACCTTGCTAAACGGCCTTGAAAACATAAGTGACCTTCTAGTATTTGAAAAGATTACAAAGCTCTATTGAGAAATATCTTTTCTTTTTTTTTAATGCTTGGGAACCACATGACTTAATTTTAACTGATCTTGATGAAAGAAGCTTTTAACTTCCCCATCTTTCAGGAACCAAATTGCTAACCTCTCGTAGAACTGATGGCGATACTGCAGGGGAGTGTTTGGGAAAGATCTTAAAAGTCAGAAGTCTTGGTCCGTGCAATTAATCAGTGGAAGTTTGTGCTCCAATAGCTTTGAAGAAACAAGAGTTTCAATGAACTGTCTAGTAATTCTAGTTAGGGCTTTTATAAATAATATGATATTATTGGAGCACTTAATAATTGCAGGAAAACATCTTTGTGCATTGTAGCCATGACCAATCCCAAAATTTGTAAATATGTTCAGCAGAGTATTTCATGCACTCTCTTCATGTTCCTACCTTACCTGGGTATAAGGAGAAGTCATGTATTTTGCATTTCTGTCCTTTGACATGCACTGCAGATGCTCTTTGGCTAACTGACTCGAGTGCTTTGTCATGGGCTTGTGCATGTAGAAATCACAAAATCTTATTGCGTGACTAATCAAAGATCCCGTGATAAGTAGCTAGATTCACGCCCCTCAGTATTGGGTTTAGAATTGAATTGTGCACAAAGATCTGAGATTCTGATGGAATAGTCTACCTTAGTTTGATCCTTAATGCTGAGTCATCTTCCTACTGACTGTGGTAGGAGATCTTCTCACGAATGAGCTGAAAGAATAGGTAATGACTGCAATCACTGATGTTGTCTTAAATGAGCATTGAATTTGGAGCACTTGCTGACTTCATTGTGCTTTCAACTAGGTTGATGTGTGACTCTGCTTGTTGCTCCTTCCTTTCAATGTGCCTGAATGAGGTGTTTCTAAGTGTCCTCGTTGTACAGAAATACTAGCCTCTCCCAAAGTACTGCATCCCTACATTAGATAAATGCAATTTCCCTGAGGACCAACTTCTCTGTAAATACAAGACTTATTTTCCACTAGGGTCAATGGTCTGGGCCTGTTATATACAAGAGATGGGGTCTGCTCTGGTGCTGAGGGCATCATTAAGAATGCTCTACATGCAGAGCTTGTAGTTGTGGTAAAAGAATAGTGACTTTCATTACATCAGTGATGGCTGTGGGGATGGAGGGAACAGGTCCAAGTTTCCCAGTTCTTTGACGTTCAGGCGAAAGCATCAAGCATCTTATGGTAGTGTGGAAGCACTACATTTAGATCATAGGTTACTGATGCATGCCGAGTCTGAGAAATGGCACTGGATAGATAATATTTTCTGCAAAAGTGGAGATCTCAAGATAGCTCTAAAATGCAGCCCTATGTAGAGGACATTGCAAAAAGCCCTCTGATGAATGTATCATGAGCACAATAATTACAGTCCCCTGGCTGTGTGTGGGGCAAGGTGAAGGAATCTCCATGCTGCTGCTAGAGAAACTGTGAGAGCCCACTCTCATGGCACCTGGATTTAGGCTGTTTTACCCTGGCACTACCAGGACTGAGATTTAGCTGTGGTAGAGCTCTCTCCATGAGACCGGGCTTGGATGACAGTGCTTTTGGCATTGGGAGTGACAGAGAGAAGGCTGTGTGGTATCACTGTATGTAATATATTGATACTGCCTCTCTTTTTTATTAGCTTGAAACAAAATGGGTTAGATGAACAAAAGGGATTCCTTGGAAACTCCATTAAATTATTTCACAGTGACACCCAGGGAAAAACTGTCTATCCCCTGGATGTAGCAATTCCTAGTTCTGATCAGAAAGTGTTGTGGCATTTTCAGCACATCAATGGCTGAGCAGTGACTCCACCATTTTGAGTTAACGCTTCGTCTCCTGACCTTCCAGTCGGCAGTCCCAACTGCTTTCCAGAGACTTCTCCTCCAGAGGTTCAGCTGTAGTCAAGGTCTCATAACAGTGATAGTCCTGGCTATGCACTTGTAGGGATACACTGTGGGACACAACACAACTCAATTACTGGACATAGGATTGGGAAACAACTGGAATAAAATGACTCCTTGTAAGAGAAAAATCATTCAACCATTTATTAAGTAGATCAGGATGCTGAGGTTAGTCCAATATAGAAATGGACAACCAGAGTTATTACTTTGACACTTGTCATTTTCGTTTTTGAATGGGAATTTAAACAGTGTTTCTGATAGCATTAAAGATGCTTTAAGAATCAACCCAAAAGTTTCCTTTACCTTTCTTAGTAGCTCCACTTAGTGGCTACTGGGATAACAAAGGATTTCCCTCAGTGCCTGTGTTACCTGGTGCTGTGGTGCTCATCCTCCTTCCCTCCATCCTGCCAGATCCTGAAGGAAAATGGCCACGGATCACCGCGGGGGTGTCAGAGACTAACAAGTTCACTAATTGCAGAGTGGGAAAGAATCCCTGCTGATTCTCAGCTGAGTTATCCACGTCGAAAACCTTATGTCTGAGAATGTTCCTCTATCAAGTCCTTGTGTAGTTGTGGTTTCCTTTGGAAATTCATGGGTCATACAGAGCACTGAATCATAGCAGCTCAGTACGCAGCCTTCCACCTTCATGGATGACACTCTTTCTGCTTGGATTCAGCCAGGCCTCCTCTGCAGGCTTTCTGCTGTTTGAATCCTCATTCATTTGATTTCTGGCTTTTGGGGATGAATTTTTCTCCCTGTGTACTGTATTTACTAGGGAATATGTTTTTCCGGAGGTTCTAGGCATGCGCTAAGAATACTTTAGGAGACAAGTTCTTCAGAGGAGCAGAGAAATCTGGCTTCAGAAAGGTGAGATGCCAATTGTCCTTTATATAAAGCTTGAAGTACTACTCAAAAGCTAAAAGTAAAAATAGCTGAAGCAGCGGAGATATTTTGGTGTGGAAGGAGCAGAGAAGTGATTGTCAGTGAATAGCTGTGAACATCAATAAATACTGGGCTTTCAAGGGTGTAATGTCTGTTTTCTCCAAGCAAGGCAAACTCCTAATAGCTGTCCTTAAAAAGTGGTCATTTTGGAGAATGGAGTAAGTATTGTAGGTGTGCATTTGGCATTTGTGTGTATACCCTGCCAGTGCTCTAGACATTGCTGTGCATGACTTTGTCCAATCCAGGCAGTGTTGAGCATACTGGCAGTGTAATATATGCAATATTTGGGCATTATGCCGGCTCTGTAAGCTACTGCAGCAAAAACTAATAACTTCCTCCTTTGTAATTAAGCATTTGTCTCTCTTGTGGCCTGCTGAAGCAGCGAGGTAAGAAGGAGAAGTGATTCCCAGGTCCAGTTGTGTAACCATGGAGTTGCTGTCAGGATCACAGTGTCTCAGAGGAGCAGAGGGCTCACTGGAGACAGCTTCCCTGGATAGCTATGGGACCTTGCTGGGTAGGGGAGAAGCAGAAAGAATTGATACACTGGGAAAAGGCACATACAGTTCTTGTAGGTAGACCTTGGGAGCAAAGAGGTGCCTCTTTCGGGGGCATGCATTTGATATATACAAAATTGTCAGTATTTAGCTGAAGGTTTTTTGTCGTTCTTATTTGGTAAAGACCACATTGTATCTAGAGGAGTAACCTGTTTTCTTGGTTCCCTCCATTTTTACTAACTACCATTCATTCATATTTATGTCATGAGTTCCCAAGTATCCACATCCAGTGATCTTTACTACTTAGAGGTCAAATAATGTTTTTCACAGTGCAAGCCAAAGGTGGTGCTTCAGCTTCCTTTAAGTTGATATATTGAGCATTGACCTGCCTATTGGACTGATGTGATGAACCATATGGATCTCAGGCCAGGACTAAATCGTGTGAAACATACGTTCTTGCTTGGGTGATGCTTCAATTTTTTCTTCTGTAAGTCTATAACTGCATGTACAAGCTCTTCTCTCCCCCTTTATACGTACAATAAAAGAAACTAATAGCATAACAGTTAATGTCACAAGTGACCTATTTTAAAACATTACTTAGAGTTACTTATTTCAGCACTGTCTGTGCTGAAATTTTCTATTTTGGATGCCTGCCTCAGCCCACTTCTCTCTGTTTGAAATGAAAAAAAAAATCCTATTCTTTTCAGAAAAAAAAGGAAGCAAAGTAAATTTTGCGTGTTCTTGTACATGTTTGATCAGCTCCATCACACTGTTCTTCAGCCTCAATCTAAAAGTTTTGTAGGATCATTATCTTTTGCTGTTCTGGCCAAAATCTGTTAGGGAAAACACTGAAAAATCTGGTTTTTTCACTTGTTCAGTAGGGATTTGTTATCTGAATTCCCTGAAATTATTGTCTGTACAGCACACGCCAAGCATGATACTGCAGGTATTGAGCAAAATCTTGTCAGGGATCACTTTTTGTAAAATTTTAGGCTACTGTGGCATCAAGCACTGGAAGTTCCAGCATACGCTGACCCAGAGCAGTGCAGCACTTGGTGCAGCTGGGGATGCTGAGGTGGAGGATTCAGCTCCTGGTTCCAAATACAGTGCAGACCATCAAGGCTGAAAGTGAGGAGATGCTCCTTCGCTTTTGAGGTTCTCTTTCTACAGCTGCTCAGACCGAGGTGGAGGAAGACCTCCTTAGGGGTAGAGCTGAGGAGTTGTAAAAGGTCTTGGCTGAGATGGGACCTCAGAGGGAGCAAGAAAGAACTCATGTGGAAGTTGGGGTGGTGCCACAAACATAAGAAGTGGCAGAAAAATTGGAGGAGTGTGGATATAGTTTGGGATAGGAGTCAGAAAGAAAAGAGGAACCTGAAGGTAATGTGTATTAGAGAGGCTGGGACTAACAAATAGGGGTAAGAAGAGGAATAAATGCCCTTAGAGTGAATCTGAACAAGCCATAAAATACAACACTGAATAGAAGGTTAGAATGGGAAACTTGGACTGGAGGAATTTAGGGGTTGCATTTGTGGCGCAAGGCAAGGACTGGGAGTGGGGGGAAGAACATGAGAGAAAAGTATTTGCAGTGGAAAGCAGTAGAAGACCACCAAAGATAGACCTGAGAGGCAAAGCCAAGATACACGGTGCCCTGCATTCCTGTGCTGCAGCATTTCCAGGGAAAGCTGCACGCATCCCAGCACAGCCTCCCTTCAGCCTGCTCCACGTGCAGACTCAGCCGTTGCTCTTTCCACTCACGTGGCCAAAGCCTCTGCTGTGGACCATGAAGTGCCAGCCCTGTATTTCAGTATCACTGCCATTCCATACAATAGATTTTTTTCAGGCTTTCTTTTCTCTCCTTTTCTGTATTTTTTTTTTTTTAAGCAACCTATGAAATTATAGATAAAAGGGTACAAAACCATGAACGTTGCAATAAAACCAAGCACTATTTAAAAAAAGGAAAAGGAAAAAGGATAATGCTGTCCATGAAGCCTTAATTGGGCCCCCTTGTGTGTATACATTTTGATACTGTCTCTAATTACATGGTCACACACTGCTTTTCCCATGGACCCCTGCATTGTTCTGTGCACTAAGTAGGAGGTGATTGCTGAATGAGTGCAGCTTTAAGTTGTTTTATTCGCTCTGTTGCACGGGTAGTCCCAGGCCTGCTTTACTGCAGACTGCTCAAGACCAACACAGAATCACTGATTTCCTTGTGGGTTTTTCATTGCTATCTGTTTTGAAAACAGTAAAGTTTATTTTTGAAGTACACTTGCTCCAAGATGTGTGGTAAGGCTCTCTACTCCCACGTGTGGAAAAAGGGGATGCAGGGTGGTTGAGTGTGATGTTTTCCTGGCTCTCCATAGTGTAGGTCATTGCATGTGCTCAAACCAGGTGGCCCCTGACTCCAGTTTGCAGCTGGTGGGTACAGAGTCTCCTATGATATGAACCTCTTTCTCAGGACACAGAAAGTGAAGATATTACAAATAATGAGCACTATGAGAACGTGAGCTTGCCTTCATTGCTGGGAGACCAGCCATATTCTGCTAGGGTAGAACTACAAAGAGTTAACCCTGTGACCATTCATTACGTTAGTTCCTTGCCTTATTGCTTTTTCTCTTGGTCTCTGACTGAAGATGGGATATTGCAGGAGTCTCCTTTTAGTGATGAAGACAAATTCAGAGTGTGGGTTTGATATGGATGGTGTTGAGATCATCTGGGGAAGAGCTGTGCAGTCAGACAGTGTCATCATGGACATGTGCAGGGTGGGGACTGAATTAAGGTGATGCAGAGGATCTTAATTATGGCATCAGAAAACTTCTGACTGCTTTGCTTTACAACCCTAATGTTCTTATAATAGAATTTGTGTGTACATGTGCTTAATAGATATTGTTTATATTGTTTCTTCGCTTATGGAAAGCTGTTAACAGGCTGCACTCTTCAAATACTTTTATAAAAATTCTGAATTTAGCTTTCTGAACGGGTTTTTGAAATCAATACAGAGAGAGCTGCTAACAGGAGGTAAACTACAAACCACAAACACTTTCAATAGGATAGGTCTTTTTATATAACATTTGATATCATTTTCACAGCATGATCTCTACTTTCATACTGTGATAGCTTTTACCTGGAGTTTAGATGATTCATTTTTGTAGTGGATACTTAACTTTTATATGAGGAAAATGCAAGAGAAGCCAGCACAGCATTAAATGAACTATAGTTGCAGCATTAAATGAACTACAGTACAGCAATAATGTCAACTGCTCAGATCCTTGCCATCTCACAGGGCTGGATTCATTAAGGCTCTATTGATTCATAAGTGAGGAGACATGGAGGCCTGGAATTTCTCTCTCATCTTTTGGCATATCTAATTAAAATTTTGAAAGAAGATCAGGCACTCAGTGCTTGTTTAGTAATTGTTAGAAATCCTTATAGGACTTTGCCTGAAAATTTGCTATGGTGTTCTGTTGGTGTGGGTCTCAGAGAGTCATGTGGCTGTGTTGGTGGCTTGTCCTCATGTTTTCTTTCTCTGAAGCTCTTAAAATGAATTTAGAAACCTTAGTTTTACACTGACTTCTACAGTAACCACCAAGACAAGGATGAACATTTTTGTTAAATTTTCATGTTTATGATGATTATTCTTTCAGAGATCCAGATTTTTGTGGGGTTTATATGGACTGCATGGAACTAAGTATGTTATTTCAGCTTTTCTGGTAAATGATCACAGTTGTTGAGGCTTTCTGGGCTACTCTGCCAAGCTTCTGTTTTCACATGCTTGTAACTTCTTATGAACCATTTTAAAATGAAGTTTTCTGTATATACGATTCCCAGCCAGTTTTTGTGTCTACTTATTTCTGAATAATGCAAAAATGAAAAAACTAAAAAATATTTTGATACTGTTGAAAAATAGTTTAAAGATAAAAATTGAGTATTTGCCTTATTTCCTCTGTTCAGCCCATCATCAGCCTCTCCTCTCTTTCTCCAGGTTTCCATCACACTCATTCCTCTTTTCCTCTCCAAGAAACCTACATCTGAATACAAAAATGGGAAATGGCCTGACAGTCACATGCATTTAAAAATCTATCAAACTTGAGGTTAGTCATCAGAAATCTTCTCCTCAGAGTTTCTGGAGGGAAAGAACAAATCGATTAATAATATTAGATAAGGTTGACCTGGACTAATTCTTTAAAATTGTGGTTAAGATTTTTTTCAGTAATTTAGTTCTTATTTTAGAAACAAATAACAAATGAAAGCCTTCCTCCTTACTAGAAGCCAGACATCCCTCACTCATTTCAAAACAAACAAAAAATCTTGTAGGTCTTCTACTGTTTTTATAAACTGAGGATCAACCTGATTCTTTCAAAAAGTATCTTGCAGGACCTGTCTTGCACGTGGTCAAGATGAAGGTGTTTGACCCTTTCTACTCTTGTCGCAACTAAATATTGTAAAGCTATTTTGAAATGAATGAGAAAATTGTCTGAGCCTGGCAAGCTTTGCCAATAGGTGCAGAAAGTCCTACCCTGGCGTTTCAGGTTTGAAATCACCCTTGGTGGTTATCTCCTGTACTTTTCTGTACTGAACAGCATACTGTGTCTAATCAATATTTCTTCTGCTCCCTGAGGTTCTTAATTCACATGCTCAGAAAACTTCATGTTTTGTATTCCTTGAGGCACACCCTACAAAACCTCAGATACACACAGGAATGCACATTAAAGGCCCCCTGCTTTCACCCCATCTGTCTGAGCTTATCACCGAGAATGACTGAGTGAGGTTTACTTTACAACTCCAACTTTTGTGTGTAGGCACTCTCCTCTCTCTTTTGATTCTCCTGCTGGAGCTCAGCAGACAGGTTTTACCTACAGCAGGTTTTACAGTGCATGCCTGACTGTCGTGCCTGGCTTCTCCCTGCTCCTCTGACCAAGAATTGCGTATCTGAACTCATTTCCAGGAGGTTAAGTTATGCCTAACCTGAAGTAGAATAGTGTTATTTCCAATATCTCCTAAGATAATTTTTATTTCTAACGGGGTAGGGATCCCAGCCAAGGTCACAGCCTGGGCATGCTGGCTGCTGTACAAACATATTATGACAGTCACTCTCCAGAGAAGGAGCTGTAACTCCTAAGAAGATGGCTCACTGTGCTTTAGGGTTTCTGTCCCTAAAGTCAAGTTTTGGTGAATTTGCTGAGATTGGGGAAGCAAGGCTGGTTTATACCTTCTGAGGATGCTGCTTAAGAAGTCTGTTAAATCTGATAATCCCAAATTTAGATTTAGTTGTTTTAAACAATGAAATTCTTGAGGATCTTGCAGGTATTTAAGCTGTAAATTTCTTGAAGTAAAATTGAATCTATTTCCATGAATGTATCTTTTTTTTGCAGCCCTACAGGTTCAAAAAGCTCCTTCTACATAGCTGAAGCCTGCTGTGTGTTTAAAACATTCAACGGGGTGAGGGCAAACTTATAGGATAAGCAAATACTGGGTTTTCTGACAACCTTTTGGGATATGGAGCCGAGTCTACATTTCTGCTTCAAGAAATTACTATGTGCTGCAGACTTAATGTTACAGTCATTTGCCTTCCCTTTCACAGAATCTCCTCTCCAGTCTAGCTTTCAGTGCCATACTGTTGCATCTCAAAAGTGTATCCAGACTGGGTAGTGCTCAGGACAAGTACCTGGAGATCTCCCTCTGATGTTTTTGCACGAGGCACGGAATCCAATAGGATTCAGAGGTGGCCAGAGGGGAATCCCAAAGCTTTCAAATCCTGGAATCCCTATGGTGAGATTTCAATCACTGGTCTTAAACTTGAAGAAACAGGTCAAAGACACTCCCTGTGAAAATCTTTTAATTTAATTAGATGTCCTCATGTGATTAAAACTGTCTTTAATATGGTTTATTATAATAATCTGTTAATATAATATAAATAATATAAATAAATTAATATAATTAATATAATAATCTGTTAATATAATAATCTGTTTCAATCCCAGATTAACATTTTGTCATTATAAATTTGGGCATTGGTCTCTGACCCCTCCTTTTTGTTAGGAAAAAGATCTCTCTTGTATTACATGCAAAAGTTCAGCAAACGATAAAATTATGTTATCAATGGAAAAGTTTGCCTTTTTTTTTTTTCTTTTCCCCAGTGTGGACACTGGAACATACAGAGACTATTAATTGAATAAGAACTGTGTCTATACTTGTAAGACCCTTGTAATAAGGATTTTAATTGTTACTAATCTCTTAAGAATAAGAAAAAGGCAGTAGATAACTATCACAACAGGACCATAGATGAAGTTGTTGAAAAGCCAGAGTTGAAGACTGAAGATGAATGGTGAGCCCTAGCACAAGACTTATGCCCAGTGAGAATCTACATATTCTTGTAGTCCCAGGCATCCTGACGAGATGCTGTAAAGAGGCCCAGGCACAAAGTCAAAATCAGATTAATTTCCTTTCATCTTCAAAAGTAGTATGATGTCAACTTCACCTTGAGCTAAAATTTGTCCTCTGATCTGATAAAATCATTATTTGCCAATAAAATATGGGACAATTCTGCTACATGCTCCCCCACCCCTGCTGTGCACAGAGGCACTCTGTCTTCAGCTGCAGCACACGTGGAGTTGTACCTCGTTGTGAGAGCAGCTTTGATTGCAAGCAGAAGCTGCTGTGTTACCCGAGATGATACCTCTGATTAACTGGCTTGTAGCGGTGGCCATAAAGGGCTTGACTTCACAAATTAAGGGCAGTGTTTCACTCTCCGTCTTGAATCTGCTGCCATTTTCTGACTGCATCCCAGAATTAAACTTTAGTTTTACTTATAGGAGTTGTCAATATCAAGAATAATTAGGCTGCTGTCATCGAGTGAGACTTAATAGAGGTCCACCAAGAACTGATGGCCAGGCTGATTTTCAGTCAGAATTAGAGAAGTGGTTGTTACAGGTGTTCATCTCTCCACTTCTCCTGTGCTTTCAAGTGCAGACCCTCATCTCATCACAAGGAAAACCCTCCCTCAGGCAGAACAGCTGACAGCAACTCATTAATCTGCTGATTCTGATCCCAACAGCATTCTGAGTGGAGGGAAAAAAACAAGTGCATTTGACCCTTGACAAACTGAGCTGCAGTATTTACCAGGATTTAAAATTATTATCTTTCAGAGGATTTAAGTATGAACAGGTATTTATGTAAATGATGGTTCTTTAATTTTATAGTGCTGGGTTTTTTCCCTTCCATCTCATTTCACTATTTTCTTGTGACATGCAGCTGTGATCCAGGTTTACGAAGAGACAATGTTTATACTCAATTCAGTAACGTTGTATCTAATAAAGTCCAATAATGTTATTTGTATTTTTCTGTATGTAAAACTTGCTTGAAATCAGGCTGCATGCACAAGGTGAAATAAGTGACAGAGGAAAGAAATGACAAAGACAACCTGAATATATTCAGTGAAATAAGCAGCAAGGCATGTTGGAAAATAAAGACTTTTAACTACTATAAATTACTGCTTAGAGAAAATGCTCTTCAAAGTTACTTTTGATATTTGTAGAGGGCCTATATATAAAGATTTTGTGACAAAACACATATGTGTTGTTACACATCGAACTGAATGTGTCCCCATATCCCAAATAATTTCAGGCAGTGTATCATATAGACAGAGTGTGCCAAAAATAGAGTAAGAGCTCTGAAATAGCTGGTTTGTAACTGGTGGTGTTGCTATAACAGAGGTTGCTGGGCTGTCATTTTTTGTTCTTTTACCTGAATAGCAGGAATTTCTTTGTTTGTCCTAGCTTGCCTTGGAGTCACGGAAACTGCAGCTCAGGAGATTGTGTGACAAATGCAGCTCCACAATATCTTTTAGTGAACCTCCAGTTGTGAGGCATATCAGGGACTTGAGCATTGCTGCTCATCTCTTTTGTCCTGAGGTGGCCCCAGGCACTACCTGCTCAGACAGTGGATGTGTTCTGGATCTGGGTGAAACCTGACCACACCCTTTGCCTCATTCCTGTCCGTGTTCTGCACATCAGTGGCACAGAACAAGCTCTTGCAGGTCTCCAACATCACAAGACTTTCCAAACAGAGTTACTCCTTGCGACTTGTGTAAGTGCAAGCCAGGCACAGCCATGGTGTATGTTCTGCTCTGTCGTGTTCTAAATCTGATTTGGCTCCCTACAGTGCTTAGCAGCAGATGAGCAGGAACAGCAGCCAGTCAGAAGGATATTGCCATGATAACCCAGGTCTAACTCCTATGCTGAGCTGACCAGCTACTCATGTCATAATCACGCCCAGTCATCACTGTTAACTTTTTAGCAAGGGTTTTTATTTTAATATTGAATTTTGGAAAGTAACATGAATATTAACAGCAGCTGATTGTCATTGTGCAAATGCAACCAGACTGCTTTTCACTCACTTTTACTGGGTATATTTTCAAACTTTAGTTTTCAGAAAAACCCAAACTGCTGCTGCCCAGAGAGATAGGGAATACAACAGAGGATATGACCTTTCTGAATGTTTTCTTATCAGGCAGCATAAGTACTGTATGTCCCACTAAGCTGCTTCAATAGAACCTTGTCAAGTTATCACATTACTCGACATGTTGCTGATAATGAATACATAAAAGCTTTAGATATTGAGGACTCGGAGGAAATAAATAAGATTTACTGAAAAACTGCTCCACATATATCCCAGGGCCATGTTTTTTTTTTTTTTCCATGTGGATTGTGTGCTGCCTTTAGTCCCTTAGATAAATGGGATGATGCAAGACTTTCAGCTTCTTGAAATGTAAAGTGCAGATGTGAGCAGATAAATGAAGAAAGTAAATGGTCATCTATCTCCATTGTGGAGAACTCAATCACATTGTAACCGTATCAGTCTTATTCTCCAGAAGTGCCTCTGCTACCACATGCTCCTCCAGCTCTGGTTGATATCGGCAATATCTTCTCTTGTCCTGTATTCTTACGAGTGTTGAGTGTTGGGGAAGAGCTCGTATTTGTCTTTGTAATTTTGCCTTAGATCGCTTCCGGTGACTTTGAGGAATTAAAGCAACAAACCCAAAAAACCAAAATGCAGTAGAGAGAACCAGGATCAACAGCATTAACTGCTTATGTTGCTGTGGAAGGAAGTGGCCTTCAGGCTTAGGAATCAAATAACTCTTGCTGAAAGGCTGCCCAGTGTTTCTCAGCTGGTCCACTCCCTAGCAGGGGGGAACACATGGGATGGGAAACTCCAGGTGCTGTTCAAGAGGAACAGGGTGACTCACTCCATTTCTGAAATGATGCACTGGTGGTCACGTAGCTTTGGAATAGTTTTGGTTAATTCGTTCGATGTTTCACCTGGGTCTAGAAAGCTGTTTGTCTCCCATCTGTCCTGGAAACAGCCTGACACTGGCCAAGATTTCATGTTTGCTTTATTAACAGTCTCCCAGTACAGCTGGGCCGTAAGAGCTGACAGTGTTGACATGATTTGTTGCAAATAAGCATCTGAACTTTGGATGCAGCTTTTGATAGTTATCAAGGATTTATTCAACAAGAGCTGTTTGTGTGCCTTTGGCTGTAGAAAGTAAATTGATACCTTCTGAATCTGATCTCCACAAATTCTGACTTGGAAGAGCTGTAACATTCATGACAGTTATCTTCTTAAATAAATACATAATCAAGTATTTTTAGTAATCTCTGCTTCAAAAATATGCATTCTATTTCCTGTCTAATTCCTCATTTTTCATGTTTAGATTAAATGGATCAACTCCTATAGAGAAGATGACTTTGAGATTTACTTCAAGTTTACTCATTTAGTAGACTACTGTATGCTTAAAGCATAAAATAAGAAACTATTATTTTCCCATTTTAAAATGACTCCAAGCACCTGCAATTTACTAACCTAAGAAAATAAACCCATGGAAGTTGTTCTGTATTTCCATCCAACGCCCCGAGTGCCGTCTTTCTCCAGAAGGCTATGCTTTCATTCCGGGCTCCTGTTGTATATAAAGAGACATTCTCACAACTGGTATCTTGGCTGGTTGAGACTTTTTCTTGTGCTTAAAGTCACTTCTTGTGTTTGACTGATCAGGAGGAAGTGGGAAGCACTGTTATGGCACAGTGGCTCTCAGTGGCTGTAAGCAATGATATCTAACAATGCCCTGAGGAGCTAGTTAAAAAGTACCTCTCACATTCAGGAAAGAGCTTTAATGGAGCTGCATTAGAAAGCTGTCAGTAGCTTGTTGGGCAAAACAGACATTTTTTTTGCACCGTAAGGATTATTGAAGCATTTGTTAAGCAGTAATTTTGAAATCATAATAAAACATTTCTAATTTGGCTTCCCCCAGCAAACAACTAATGGAACTAGTGCACAGGAAGAGCAGACAGCATGCTATAGAGCTGTGGAATCTTGTTCATACTCCTAATTGGGAGGGCAGGGGATAGAAGCTGTAGCTATTTTTTTGTAAGTGTCCTTCCCAGAAACAGAATTTTCAAAGGTAGAGGTGGGAAATAACTTGGTAACTTTTCCACTTGCCTTAACCTCTTGGTATGCTTGTACAAATACATTTTAGTGTTGTTCAAATGACATGTTAGATGCTGATGAAGTGTCAGAACTCCAGTAGGTGACTTAAATGTTAGTACTGCCCTGTAACAGAAACCTTGGGAAATAGTAACAGACAAACAGAGATTAGATTTTACAAAATCCTAAAAGGGTGGCTGGCAAGAAATGTTTCGTAGAGGACATTGCTCAGCAGCTCTCTGCAGTTTCACACGGTCAGAGAGAAATGCGTAATACTTAAAAATGAAAAGAAAAAAATGATTTCTTTTTCCAAACTGTCTCTTTACGCTTGCTAACATGTCTCTTTACCACATTATGGTCTCCATCGTGATTTCCCTCTGGAACTGGAGAACTAGAAATGTGATCCAGAAACTGTGCACAAGCTTTTTGTAGCTATGATGGAGCTGATGTTGGACATTTTTAAGTCCAGCTACCTAAAGATTCATTTTGATATTTTTCAGCTAAACTTTAAATGCAGATCTATAATTAAAAAAAAGCCACCCAAAAAACTAATACCACCACGCCATAAATAACCTCACATCAAAAAATTGAGAAAGTAATGAAGTGTGATGGTTTGCTGAATTTTGACCTTAAGTCAAAGTTAAACCTGATCACATATGACTGAAAATGTCAACTGTTATTTTTTTGTCTCAATTTTTTGTGGAATTTGCATTCCCACTCATCCAAAATATCACAGGCCTGAAGATACAGTAATGATAAAAGTGCATGAGAGAACTCATAAATCTATGGAATGGATTTGCAATTGGAAATCCAGAACACTTACCTACGTCTGAGCAGAAGCTGGTACACCCAAAAATTTCAGTAAAGTTCTCCTTTAAAAAAACTTCTCCCAACCCCAAAAATGAAAGCATCCTATTTCTGGAAGATAATTTAGAAAAATAGTGATATAAATATCTGTTTTTTTGGTCAGCTAAGAAAAAATTGATTTATTGCACCATATATTCCAAACAATATTTGTAAACTTGCTTCCTTGAATTTTGTGACCAAGATGAAAATTATCTTGTGTTTTCTGTCTATCATTTTGACTGGAACAACTCTTGATGAGCTAGGGCTTATGTTGTTCAAGCCTGGGTATTAGGTGAGATGCAGTAAAGTTTGAGTCATAGATTTGAGCATGGAAAACTCTGGACAGCATGATTTAAGCTAAGGAGGACATGAAGCCTTAACTTCAAAGGACAAGCATCAATACCTAAGATGAAAACTCTAAAATGCAGTCCGTAGCATAAAGGACAAAATTAAAGTCTGAGACTGGGAACCTACAATTTCTGACCAATACAAAATGGCTGCTGTAGAAGAGCCTTTTATTTATTTTAGATTCAGAGCTTTTTGGCAAATTTTGTCATTCAGATTGCAGTCCATCTTTTTCAGTATGGAATTCCAAGAAAGTTAGACTTGAAAAACTTGAAATTATTCTCTTTCCCCACTTGCTTATGATTCTATGTCAAATATAAAAATGAAACACAGTGTTGGATGCCTTTATTTGTTCTGGTATTTTCAATATATGCTGTTAAACAGTGGCTGTTAAGCTAACAGTGCAACATGTGACAGAATCCAGGAAAATGGAGAATGAGAAGGAAGTCTGGACAGAAAAGATCAAATGTCTGATTTTATTTTTGAATAGCAGCACACATAAGAGTTTTCTTTAAGAGACCATTGTGGCAGGGAGAGGAGGAGAGGAAGACAGAAGGCCCTGGAAGAAAGTGGAATCAAGTTTCTGAAAACTGCAGCTTTTACAAAGGATGTCCTTTAGATACAAATAACATGCAGGTTTATAAAAGAGAGAAGTGGGTTTAGAATTAGGAACTCAGAATACCAGTGAGCGTCCAACAATGAATCTTAGCAAAGAAAAATACCTGTTGCTGTAGGAGCTCCAGTTGTGCCTTGAAAGTACAATGGAGAAAGGACAGAAGCAAAAAGACAACTATTCTTCTTTCTATTCAGGGAAGGACTGGCTTTCCCTTCTGACAACTGTCATCTCAGTTTGTGCAGTGTAGCCCTTCATGAGACCTGGAAGGATGCTTGATGGTAAACTGTCTTCAAGAAAGAACAGTTCATTACAAAAAGCTTTAGAATTTGGGCCTCCTTAACAGCCTTTCAGATAAAAGGGACAGACCAGTCTTTCTTACATGATTTAAGTAAGAGTGTGATCACTGAATAGATCTGCAGGATGGCAACAAGGACAGAGATTTATATAAGAGCTTTAAGAACAGAGGTTTATAATTAATTAGTCAGCAGTGAATCGGTGGAGCATTGGGAAGGAGAAGTAAAGGAGAGACCCACAGTGCTGCTTGCAGGTTAGTGTGAAGTGAAAGCTCTTGGGGTGTGGGCCAGACTGACAGAGTTCTGCTAAAAGGAAAGAAAAAGCATTAACCTGTGTTCATGCCTGGATTTAATTCCACAAGACACTGCAGGACCTAAAGCAAACCAGTTGGGACCTAAGGTACATCAAGTAACATTTAACCAGTTGTATGTTCTTTTTATGACTTCTGTTTGTGAGGGAGATAAATGCATGTCTTAGGCAATAAAACATTTCCCCTGATTATAGCAAATGGTGTTTCTTTTCCCTCGTGGGATGTAATAGGAATATCAATGTTTTATATCTCTTATTAAAAAAGCCCAAGTTTGATAAAAAATGAAACACATTTAGCAGAGTTGTTATCCCAGGTAAGGAAAAGTACCATTATACAGTCACAGGGACAGAACTGTGAGTGCAGCAGATTCACTTATTGTGAATCCAACAAACTTCTGCATATACTGCTCCTGAAACCCAGACAAGCCTGGAAAGAAAGGCGAGTGACCAGGCTTTCATACAGACCAATAAATCTCTAAGCAGAGCCGGGCGATACCTTTTATCAAAAGGAAAAACTGTCTTGATAAATGCAGCAAATGGATTTTTAAACTGGGACACAGTTATATAAGGGGAGGGGTAGAGAGGAAAGCATCTGAGGGAGTGAGAAAACAGAAGAGAACTAGCTCAGGAAAATAATCCTGGGAAGTGTGTCCAATTTTTCTAACATTTCTAATCACTAAGTTGTCCACAGTTGTGCGGGCATCTGTGAAAGTAGAATTGGTCCCCAATAGAGTTTGAATAGTGTGCTGAGCAGATGTTTTATTTCAGAAATGTAAATATGCAAAATAGTTATGCCAAAATATTTTCTTTGATGTGGGATAATAATATCAAAAGAAAGGATGAGGCTAGCTTGCCTTTGCCTTCTGTGTAGCGAGCTGCTGTTTTGCATTTAGTTGTATGGTTTCTGGGGGAAACCTTTTCCGAGCCTGCAGATTTCAGGGACTGAGCCCTTTTCCCTTTCTGTGTTGTGGCAAAACCAGACTCTCCCAACGTTTGCTTCCTGTCTGTGCAGCCAAAAACCTGCCAGATTGGGAGTTTACCTTGCAGGAGGAAGCCTCTCCCTTAGAGGAGGTTTTCCAACCCGTTCCCTCTGGGTGATTTGGAGCGAGGTCCTCACCTCCGGGATACACACCTGCAAGTGGAATGCTCTCATCACCAGCCTGCTGTGCTGGTGCTTCTGGACATTGCATCTTGGGTTTTAACAAGCAGACATTTTCAGGAAAAGGCAGTGAAGAATTGCCAGTGGTTCTCCATGAAGACAGCTCTCTATCATCCTAGAAATATTGTCTCTCATTGCAGTAAATAAGAAATTTTCTCTGTGCTTCTGGGGGTGCGTGTGCTGTGTTTGACAAGTTCTGCATATTCCTTAACTTCCCAATTCTGCTACCAGACTGGCTCCTACTGCTTCCCAGGACACTGCTTTCCAAACACCTGATTGTAACATACAGCTAGAAGCAGGGGTTTTGTTTGTAGTGAGGCAGTGTTTTCCTGAATGGAGGAGTTTAGCGTGGTTTGAACTGGGATTTCACTACCAAATTATGGCAGAATAATTTTCACAGTTAATTCTTGTGAAATTAGATGTGTTGTAGTGGGTTTTTTTGTTTATTTGTTTGGGGTTTTTTTGTAGAATTGCATTTATAGCAGGCATGGAGGAATTTTTTCAAGATAGCATATTAGTGCAGTATTGAAAGAGAGCATGACAGAGTTTGGTTAGGGGCTGTCTGGGATGAAGAACATGCAGAGGGCTGAGAGCTGGGCTGATGGCAGCTGGCTCAGGTTTGGCATTTCATGGTGATGATGTCCTTTAGACCTCCTCTGGGAGGAGTCCAGCAGGCTGTAAGAGATCTAAGCCTGCCAATGCTTTCTCTGCATTGCTTTTTAAGGTCTAAAGTACAACATAGTTTTTTTTAGAAATTGGATGTCGTCTGTATTTTATGGAATATACGTGAAATTTCAAGGAACGGATTTCAGGCTTTGTGCATTGGCATGATTTATTTTATTTCATGTTTTATGTACACATAGAATTCGGTGTATCGTGATTTTACATGTGTGCAAGTTTACATTAACTATAAATGTGACATCAGAGTGTTTATATGCAATGTACTGAAGCTTCTCAAGCTGACAATTACCAGGATGTTTCTTGTGCTACAGTACAATTGAGAATCACAATTCCTACAAGATAAATTTGTGTAAATTTTGTTTCTCTAGATTTGCAAACCAGCTAGTTTAGCTTATCTCTTGTCATGTTTTCTGCTATGCCAGTTGGAAATTGTTCATTGGCAAAACTTGTGTCTTTTCTAAGAAGTCTGTCTTCCATTTTTGTGAAAGTGAATAATTACTTCCTGAAGATTAATCCCACAAATGTTTCTATTCAGTAAAGTCACTTCTGACCTCTAGTTTCATGGGATTTTGCCGGTAAAAATTGGAAAACCTTTACAGAACTTGAAAATCCTGCAGAAGAAACCACAAGAATAAATTTTAACATCTAGAGATGACGCAGTTATGCAGAAGCATGGAAACTGTTTTTTTTAGTTACATTATTAAATGCTTAAAGTTTTTCTGAGCTTAATCCCTCTCCTCAAAAGTCTAGAACCTAATGAAACTAAATTTTTTTGTATTTTTAAAAACACCATGTTTTAATATATATCATAATTTTCAGGTGGTCTAACCTTCCTTTGCAATGCTAATCCCCTAAACTGTGACTGTGACAACATGCGTTCTAAGAGAACACACCCTAAACTGGAGGGTAAATGTATTTTACCATACATTGTTTGCAGGGGATTTTTTTGTTGTTGTTTTTTAAAAAGATAACCCCATTTGTTAGCATTTTTGCACATTGAAATACCTGTAAAATCTGGGTGACAAAACCCAGCCCTTTTAGCTGTATTAATTTCTTGCGACGTCCTTGAAAGTGCTTTGTAAAATATTTACAGAATAAAAGGGATGTAATGATTTTACGGGGTTACCAAGCCTCTAGAACTCACCAGGACTGCTTAAACTCTGAAACGCTGCCTTCACGCTGTGCGGGTGTCTATGAATGTCAAAACAATGCAGGAGACTGTGTGTGACATTGTGGCAGTGTCACAGCTACGGCAATAAAGTCACGCCAGAGACCGGAGCCTTGGAGATGCCGTTGCAGCTGTGTCAGAATCATGACAGATAATGGCCCATCTGCAGTCACAGCACACCACAGACACTTCACATTCATGGTGTGGCACACTCACCTGTTAGGATGATCACAGGTGAGCCACAGCACCATTACTTACCCTCCAGCAAAATTTTAGTTGCATCACATGGTACTCGTGTCATCCTGGGGATTAGAAGATTTTACTCTAATTTTTGTTCCTCTGTAAGTAGAGTCAAAGTTTCAGGTAGAAATAGCCTCCTGTATAAATCTGTTGTATTACATGTCAGTTCTGGTTAGGTTTAAAGAAGAGATATTTCTATTTCAAGAAGTTTACAGAATAGTATAGTGATTTTTTTTTCTGTCTCCATTCAGAGGGTTTTTGTTTAAAAGGAAAAAAAACTCACTGCAAAATACGTTATCAGAAACTGCACACATTATAATCGTTGGTATTGAAGTTCTGAGGTATAACGCTGACATTTTGAAATTTTATTCAGAAATTAGAACAAACAGTGCTATATCTAAACATTTCGCATGTTTATTAAAAATTAAAACATACCATCTTTTTTCCCTAGAGATCTTTTAAAACATTTATCATTGGACAGTGCCCACTAGAATGTTCGGTGTTTTAATGGCAGTGGAAGTTTCACTGGCTGCAGGTTCTGGAATATCAGTATTGATATGACTAATATTTGAACCACATGCATTCAGTGTTAATTTAGGATTGCATCATCCTTTTATTATTTTTTAAGTGCATGCAAAGATGAAATAGGTCCACACAAGGTGTGTACAATGTACTCTGCCTCACAGCGTCCATCTCTTATAGGATACATGACATCTATGGATCAAGCATTGGGGGTTTTTTTCAGTCTGGGGTTTTCTTTTGGCCTTGCAATGATTTTATATCAATCTGTGGCTGAAATTTCAGGAATTCAAACATTGTTGAGAAATCAGAATAAAACTACCTTTTCCTGTTTTTCAATGTAACTAGTGCACAGAAAGTTATCCAAGGGGAGCAGGATGTGCAGATTCAGAGCTGGAAGTGCATTGAAACAGGGTACTGAGTTGATAAGAAGAGATGGAAAGCATGTCTTTTCTGGTTTTTAATTCGTGTTGAAAGTTTGACACTCGCAAGCTGAAGCTGCAAATATAAAATATCACATTTGACCCACCAGAATTCCAGCAGGTACCTCACGAACTCTGTGGGGCACCTCCTTTAAGGGTCAGCGCTACCTTATCTTCTCTGAGAACAGACAACATTTGTTTTCCAATCGCTTTTTTTTTTTTTTTTGCATTGGCTGCATAAAATGAAACACAATTTCCCTGGCAAAGTCACAGACAGTTGAGAAAAACAGTGATAGCCTTTCTATAAGGTTTCGAAATCTTTATAAAAATGTAAACCAGAGCTGCACGTCTGTTAGAGCTCCACAGGACAGGGTAAAAAATTCCTGGAGACAGGTCATCCTTCTTTACTAAATTGCACAGATCTTGGAAATCGTTCTGTAGCAGCCGATTGCATTGTGATGAACCCAATTTGTGGTGTTGCTCTTTAAATCCTGTAGGATTTTCCAAGAAGTTTGTTGTTCAGTGCAAAGAGCCCAGTTGTTCGCCCCGAGTGCGAGGGTTGCTCTCGCCCCACGCTCCGTTTCCCCATTAATGACCGGGTTTTCACATCCCTTGCATCTGTCCCAAGGGAGGAGCTCGTGGGAACCAGGGGGCAGGTCATTCTCAGCGACAGGCTCCTGGCTCGGCATCCTGCTCCTGCCAGAAATCTGTCTGAGCCTGAATCTGGCAAAGTTTAGGAAGCAGCGTTAAATGCACCTCTTTGTTCCAGGCTTCCACTAACGGCGGGCACAGGAATTTCACTTGGCAATCGGTATCCTGGCTACCCTTTTCAGGGTCCTTCTATAGCTGTTTCAATAGCTGGGAGGGGCAGGGAGCAGTTTCTGTGGTGATTTCAATCAGAGGTGCATTATTTAAAATATGCCCAGGTACCCTGATAATTTCCCTCGACGATTTAAATCTATGTGTGTGTGTGTGTTTATATATATATATCTATAATATTGCTTGACTGGGTTATAATTTAGTTTAAAAATAGAACATTTAGTTTCAGAAAAGTATAAAGCCTGAAAAATAGGCAGTGGAATAAGATCTGTGTGTAGGAACAGTTTGCAGACTTTTTATCATGATGTGTTTTCCTTTATTACTTTGGATAAGTGCTATAACTCTGAAGTAAGGAGAGAATAGATATTTTTGAAAACAAAATTTATTGTTTAGCCTTAGGAACAAATGTGAGAATTGGGCATTTCATGTCAATTCCCCTTCATTTCCCTTTACAGAATATGCTCTGGATTTAGATGCTGACTTCTGTAGTCAAAATGTGTTAAAGTTTCTGCGCGGGACAGATTTTCCTATGGGTCAAAAGACAGTAGCATTTCAATACTGGACAAAAGCTCTGAGGGTGCCAGCCCTGCCTTGGGCATTAGCTAATGCCACTGCCAGGAGGAGTGCTGCTTTAGCCCTTTTCAGCAGGGAGATGATGTCTTGCTCAGCAGGCAAGAGAGCACTGCCCATAGGAAATTTGCTACATGCAGTGTACGTTGGGGTCCAGGCATTAAAACAGGCCCTCATGGAGAAGCACTTCCAAATTCTGAGTGATTTGGTCAATTATATTGTTATTTGCTTCTATTTCACATCTGCTGGGTTCTGTTACAGGTGCACTTAGACAGTACTTTCAAGTACAGTACTCAAAAGCTACTGCTGCTACTGAGTCCAACGCAAGTTCCTCTTGCAAATTGTTGTTGCTTGCTTCCTCTGCTGTCACTTTGGTGCATTAAAAGGTGTTCATGCATGAGCAGCACTTGTTCTGTTTCCCTGCATGTGTGTTTGTCAGCAGAAGGCCCTCTGACCTAACACCATGAGCATTGAGAATAACACCCTAGCTCATATCTCTGGCTAGGTAGGAGTCTTACCATTCTGCATTCCCCAGTGTGCCTATCCAGCAATAAATGGATAATTCCTTACAGCTCTTGTGGCTGGACAAGATCCTGATGAGAGTGTGGAGAAGGAGAGGGAGAAGATAAGACAAATAGATGGGCTTCAATATTGCTAGAGTTGGCAGTGAGAAAATGTCACAGGTAGTGCTGTAAGACAGAGGTCAGACAAACAGGAGAAGTGTTTAAAATTTCCATGAAGAGGAGCTGCTTGAGCTTTGTTGTAGGGGTAATGGAAAAGCCAAGTAGGAAGGAATGTGTCCGGGTGGCAGGGAGTTGACATGTCTGAAGTGGCAAGTGAGCAACTAAGTTAGTGTTTTCATCACTGAGGGTGGATGGAACCAATTTTTTTTTTTTTTCTGAAGTTACAGGGAAATTGTTTGGAAAACAGTGCATCTCCTGCAACTCCTTTTCCAGCTTAAACCGTAAAAGAAATCAGAGAACAGGTCCTTTAACTGTACTATCTCCAACATAACTTAAACTGTAGAACATTTGTGTAGGTGTCAAGTCCTCATGAGGATTGTGGCAAAATTATTCAGAATCAAATATCTTTCAATGTCTTTAATCTTGAAACATTCACCCATCAAAACACGGCTGCTGAAATCACAATTTCTCATCATGCTTGCTTCTTTAAAGAATGTTTTCTCCCATGTCCCACTGCATTTTCAACATTTTTTTTTGGTGAATGTTACCTTATCCTTGCATCACAAGATAATTACTTTGCCTGACTCCCCACAAACCTCCCTTCTCAAAGTTGATCCCATCCCTACTGAGTCCGGGTACTCCAAGGCTCACAGTGTGAGAAAGTGCTTCTTTTAGTCTGTGCTTGTCAAAGATATTGTGCCCAGTCCTGATGAGTTAAATTCTTTGTCACATTTGCCCACAGGCTGTGCTGTCCTGAGTTTTTCAGAGGAAGAAAGCCTCATGTCCAGGATAAGGGTTTTATTTAAAGGATCCCAGGTGTTTAGAAACCAGCAGCTGAGACTTTTCTTACTGCATTACTCACCACTGGCTCACGCCTTGTTAAAGACAGAATATGGTTTAAACTCTCTGCCAAGACTTTTAAACCTTTCCGTTGACACGTGCTGGCTGCTTTGGGAATGTGTTTTCCTGTGTGAGTGGGATCTTTCACTCTGCACTGTCACAAGGAGATGTGAATCAGATGGGGAGCCTTGTGACTCTGGAGGCAAAAGCTTCAGAAGGGCCTGGAGAGAACTGCAGAACACTTGGCTGGGCTGGCACTGGCCCCTCCACAGGATGGCTCAGCAAAGTGCCAATCTGCTCCTTGTTGGAGGAAGGAAGATGGAGAGAGACACGGGTGTGTTGTCATGTTGTCTACCTGCCTGAGTTAGCAAAATGCAGTGACAGAGATATTTCTAAATGGCAATACTTCTATTTCACTAATTTCAAAGAACTTGGTGGTAAGGGGGGTTTCTTCTTTTTAATTCTCCAGTACCTGTTTTAGGTTGCTTCTTTTACTAGTTCCTTTGCTGACTAAGAATGGTAACAAAGCTTTTCACATAAAGCAAGCTGTCTTGCAATATGATTTTTGTTTCTTCTGAGTTATATATTTTAATTATTAATGAATGGTTTGAATTACGATAATTGAAACATTTAATCACTACATATTTAATTCTTAGATTAGGGATGGACCCTGGGGAAAGAGTTTACATCTAGACCTAATGGCATAAACACATCCTTGCTTTAATTGTCAGAAAATAGTTTCATAATTTCTGTTTTACTGAGTCTTCGGTTATACACACATTTAGCAACCTTTTTATTTGATCAAAGTTTGTATGTGTGACAATGCAATTTTCTTGTTGCATGCATTCGCATCCTCTTCAATTTCGTATCATTTCTGTAGGATCTCAGTCTAAAGGATTTTTTCCTTATCATTCTTTGGGCTTAATTTTGCTGTGGAAAATCAGGCTCTGTGCTCTTTTTGTTTCATACCCTGTCATTTAGAATCAGACAACAATAATTCTGGAATCGGAATGTGCTTTCTGTTATCTGGCTGATTTTGATGGATTGTCATGCATCGGTTTGACTTTGCAGGGGTTGAATGTAGCATTCAAATGTTTTGAGCAGTTAACTGAACAAACATGCAAGGGAAACTAGAGAGAAAGGTCAGCGGCACTGTTTGGCGAACAAAGCTTTGCAGGTTTTTTTTGTTGTTTGCGGGTTTGTTGGTTGGGTTTTTGTTGGTTTTTTTTTTTAAACTTGAGAAAAGCTTTGAAATAGTGTATTGTAACACAGTTTGCAGATCGCTGAATTATGTACTGTACACATGGTTAACGATTTATGGGGCCATGAGTTATTTAATCGGGTAATGCATATGCTTTGTACAACAAGCAAGCAGATGAAAACTCTGAATGGAAGAAATTGTTCATCCTTTGAATGACACACATTACATGCTGTGTTATCAGAAAATAATATGACCTTTTCCAACCAAAAGCTGTCATTTCCAGTGATCATTGTCTCATCTGAAGACATCAATTAAGCATAAAAGGGTCATAAACAGTGACTTTCATTTGGGGCGTGCTAAACAAGTGCAAGGCAGAACAGAGAACCTCAGGTCTCTGGCATTAGGGTCTAGTGCTGTCATTGTCGTGAATTTTGGTTTTTTTTGCAGAAAAGACACAGCCTACGACAAGGCACCTGGTTTTAACGCTGAAACTGAAATGTGTCCTTGCTGTAGAGATTTTAACCCTAATGAATGGGAAGTGGCAGATAGCTGTAATGGTTTGTTGCAGTATAGGATATAAAGGGTAAGGATAACCAAGGGAAAAGCATTGTACTCTTCACAGCAGACGGGGCTTTTTTGCGGTGTTGGCACAGCAGACGGGGCTTTTTTGCAGTGTTGGCACAGCACTCAGCACACTGGGGCTCCTATTTTGGATTGGGCTGTGTTGGTTACATAAAAATAAAAGAAATAGAAAAGGAAGAAAGAGAATGACAAGCTTGATGAGGTAGGAAAACAAAGGAACCCATTAGAGGGAAACAAAGATAAGGTGCAGATGAGGGAATCAAAGCAAGTCTCAGAAAAGAGATGTAAGTTGAGGATGAATTTTGAACTTCTTGTAGTTGGGGAAAAGTCTTAATCTTCAAAACTGTGTGGGACAGAAAGTGGAAAGTGGAAAGTTAAGATCAGCTCTGACTCTGCTAGAGAGAGAAAGCAGAGGGGAGATCTCATTGCAATCTACAGCTTCCTCACAGAGGGAAGAGGAGGGGCCGGCACTGATTTCTTCTCTTTGGTAACCAGATACAGGATCCAAGGGGATGGCCTGAAGTTATGTCAGGAGAGGTTTAGGTTGGCTATTAGAAAAAGGTTCCTCACCCAGAGGGTGGTTGGGCACTGGAACAGCTCCCCAGGGCAATGGTCACAGCACCAAGCCTGGCGGAGCTCAAGAAGCATTTGGAAAATGCTCTTAGGCCCATGGTGTGACTCTTGGGGTGTCCTGTGCAGGGCCGGGAGTCAGACTTTGACAATCCTTGTGCGCCCCTTCCAATTCAAGTTATTCCATGATTCTGCTACAAAAGGCCCTGTCTTTTGACATGAGAGTGGTGGACGTGAAGGAGCAGGGTCTTGTCCCACTTACTACATCTCAGCGTCCATCCCAGTAACCAGAGCCACAGATCAGATCAGACAGGAATGACAAGAGTAAGAGCAGAGGCGTTGTGTCACAAAGGCATCCCTAAAGGAAATAAAGCATTGTGACAGGCCTGGACCTTTCAATGTACCCTAGGAGAGTGTTCCAGTGGACCCTCGAGGGATGATCACACTCAAGAGCCATGGATATAACTAGGCACTCAGCCTTCTACAAGCTGAGACAGTCTGAATGGCATGTTCTAGATGTGAGCCAGAGCACTGCTGAGCACTTGTGCTCATGTAGAAGGCTAGAAAGCTGCACTGAAGTGACTGCCTGTCACACGTAGCAGGGATGATATGCTGCCTCTTCAGACATGCGTTCTTTCCCCTCTACTCAAAGCCTGAGGACAGTGCAGAGTTTTCTCGAGTTGCTGCTCAGAGCAGGCTGAGTGTGCCCTGCTGAGTGAGCAGGAGATGAGAGGGAGTAGTGCAGACAGGCTCCTTCTCGTGCTGCGCTGTCCCCTCCATGCTCAGCTTCCTGGGCTCTGCCATTCTCCTTGCGCCTTTCTGTGAGCAGCTCTGGCTCCTGACAATCCTTTCAGGTCAGATTTTCTCTGAAAGCTGGAATGTTTTCTGGGAAGAGAGGGAGATGCCCCATCCTGTCAGAATGGCGTTGCTGCATGTGTATTCCTGGAATGGCTGGGCTGCCTTTATGTTCTTCGTAAAGTTGGGATTTTTTTTTTTTTTAAACTCCTGAGAAAGGATCTAGCTTTGAAATTTTCCCTGATTATGAAGATGTGCAAGTCTTCCTTCATGTTTCCAGCATCTGACTTCAACAAAAGTCCCCTAAGGTTTTCTGGTTACAAATTGGACTTTTGTGAATAATGGTGACTCAAATATTCCAAAGCAATTTTAATATTCCCTATATCCATCAAAGTGCTGCACCTAGGTCCATGCAACTAGCTTCAGAAAGCCACATGAAAATGCAAATGTTTGCTTTCTCAACCAGAACTGAAAAATACTAAGCATTTCTAAAGGAGAAACAGAACAGTATGTTCTACTTTCCTTATGTATTTTATAAAAAATGCATATATAAAAACGAATATAAATTCTTTTAGAAGAAATTGTTTCATAAAAGAAACATGAGTTTGCTTTGGCAAAGATGCTTATGATTTATGGTTCATTCTGTAAACTTGGCCAAACAATTTCCTTCTCCTTTATGATTGGAGAGCAGAGCTGTTGGGGGCAGGGAGTTACAGGATGGCATCTGTTCTTAGAGCAAGAGAATTATGTTTATTCATGATTAGTTTATGCAGAAAATGCATCAAAGAGTTTATTTGAATTTTTGATAAATTTGCCTTGTAGAAAAGAAATATTTTTCTTAATTGGACCTTATAGGAAAAATCCCAGTAATGGCAAATGCAAATGAGAAATAATCTGAATTTAAATAGGCTTTTTTTCAGAACCACTAGTGTTCAAAGTAGGGTGAGGCCACTGTCTTTGCACTTTTTAATAAAATTGTGCCTTTTCTTCTCCCCTTTATTTCCATATGCATATTCCATGGTAGTACAGTAGTGGTTTAACATGTAGCTTCTTCATGTATCTTTACTGAAAGCAGGAGATAAGTTTATCAGTATCATGCTCAGTAGCCTTCTTTCCCTGCTTGCTTTTTAGTATTGAATGAGGTTTTATAAAGTGCCACCAACCGTGCCAGTTTTCCATATTTTTCACTCTATGTAAATTTTTGCAGAGAGGTAGGGAGAGCAAGTGGAAGATTGACACTGGTATCTCCTGAAATGTTCTCTGTTTTTTTTTTTTTAAGCAGCTCAATTTTCCTATAGCGTTGCCAAAAACCTAACAGATGATGTTTTCAGGATCAGAGACAGGAGATTGAAATGTTGCTAATGTCTGTAGCACTTAAGTCATAGAATTCTGTAAAGAAATGTGCCATGATTGATCTGATTAATCTTTTAGATGGGTGGTGAGAGAGAAAGAAGCTTCTCCACCATGCGGAATTTTTATATTTTTATAACTGCTTTTTAGACGCTGAGCTTGGGTGTCCTTGTAATATCCTGACACGGGTGACTTGTACTCGGCAATTCCAGCTGAATTGAGTGCTCTGCGTCAGAAAGGAAAAGTTTTCCGTCTGGCTATAATAGAAACATTTTTTACAATTCTCTCCCAGGAGCAAAGTCCTGTGGGATCCTTTGGGGAATGTAAATCAGCATGGCACATGGGCATGCTGTCACTGTGCAGAACCTGTCCCCTTGCTGCAAGAGAGTTCTCCACCTTAACCCGAATTGAGGGTTTGTGACCAAAAAGCTTCAGGTTATATTTCATCATTCTCAAGATTAACTGGAATTTTGGATGAACACAGATGCTGTAGCTGAGCTGGAGAAACTCTCATGCAACTGGCATTTACCCTTCCGTCCTGATCTGCAGCATATTTGTGAGTCAGCCTTCATTCAGGCTCACAAAGCTACAAGACCTGGCGCTTGTGCTGAAGGATTCCAGTCCTTCCCCAGCTTCTCACGGCTGTGCTGATGAGGAGAGCAGGTGCACCCTTTTCTGGTGCCACCAGTTGTGACACAATTGCTACAGAAATTCTGGTTTCTCTTTGAAAGTCACATGAGCAATACCTGCTGGTTATCTCACGCAGAATTGGGTCTTCCCAGCCCTGTCTTTCAGCTTCAAAGGTGCAATACTTGATAAGTGGAGCTAAAGACATTTTCCTTTTCGTGTAAATTCTTGTAAGTTCTCAATCTCTCTGGGCAGGATGCAGAGGGCAGTATTAATGTGTTTAGGTAGATACACATGCACAGAATTCATTGTTTCTTTAGCAAGAGCACGGAGCTTTAGCAAGGATGTAAGAAAGCCAACATATAACGCACTGCAACCAAGGAGCAGAACTAGTCAGGCATTGCAATAATATGGTTTTATTTTGGGAGGAAACAGGAAAAAGATAATTCTGTTGTTCTCTAAACTAGACAAAGAGCAACAAATTATTTTTTACCAAAATTCAGAAAATTCAAAACATTCGATCAAGTCTATTTGGTCTTCTCTCTTCAGGAACCTGCTAAGTGAACACCCAGAACAATGTGTGTGAATAATAGACTTCCATAGGGTTTGTGTTCCAGCTGTTATTTGTTCAGTGCCTATAATGCCACACAGAACTTAAAGAACATTTAATACTACAATTAATCATATCATGTTGGAATAAATAATTTCCTAAATATACACTCTGTCATGGTGACCACTGATAAGGAATTTAATTTGAAATCCAGCTCTTGGCTTCTGAAAATCAACTTTAACTAAATTGTCGCAGTCATTACATGTTGTAAAGCCTCTATATTTCACACTTCATTTTCTATCCAAATGGATGACAGCCTACTTCAAAGGGAAAGAAGTAAACCTGTGGTCAGAGTGTTCACCTGAGCAGCATGCTCTCCCTAGATCCCACGTCTGGCAGTTGCACGCATTTTGAATTCCTGCAGGTTTACAATTTAATTGGTCAAAAATCAAAGGGTGTCCAGCTGAACTTGACCTTATAACAGGGTCAGAGATTGGGGGCAGTGTTTGATGCTCCACCTGTCCTGACATTTCGGTGTTGCACAAAAATGGGAAAGATGTTTCAATGAACTTCCCAGGCTGGAAATGTTAACCCCAAATTTTCGGAGCCTGTGAACATGAAGTTTATATGGAAGAGAGACAGTTTTATAGCCCTATTCGTGAGCCTAGTAGATGCTACATTATAGGAAGTGAAAATAATGTGCTAGTTTGTACATTTTCACAGTCTGTAACATCGACCCAAGTACTCAGATCCCCATTCAGCCACTGTGGATGGTTTCAGTGTGTAAGAATTTGCCATGGTAAGCATACAAATATTTCAAACTCCAGCGGCAGGATCTACATGACCCACAACATCATCTTTTTTTCATGACCAGTCCAGGAAGACTGGTGATGTTCCTTGTTACGCACACATTCATGGGCAGCAGCCCCTGGGTGCTTCCTCTGATTTTTTTGTTTATGTGGAAATTATTGAGGGAAATGCTCAGAGACAGAAGCTGGGAAGTGTTTGAAAGAAGACCAAAAACGGAGTTGGTATGAATCTGAATGGAAAATTAAGACTTATTTTCTACCTCATTGCTTTGGACAGTTTGCTCTAAGTCACATTTTTTAAAACAGAATCATCCTTTGGGTTTATCCTATTTGTGTATCCCTGGGCGAAATGAACGGATGTAACTGGAGACAGGGGCTCCAAACTCTTTCCTCTTTGCTCTCCTTTCTCTCCTACTCCCTTGGGCAGCCTGGTCTAAAGTGAGCAGAAGGGAGTCATGGAGCCTTGCTGAAGTTTGAAGGAACAATGGGCTCTGCCCCGCTGTCCTGCTGCCTTTGCTGGTCCTGTCAACTCAGAGGGAATGCAGCAGGAATTTTTGCCAGTGGTGACGCTGTAGCAGAGGCAGAACTGTGTGGGGCAAGGTGTGTGTGTGATTACATTGGCCTGTCTTCATTTCAGCTCATGCAATATTTGTGTCAACACACAGAGCATGCAGCTCACAGAAAGGGAGATGCCCTGTCGCTGCTGGACACGCATATACTGGCTATATAGATTGAATTTTTATGGGCACCCAAAAAACTATTCATTTTTACTTTTCCTTTTTTCTTTCCTTGAACCAAACTCGGTGTCTGGGGCTGTGTCACAACAGATAGCAGTGTTTGGGGGCCTCAGTGTCATGTGCAAGTAATAAGAACATTGTCACTGTTTATCTGACCAGAGATTGATAGTTAAATACCTTTCAACTTGACTGGGAAGGGAAGGTGCAAGAACTTTTAAACTGTGTGTTTTCATCAGCAGACTGATTTGGGCTTGTATTGGTTACACTGCTCACGTGTAAATGCCTGCTTTTAAAAGCACCTCTGTTTAGATAGGACCCATTGGCTTTCTTTTTGGAAAGAAACCAAAGGAGATACATCTAGATAATCAGAAAATGAGTGGTACGATTGAAAATAAAATGCTTAATACGGATAATCATTGCTCATGCTAAAAGCAGTAATGTATGTTTTTTTGAGCATGTGCCACAGGAATAAATTTTAAATATCTCTCATTTATAGGTAAAAACATGTTATTTTAACAAATTTTAATTTTCTACTCAGATTTATAGTCCCTTCTCCTTTACTCCTCCTTCAGGCTATTCATGCAAAACCTGAGGTGTTACACAATAACAGATGCTGGATATTCCTTTACTTATTTATTTTTCATGTTTGTACCCAACACATTTGGTCATTTTCAACTTATCACTGTGTTATTTGGCATAGCTTTCAAAAATCTAACCAACTACTGGATGGAAATTGCATTGTACAAAGTTGTCCTCTCACGTACCCCCCACTTCCCTCTAGCTGCCCATTCCACAAACAGGCTGATAAACCTGGCATGGCCCAATATCATTATTCTGTAGCAGGTGTCAGTTGGGAGTTTTTTTATGTTTCAGGATCCCTTGACCTTTCTTTTGGGCACACGTACAGTGTGTTAATGATGAGCAATGTCCACACATCAGCACTAATTCAAACTTGAGCTCTTCCAGAGTTTGAAATATGCATGGATAAAGTCTGTGCAGATGGTCCTGAATTTTAATATATAAAAGTCACACTAAAACAAAGTTAACTTTTAAAATTCTGCAATAAATCACAAAAAGCTGAATATGATCCTCTGGATGTCTTAATTAGATGAATTTCTTTCACTTAATCAGACATTCAAAGTCAAAGGGACAAAAGACGCTGCCTTTTTTAGTCACTAAATCCTGAATGATGGTTTAGTGGTCAGACGAGTTGATCAAATTACTTGCTGCCATTCATGTTTATATTTGGTTGTGTTCTTTTTTTGATTAAGTTGAAAATCACTGTTTCAACTTTTTTATCAGACAGAATCAAGAATACCCTTCATCAGGAATTGTAGTGATAGGACAAGGAATAATGGGTCCAAACTGAAAGAAGGGAAATTTAGGTTAGATCTATGGAAGGAATTCATTGCTGTGGGGGTGGTGGGGCACTGGAAGAGATTGCCCAGAGAAGCTGTGGATGCCCCATCCCTATTCAAGGCCAGGTTGGATGGGGCTTTGAGCAACCTGGTTTATGGGAGGTGTCCCTGTCCAGGACAAGTGAGCTGGAATTGGATGATCTTTAAGGTCCCCTCCAGTGCAAACTATTCTATAATTCCCACCGTCTGTATTTCCAGGCTTGCTGCCATCCAAGAATTTGGCATGATGGCCATCTGCACAGGAATGCATTTAAGGAATGGTTAGTTTGCAATCTGACCTTGAAAGACGGGTAAATAGCAAGAACTGAGATGATCCACACAACCCAATTTTTGGGTACCTCAGGTAGGAACCAGCAGTAAGAAGGGCAGGGGTTGAGGGCCCGGGGTATCCTCTGGGCTTGGAGAAGGGCATTGTGCCCTCTGTGTGATGTTCAGAGCTCAGCCCTGTGGGTGTCCCAGCTCACACAGAGCACATGGGGGCCGTCAGACTGCAGCAACCCCACTCTCAAAGACTCCTGTTTACCACAGGCACGTGGCACTTTTAAGAAACTTCACATATGGCTAAATTAACAAGATTTTCTAATGAGGAAATTAGCAAATGTCCAACTGCTTCAGGGTTATCTCTATGCTGAGTTCCCACATTTTTTCTCCAGATCTTAAAAATGTTCCATTTTGTTTTTAAAAAAGTGATTTGTGCTGGCAACCTCTCCAGATTTTTCTAGCTTTATTGAAAACAGCTGTGACATTTTTGCTGAAGTGGGATGTCTTTGGTTTTGTGTGTTTGGTTTTTTGGTTTTTAATTAAGCCGGAGGTAGAGCTGGAGCACGGAAACGTCGGTTGCGACTATAAACAAAGTTTTTAGAGAATGGGGAGGAAGAGAGAGCCTGAGAGCAAGGATTTACAATGGGGAAGTATTAGGATTGACTCTAGGTGTCACTGTGAGCTGTGCCTGTAATTCTGCAGCTCCATTTCCACTTTTATTCAGTGACCCCCACTTTCCAGCCTTCTTCCTCGTCTCTGTTTCTCCCATATCTCCCTCTCAGACTCTGTAACATATACACACACACACACGTGCATGCAGAGAAGTCTCTGACAAATAATAGCTGGAAGCAAGGAAATTACTGTGATCATTAGAGAACCTGGCATTGATATAAATTAATAGGTATTTAATGAAAATGCTGGTTAACTGAATAGTTATGATGTGTGATATCTCATTCCTATGAAGCCCTGGAAAGAAAATGAGTTTAAAAAAGTAGCTCAGCTTTCTTTTGCCCATTTCAGTACTTCTACATGTAAAAGGAGAAGGCAAACACCAGAAAACAAGATCCTCTCCCAGTTTTGCTGATTTGGATTGGGCAGGGCTGCATCGTTTTAGACATTACAGACTTGATTGCAGGCATGAGGGGTTCTGGCAAATTTTGAAGCTGTACCCACCCACAAAAGCAACCTCTATTTCTTAATGTTTTCTGTTCACTAATATTAAGTTAACTTCCCAATTTATAATTTAGAATGCTTTCCTGTAAGATCCACTTAGAGAATACTAACTAATGACATACAGCAACATCATTAAATACTTTAGTGCCTCGGGGTAACAGACTACAATGCATCCTGCAAAGCAGCACTTAGAGGCTGTATGAACATATTCTGTCACCTTGCAATCTTTTATAGCATAGCCCTGGGAATGTGCAGGGAGATAACACGCAGTGGAATAGAACAAAGTCTGCTGGAGTCACACTCTCCTTAACGTGAGGAATTATCAAAATGCTGTACACTTCCCAGTTAGGTCCCAAACAGATGAACTTTTGTAAATGAACAAATTTAAATGCCTTCTTATCACACATAGGCAGAACGCTGTTTTCGTGGTGTTACTGAGAGTCTGATGTTACTTTTAAGTGACTTTGTGCAGTGATCAGTACTTTGGTCCTAATTAGTAAAAGTAGTTACTGCCTTAGATTTAAATCATAAACAGAAAAATTAGGTCATCTAATGTTTTAATTCACCCCTCTGCCAACCTGAAATTATTTCTTGCTGTACCTTTTTCCTGCATCACTTTAAATTTCCTAAGCAACAGTTTGCATGACTTCATGGTTTTTTTTCTTTGGAGTTTGCTTTTTTTTTGCTGGAATTTAGTAGGGTTCTTCTGAAGGACAAAACCAATTTTTAAAGCAGCTTTGTAGAACTCCATTTCCTTTTTGATTCGGGTTCCTCTGACAGTGCTGAATCTTGAGTTTTTGTAGCATCTCACGGGAAAGGGAGTGCAATCTGCAAAGTACAAATTCTCCTGGTGAATCTTGCTTGTTGCTAGATGGAATTTCTGAACCATCTCTCCTTGGTTTTCATCCTCGCCTTGTGCTGTGTCACACACTGAACATTCAATATGGTGATGACTCTGAGATGCACCCTGTCACTAATCTAGTCACTCTTGGCTGCTGTGATTATCCAGTCCCTATAAAATTACTCCTGGACAATGTCATCAGTGTAGTCTCACCTCTGAATGGAGCAGCCCTTTTTTCTCTCCCCCTCTTTTTTTTTTCTTTTTTTAATCGGGATTAAGCAGTCAGGTCTGATGACACTTCACACAAGTGCAGTTGTTTGAAAACACACTGTCCTTTCAATCACAGTAAGTGACAGTGTGCACAGTGTGCACTCCACCGATGCCACGGCTGCCTTTGATGCCTGCTCTGACTTGCTTTAAGATAAATAGTTCAGAGGAAAATTCTTTACAGTAGCAAACCACTTTTGCCAAATGTTTTGCTCTATATAGTTCTTTTTTTTCCCCTTACTTTTTTCTTTTAAAAGGAAAATATAACAGGGATTAAACTGGGGGAGAGTTGAGGAACCATTTCCTAGGATGAATATTTTTTTACTGGGGACAGGCTTAAATTCCTGTATATTTAGAGCAGAGGAGTGGGTGTGAAGAAATATGTCTAAGCTCCTTGCTCCCATCTCCATGCCCAGTTTCTCTCTCATGGATATTATAGAGGCTTGAGTGGGAGTTTGGGATTTTTGAGTATGTGGGAGACAGCTAGTGGCAAAAGAAACCTGCGGAGCTGAGTAAACCCCACACGACTGCATCTCTGATTTCTTCCCTCATGCTGTCCTTTGGGTGATGAGATGGGGGAGATGAGCCTTACAAAGTGTACAACTGGGAAGGGATGGCAGCACTCAGCTGTGGTGGGGCCGTGTAAGGGCTTCATTTGACCATAGAGCTCCCCATGGCTGAGGCACCTCGGGGGCTGTGCTCTGTGGGCTCCAGCTGGCAGGAGACAGGCGGGGAGCAGGGACAGAGCACCTCAGAAGGTCACTCCTGGGATTGCTCCTGCTCCACCATTGCCCCTGGAATCAGGGGGACGCCAGAGTGGAGCCAGCTCTGACCCAGGGCAGATGCCAAAGGCTGGGGCAGCGCTTGCTGTGCCCATACCAAACGCTGACTGCCAGGCTGGGGTAGGAGGAAAGATCCCCTTCAATAGCTGCAAGTCCTAAAGTGTGAGGAAAGAGCATCACGTATTGCAGGAGGGATATAAAGGTGGAGAAGATCTCTGCAGGTCTGGTGGAGTCTTGTGTGGCTTTTGTTTGCTATTTCTGGAGAGTTTAGGGATGAGGAGTGTTTCCAGCAGTGAAAAAGGAGAAGAAGAACCTTAATGGAAAATGTTCTTAGTCATAGCAGAAATTTTCACTAAGTGTTTTTTCTCCATTTCTTTTTCTTCTGTAACATTTTCTGGTGCTGACTGCAAGTCATGCAGTACTTAAATTCTCTTCATCTCAGATGATTCACTGAAGGTCAGGTCTCTTGAAGTAATATTTTCTTTCTTATCTTCACCTAATCAATCATGTCATATATAAAAAGTCCAAGCAGTTGTATGAGTGCTTTAGGACAATGTACCAATATTAGACCAATCAAAATAAACCAATCGCATATTAGAAATTATTTTAAAGTGATATGGAAAAAAAAAATAGGCACAAGCTGCCAAATAAAGCTGATAAAATAACACTCATCGGTCATTACAATGTGGAGGAAGTTGGAGGGTTTTTTATTCTTCTAGGATATTTAACTGCTTGGCTTCTAATATTTCTTTTAATGTTTGCTTTTGCCTGGCAGGAATGTGATAAAATTATGCAAAGCTATGATTCACATAGAACAAATACAGATTGCAAACTATATAATGTTATCCTGGCCTGCTGTTTATAAAGCAATGAATATTCCTGCTAACTCTGTATGCTGATGATTTTTTGCAGCCAGGTTTATAGCTGGATGAATGACCTTTACTTTTTCTAATTATTATTTTACACAAGCAAATAATTCACCTTTATAATCATAAGCAATCATTGAGAAAGACCCTTGGCAGGTGCAGGCATATTGTATTTTTCATATCGTTCGGTAAACAGCCTTTTTCTGGTTCTGGAATACTTTCTCTGCCTTGTGTGTTGCTCTACAGAAATTTAAACTTAAGCGTGAATTTAAACTTAAGGCAAATTGTCTCAATTGTATATATATGAGTTTGCATAAAATCATGGGCTTTTCTCACTGTGCAGTCAGGCCTGTTGGGTAAATGGCCTAATGGTTCTGGTGCAGTGTCTGCTCAAGAGTGACTGAAGAAATCAGACTTTTCTCACCAAAGCAAACAGTTGTGTCAGCCTTAAACAGAGTCTTAGGACTTGGAGAAAATGTGATTTTTTCGTGGTCAGTGTGCCCAGAAGGGCACTGTCACCAGCAGCCAGTTTCTCAGCCATAGCCGGTTAAGCAGAAGCATATGAAAAGGCTGGCTCAGTTTCTTCACTGTTGGAGTCATTCTGAGCACCTCAAGGGTCAGACGCTGTTTTAAAGCACTTACAATAGAATGGCAGTGACTGAATTGCTGACAGCATAGCATGCAATCTTGCTCAAGGAGTGTAACGTTAGTCTAGAGACAACATGGGGTAGTTCAGAGACACCTGAGCTGTTTCAGCAATAACACTGAACTTTCATGCTTCAGCCCTTTCTGGTACAGCTGCTTGTTTCACAAACAGGTGTCTAAAACTGCTGTGAAAGTCACTTCACCTGCAGACTGAGCAAAAGTCTACTGACTTTTCATATAACAGCGTAGTGTCAAGTAATAATGTGCACATTTTGTCTCTTGGGAATTGCAACTTGGGAGCCTGTTGTCTGTGAAAATGAGAAGAGACCCATGCTTTGAGGGAGCTGGCAAAGAAACCTGCTGGAGGCTGCCCTTCATTTCACTGTGTTTTCCCACTATCACCAGTTGTGCAGCAGAGGGACTAATTCTGCCGTGTGTGTTACAGGATTTTTCCCATTTGTTTTCCATCTCAGGAACAAATTAATTGGGGTTTTTGTTTGTTTGCTTGCTGGTTGGTTTGGTTTGCTTGTTTTCAGTGAATTCATAGAAATGCCACAAACCCCATTCTTTCTGCAGAATCTGCTGCTGCTCTGCATTGCTGCATAAGAGTGGCTATAATAACCATGTGACACGTTGACAAGAGTAATTATACCCAGAGGGGTTGGTAATTTATGTTGGGTAGCAGGTGGTATCATTTCCTGGTTAGTCTGTACCCTAACTTGTTATTATCTATGGCCATCAGCAGCTGGAGTGACACCTACAGAGGAGCCCTTGGAGCTCCCAGCAGGAGACAGAGCTGATCCATTTACCTGTAGATCGAAGGAATCCCTCCATCCCTCACACTGAGTGCAACACAACCTTTGATAACGTGGCTAGCAAGGCCAGGCATGACTCATCTCATTGACTCTCCCCTCTTGTGCATGACTTTTTAACAGGTTATGCTTGACAGAGAATGTGGTGCCGCTCACTTTCGGCCACCGTCGTTATGCCCCTGACTCACTCATATATAACAGACCATCTAAATAGCTGCTGTCCCTAAGGGAAGATTTTTTACCACAATATTTCTTTGGTTTGGCAAGTGACTTCACTGCTCGTTTCCGAGATGAGCACCCCATTGTTTTGGGAGTTGTACACACACATAATTAGGGACGGAGTCTTCCTCTGACAAGCTTTTGTCCTTAAAAGAAAAGAAAGAGAGGCAGATGGAAAACGGATGAGACGCAGAGGTAAGAATAAGTAAATTACCAAAGGTCAGGCCAAGGATCTGTGACAGACCAAGGAGTTGATCAGGTTCTTGGAAAGGCCAAATATAATGGCCTAATGACATACTCATCTGTATTTTCCATTTTCCCTCTTTTTTTTCTCCCCAATCCTGTTGTGTTGCTTCGGTTTCTTTAGAATTCTCATGAACTGTTGTATTCCAGCTCAAGCAATTCATCACTGTCCTAAAACCGTAGAACAATCTCCTCGGTCTTGTGAAACTCTCTGGACACCTGAGCACACATTGAAAATCTAGGTCTATAGTCTTTGATCTTTGAGGGTTTTTTCAACTCCTTCCATTTCCAGTTTTTAGCTTTCTCACCTCATTTCTTTCAATTCTTCAATCCCTAATCCTTGAGATTCTCACTTTTTCCTTCTTCCTTCCCTTACGAGCCCTGGTAATACTGACTTTTTCCTTGTAACTGGTGTCATGAACTTGTTTTATCTCCTCTCAGATCCCTTTCCCCTGTGTCCTTCTGTTCATTTTTTAAACATTTTCTGAACTGCCTCAAAATGTAGCCACTCTTTATATCATTCACTTATTTTACCAAGTGAGCTCAACGTCTGAGGTTCTGCAGGTTTTTTCTAAACCTGTTTAGTCATGTGGAATCAACCAGCAGGTCCACATATGTGATCCTGACTGGAAGGTGTTTACAGGAGCTGTCCTTTTGTGTGGTTTCTGTGCTGGGGACATCTCCTCTGTAGGGATATCCGAGGTAGCTCCAAACAAATGCATTCTCTTGGTGCTTCAGCTCTGCCAGGCACCACATATACATGGCTAGAGTGCTTAAATTGCCCTGTAGGTGAGACTGCAGATTTCTGAGGTAGTTACAAAAGCTTTACCCTACACTTGGATTCTTGACATTTGCCTTTTATAGCTGTCATGATCCTTGAGGTGATCCTTCTTTTAATCCATGGGCTAGAAATATTGCTGAATGTGTTATATATTTCATAGGGGTTTTCGAAGATTTTTTTTTTTTTTGGTAGAAGTGGGGTTTTGTGGATTTTTTTTTCCTTAGAGAAATGATAGTGTGTTCAAAGATAATGGCAACGAGCTCACAGAGCTTGTCATGGATACCTTTACTTTTTTCCTTTGCAGTGGAAAGGTAACATTACCAGAGTATTCACTGTATTCCTCTGGCTAGGACATGGAATATTTAGTTTAGTGTCATCTTTTCTCCTGGTGTTAATTAATTGCCAGTAAATCAGTGACTGGTACATACAAGGGCCTTACATCCTGAATGCTGTGAAAGTATTTTGCAAAGAGTGCTCTAAGGTGAGAATATGGGGCACCAATAACTCACTAGGAGCACAAGAAAAGTAGTGGCCAGTGGGAATTATGTTTGCCCCAGCAGGAAGACAGCATGGTGGTGTTCATGCCCCACTCTTCAAAACAGTGCCTTAGTCTTTGTAATGTCCATGTGTGCTCATGGGATTTTAGTGTCATGGGCTCCTGAGCAGAGCCAAGGGAACAGTCCGTTGCTAGGTCTGCCACGAGGGTGAGGTGTATCCTGTGGATGTTCCTGAGCATCTTCAGTTGTGCTGCAGGAAATGGATTTCATACAGAGATATCATACAGAAAGGGCTGGACCACCTTTGGAGGACTTGAAATTAGAGTTAATTTGTCTGAAGTACACAAGGCCAAACGTAATTTTTTTTTCTATTAGGCTCATTAAGTGGCCCTGCCAAAGAAGAAAATAAATGCGTAGAGATTTCACAGGACACACCCAGGCGAAATGGTCATGTAAAAACCAAATTGATCTTTTGATGATAAGAAAGTGTGAGGGTAATTGTGTGAGTCCCAGGTATAATTCTGGGCGTTCGTGTTAGTAATTAGTAATAGAGGTGGCTGTAAGTAAATGTGGACTGAAATGATAAAAATCCATTAGAGGAGTGCATTACTTGAATATCTTGCCCAAAGATTTTCCCTGGTAAGATGGTAGTGGCAAACAGTGAGCCAGTTCTGAAAGTTGCAAAGTAGTTATATGAATTTGCTGCTGCTTCTGGAACCTCAGCTCAGCATCCCAGGAGAAGCCATTCATTTCTGCATTCTAGTGCCATAAACAATTTTACCTTAATTTAAGGAATTCATATTTCAGCACTTTTTATTTTCTGGTGGGTTTTTTTTTAGTGGATTGAATAATGATCTTGAATTCTAACACTGCTTTAAGTGTTTTCAAGCTAACTTCTCCCTTTCAAGCTTCCCCAATTTACCAGCAGCAGCTGAATGAGCCATTTGGTTTTCTCTCATATTCTGCTCTACTTTTCACATCAGGAGTACTAATTTGTGTCCTGGAGTCAGCGAAGGCAGCCTGAGTACTTACTGATAGTACAGTTCCCCACGGGGACCTCTTGTACCCCATCTAGCTGAATTCAGCTGCTATTTGTTTTTCAGCTTACATTTTTTAAAATTTGATAAAACCTGAGGGAATTTGTTGCCTAATTCTTGCAGAATTACAATGTGAGTTGGATGAATAATTTTCTCGGACTTGTTTGAAAATTTCGGATTGTCATTCTAATGTTATTCGCACTACTGCATGTGTTTTCATAGCTAAAAACCTGCAATAAATAAGCTCCCGGAATCACATTAATTACAAGAATATTCACTTACAGAGTCATTTGTAAACAGAACTCATACCTGGATTAGGTTGTATGATTTTTTTTTTTAAAGTAAGACTGAATATTAAGAAGCTGAACACACTGGCTTACGTAACAGCTACACATCCTACACCAGCTATAATTTCCATAGCACTGAACTTTAAAAAAGACAAGAGTTGTGACAGAGGGGATGCTTTGAAGTTTCAGAGCCTGATTCTGTAAACTGGTCAAATAAAGGTGAATGCTGTTCATCATGAAGCAGACTAAATTTCTCTCAGGTTTCTCCCGAGTTAATGGTTCTTCAACCTTACAAATGAGAATAAGAAGTGTGTATGTCAAGGGAATCGTATTCCCTTAACAGAAAGGGAACAGATGCCTAACCTGTAAGTTTGCATATCCGTTTTATTGCTGTGGGACTTGCCAGTTCTAGGGTCAAAGCAGAGCCCTAACTATTGGGAATGGAATGGAAAAGGAAGGTAAAAAGGTAAAAGAAAGAGATGCAATCAATAAGAAAGGGTTCAAAACATATGTCTGAAGAGTTCTTTCTAGTAGATAACATTGTCAAAGAATAAAACTGAGCTGGAGGGTAACATGTTACCTTTCTGTCCAGTCAGTTCACTAGAAAAGACTGTATTTGATTCAAAGCTCTGTAGACATATCTGAGATAGGCTGGTTTTTTGTTTTGTTGATGATGTGGAAGAAATTCTGAAGGAATTAAAATACTTTTAGTTAGCTAGACTACACTTCATTCTTCTTCTTAACAAGGAGACTGGCAGAATTTGATGGTCTCTCAGTCTTTAACTTTTCTGGAGATTTCACATCATTTGGTGTGAAAATAGTCCTGGTCTCTTTAAGGGAGGATAAGACAGTGAATAAATTGCCACCATGTGCTAAGAAGCTTTGGGATAAAGCCTTATTCCCCAAATGAGAATTGCTAACAGAAATTCCAAAAGGATTATTACAGCCCTTTGCTTCCCACATTTTTTTGGGTGATCAAATCTTTGCTAGTTGATGTAGCTTATGAGCATTCAACAAGGCCTGTTGTAAAATGTTCATCTCTTAAATCACATTTTTTATATCACCTGATAGCATTTTCAGATCTGGAGAGTACAACTACTTTGTTCTGGATTTGGTAAGAGGGTGATCAGTTTTACAAATGGCACTGGAATTCTTCCCACTGAATTTGGGGTGTTTGTGGAAGCGAAATATTTCCGGTCTCCTGTTGTCACTGCAGAGCACAAGACACTTGGAAAGCAGCACTCGCATTGCCTGTATAAGTACTGCTTTTAAGAAGATTTACTTTTGGTGCTCTTCTAAAATTAGGTTAGATTAGACACACAACTTTCAGAGGGCTGGAGTCAGGCAAGAAGAGTCTGTCACTTCCAGACAATTCCTTGGAGACCCAGAGGATGAGGATGGGGGAGCACCCACCACACAGATCTCCTTGATGGATATAACCTTAATATATCTGCCCTTTATTGAAGAAAATTCACTATCCAAACTCTACTTGGCTTATGAATAAATCCAAGACTTATATATCCTTGGATTTTCTTTTTTTTTTTTGTCTCAGTCCTTTATTCTGCACAGAACTCTGCTTCTCAGAGTAAAAGGTTAATGATCTTTGGGTCTGGGCTGACCCAGGATCAGAGCAGCAGTTTTTTTCCTTGACTGCAGTGGGAGGTGAATTCAGGGCCTGTTTGAAAACCTGGCTTTACATGCAGCTCAGGTTTAGACAGGGGAACCTTGTGTAGTGCAAGTCCTCTGTGAAATTAGGTGACTCTATGTTGAAAGAGGCAATTTTTTGATTAAAAGAAAAAAATCTGATAAAAGCATGTGTTTGTTTTTGGAGAACAGCACGACAATGTGTATCGTTTTTATCTGTCAACAGCCATCACCTTGTCAGAGTTTGGCTGCTGTTGATTTATTACAACCTATGCGAATGTATAATTGGTAGGCTGGTCCTCAGATCTGCGAAGGAGAGGCACAAATTTGGAAGCCAGATGTCCCATGGTAATGCACTAAAAGAGAGAGATAATCACCAAAGAGCTGAGGAGCCCTTCATCTCATTACTCTTACATACTCTCTTAGCCTTAAGATTTATCAGTGTTTGTAATGAAAGCATCTAAAATGAAAACAACTTATTAACTTCTCTGAAGGCACCATCTTCCACTCCCCACAAATAAATCTTTTATCGGGATCTGCACTGCAGGAGTCCCATCCTTTTAGTCAGAAATCGGGGGGAATTCACTGAGGCATACTGTTTAGCAATGCTGTCCCAATGCCCAGAATGACCTTGACAAGGAGAAAAGATTTTGAAGGTGGAAATTTCCTGGCACAATAATGCGTGTAAGAAAGTATTACTCTCATTGTGGAGTTCAGGGATGATTCTTGAAGCTGTTTCATCAGGGCTGTTTCTCTGCCAGTACTGAGGGTGTGCAAACTGTGCCTGCAGAGGTGTGGTCTGCCCCTAAGCTGTGTATGGCTCAGCCTTTAAGTCCTGGCATCAAAGACCATTGGATCTGAAAAGTGCATGCTTCCAGAGGGAGGAGAGGGTTGTAGTTTTAGTAGGGCTGTTCTACCAGCTGAGCTGAAGGTACAATACATTTTAAATATTGATTTGTGCTTTTAATTTGCCATTAATCGCAGTGGGTTTCAGAGCATTTGGGTTTCATGAGGAGGCCGTGGACCTCCTTCCTGGTGTTGGGACACTGGCTGGCAGAAGACAGGTTATTGAAAGTCTTCTGGGGACTGCAGAGGACTTCTATAGGGAAACACTTCTTTGGGACAGGAATGTAGGGACAGAAAGGCAGAGTTGTAAGGCCCCTGTGTAAATTATCGTTTGTCTTTTCCCTCTGATTCAGTCCTGATCTGGAGAGAGGGAAAGCTATATGTCATTAAAGGAGTCTTAGTGGGTTCACAGACCAGGTGATGTACGTTCTCTATTTGCCTCAGACAACTACACGTACATCTTTCTAATGTGATTAGGTCGTCATACAGGGCACAGATCAATTTATTATTCCGCCTGAGAGCACCATGTTCCTCCTTAAAAAATTGTTACTCCTCAAGTTGGCAATTACTTTAAAATAAATTTGCCAAAGACAAAATTGTGCCTCTTGGGTCAGTAAATGACTTCCCTGTTTTTTCTTGAAGAGACAAGGTGTTTATTAAAGACCTCCTTAGTTTACTGTGTTGGGTTTTTCACTTTGAATAATTGTCCAATTAAATATAATTTGGAAGTCCATGCTAACCTACTGCTTGCATTGTATAAGTAAGAATATCTCTGAAAGATGTGCATTAATAAATCCCACTGAGCCCTATCTCTTTTAAAAAATGGCTTCCTTTGTTTAATTTTTAGAATTCTTTCACAGGGCTCTAAGCCTTACATTTGGAAATGCTGCTGTTTTCACACAAATAATTTATACAGTCCATTCTTTCAGATTCTGTAGAAAACATTTTTATCATTTATTGTAAGATAGCTTATTTTTAAAATTATTTTTAAGCTATTGTTTAGGTTTGGAACATGTTTCACAGTTTAAAACTTTACGGATTCTATTTTGTGGGTGTGTGTGTATCTAGGGATTTCTATTCCTAATTTGCAAGGGGGAAATAATATGAAGTTAAATGGATAAAAGAAAAGTAATTAAATGTAGTGATTAGATGAAGTTCTAGAAACCCAAGATGGAATTGGTCAATAAGAGATATGTAGAAGGATAAAGAAAAGTGATATTTCCTGATATAACATGTTCCACAGAGATATAGTCATGCCTGGCCTTGCAGTCTGAGCGCGAGGCTGGCGGCAGGACCTCTCACTTTGACTCAAGCACAAAGAGCATTTATGTTCCTTCATCTTACCAGGATCTAAGTCACTCCAACTCATTTTCTCCTGTGGATATGACTTTTATTCCTAATAGGAATATAATGAGTATTGATTAGCTAATCAATGTAATTAATAAAGATTTTTTAGAACTGGGGAAACAACAAAGCATGCGGGGGAAATTTTATCTCATTTTGCTACTTCTAAAAAAACTGTGGCAAAATGAATTCCAAAAAACATTTTATGCTGTTGTAATTACACTTTTAATTGTAATTATGATTGCTTTTACTGTACTAAGAATGTATTTTTGTTATGCTGTAAGTAGGAAAAGACATACACTAAATTGACATTAAGATTGAAATTAGCTCTGTAGTCTGTCCTTTATATTGTGGTTGCCTTCACCCTCTAGTGAAACATAAGAAGCTGGAAAGCTTATTTGCCTTTCCTAGTCTATCAGTGCACAGAACACCTAATCAATGTTGAGGTCAGTAACACAATCTGCTATTCCTGGGGAGTTAAGATCCAACAACCATCCAGACACAAGAACAAACTCCAGCCAAGTGTTTCCAGCCTGTGGCATCCAAAATGAAACCAACCCTACTTGGTACTGCCCTCTTCACTGTAACACCATCCATGGGCAGGAGGGTGCATGTATCTGTATGTGCGTATTCACACCTGTAGAAATCTGAAGGACATCATTCAGCTCCTGCTGAGATGGGGTGCTGCGTAACTTCACTGGAATAGCAGAGTGGTGGACTTGTTTTATCCAGTATTTTGATAATAATGATTCTTTAGGAAGAGCCTTTACAGATAAAATAGCTTGGTTGCATCATGGAATCAAGATGATTTGGAGTAGCAGGAGGCCAGAGGAGGACAGGAAACTTCAAAGGAGGCAAATTCCATGCCTGAAAAGTCACATTATACACCTTTTTCTCCTGTTAACTACTCATGACCTACATACCCAAACAGGTTGTGGCATTCTGTGGGTGGAAAACAACCTGGTCTTTACTGGACATCATGACAAAATATCATGCCTTGCTTTGGACAAGGGGCCAGTAATTAGTGGTTGCTCTTATCCAAGCAGTACAGAGCAGTTTTGAGAATGAGCAAAGCAGATTTTGAAAGAGTAGCTCTTTGTTTGAAGAGGATCTAAAGAAGAGGAGATATGGTAGGGGAGTAAAACAAGTAAAACTATCTCAAAATCAAGAGTAAGAATGCCAGAGCTTCCATAAATTTTTAAAAAACCCAAAAACATAGAGACAAAGGGGTAGTTGTACCTGTTTCACCTCCTTTGCTGCATGCTTACCTATGTAGAATCCCAATCATCCATATTCTGTTTTGGAATGATGTATTGATTACTTGAACTGCCCTCGCTGTGTAGCTGGAGCCTAAGTATACTCTTACTTCTGCAGGAGTTATTTCATTTTCCAGAAATAATTTTTTATGCTGATTCATTAGAAAGCAAGCCAAATATAGCTCCCCCAAAACTAAGAAGAAGGATTGGCTTAAACCATGCTCTGATTAGTTTTTGAAAGATGGAACACTGACGCTTTTCGAACAAAGTACTTTCCTGACAGGCATGAGCAGCAATGGCACCCCTTAAAAGCATCCATATCAAACAGCACCTGCAAGGTTTTCATGCATCCCTGCAGTGCTCTGCATCCCAAAGACCTGGTTTCCCGCTGGGAGGAAAAGTGGTAGCAAGAAGTTTGTTGAAATTATGCCATTTTGTGAAATAGTACTGTGGTGACAAATCAGAAAATTCAGACAATTTTTTATCAATATTTTCCAGCCAGCTTTTATTTGCTCTCTCTCATGAGCAACTTTACAGAACACAGTGCTTAGTTCACGCTATGGTTACTTAGTTAATCACTAAAACTTGCCTTTCTTCTCCATTTTCTACATAAGTATCTACTTCACAGGCTTGGTGATGATAGTCTGGGGTTTCCAAGAGTACATAAGCAAGACACCATATCTCTGTTTATGCTGGCAAAGTCCTGCTCGAGCTGTTCTTACATTAATAACTTTATCCGAGTAGGTTTAGGTGGATTCTGACAGTACTCCTCTGAACTGAGCAGCAAGTTTCTTATTGGAAGCAGAAAATAGGTACTGGTATCTCATGCCAGTGAGATGCACTGAGTACTGCCTGAGGAATGGGAGCAGAGTCCTAGAATGGATTTTTGTAGGGTTGAGGGCTGGGCCATGGTAAATTGCTATTATGGACTGCAGATCTTCACTGTCCTTCAGCGTGTAGGGTATCGCAGAGGTGTGTGGGAAATAATAATGCCCAGCTGAACTTTTATCAGTGCAGGGGAGAAAGGAATTGGAGTACAGTTTAATGTACCACTTACTTCTCTTAAAGTACATTTTCTTTCAGTGATAATAAGCTCTTCAGGACCACCGTTGTGCCAAACAGATAAGCAGTTTGTTACTGGAGACAAGACAGGTGCTTGAAATCCTGAGAATGTGTGTGGCGATAATTGTTAGTTTTTAATGACTGGGCCAGCTGACAACTCATAAAATTCTTCAGTTTTTGAATTAGCATCGTCTGAGCTAGTCTAGGATACCTTAATGAAGAAGTGAATGGAGACAAAATTCCGGTTGTTGCTCCTTCAATTTTCAGTTCCATTTATATAAGGCACTGATATAATGTTAGGTTTGATTATAATTCAAATGATTTTATAATCATTTTAAACTCAAGTACAGACAGTGATTAGTAGCCAACAGATGCAGCAGTTTGTACAGGAAAGGGCCACGTGGACGATTAAGGAATCAGAGCATCTGATGTGAGGGAGAGCTGGGATTGCCTAACCTAGAGAAGACAGGGCTCAAGAAGATCTTCCTAATGTGTATAAATACCTAATAAGAGGGTGTAAAGATGACAGAGACACACTCTTCTCAGTGGTGCCAAGTGATAGAACAATAAACAATGTGAGTAGGAATACACAAAAATCCATTTTCACATAAAAACAAAAAACTCTTACTGTGAGGATGGTCAAATATCAGCGCAGGTTGCCCAGACAGGTTGCTGGGTTTCTGTCCTTGGAGATGTTCAAACCCCAGCTGGCCACAGCCCTGAGTAATGTGCTCTAGTTGATTCTGCTGTGAGCAAAGCAGGAGCAGACTAGACAGTCTCTAGAGGCAGCTTCCAACCTGCTCTGTTATTCTCTTCCCCATCAAAGGTCAAGTTTCTGGTGTGTAATTCAGTACTAACTGAAGCTGACTGGTGTCTTTACATCAGTTTCAGTGATCATGGCTCAGGTCAAGCATGAGAGGAAAAATAAACAATATTAGCAGAGATAAAAACTCAGATTTGGGAGCAGAAGAAGCAGACGTACCAATAAAAGTAAATGAACAGCTACTAAAAAGATAGCTGCACAAAGGTCCAAAAAGAGATATCAAAAGTAGTGCCAAAGGGGAGCAGATCTATATTTCTGCTCACAGTGCATCTCTGTTGTGACAAAAAAAGTTGGATTCTAGGTCTCTACCTATCCAATCTTCTTGGCCTCCCAGGTTTCTTCAATACCAGCCTCCATGCTAAACAACAGTTCTGCTTTGCAGCTGACCGAGTGCACGAGTGTTTAAAAAAGTGGGTTGCTTAAAGAAATTAAACAAGTATATCTGATAGTATGCTTTTAACTGTTGCTGGATTTTCGGTTCAGTTTCTGTTTTAAGTCCTTAAATTACTGCTAACATTAAAAAGGAAGCTGAAGTTCCTCTTTTATTCAGACTTACAGTTCATTTAACAAAGCAGCTGAATATGTATTTACCATTAATAGAGTAATTGAAGGGTGAAGGATCTGGAGCACCAGTCTTATAAGGAGCAGCTGAGGGAGCTGGGGTTATTTTGTCTTGAGAAAAGGAGGGTCGGGGGAGACTTTATTACTCTTTACAACTGCCTGAAAGGGGATTGTACACAGGTGGGTTTGGCCTTTTCTTTCTTGTAACAAGCAATAGGACAAGAGGAAAGAGCCTCATGTTGTGCCAGGGAAAGTTTAGACTGGATGGTAAAAAAAGTTTCTTCACTGAAAGGATGGTCAAGCATTGGAGCAGTTACCCAGGAAAGTGGGAGTGTCATCATCCCTGAAAGTCTTCAAAAAGCCAGGTAGATGTGGAGCTTAGGGATATGGTTTAATGGTAGACCTGGCAGGCTGATGGTTGGACTTGATGGTCTTAGAAGCCTTTTCCAGCCTTAACAATACTGTGATTCCATGATTAACATCATGCTTGGTTGTAGACACTTTTTAAATTTGAGGGTATCAAATTTTGACCTGATGCTAAAATCCAATCACAGTTCTTAAGAATTTTTTTTGGGTGAAGACTGTCTTAAACATCTTTCAGAGCTTATAGGTAATCTGCTTTTGTTTCCTTGTCATGAATGTGCTGTTGGGTATGTGGGCGGTTTTATGGATTTTCTTCCGAAATCACATGGTTTATGTGATATGTGTTATAGAAGAAGTCATTGGTCCATCTTCTAAACTGGTGTTATTTTTTAAGTATGGATGATGAAACCATGGTAAATAACTCAGTGTTTTATATAGACTTCCACTCTTGGACAGGTGTACTTCTTAGATGTGCCTATGAAGAGTGAAGACATTGGTCTCTTATTTTTAATTTATGGAAGGTTTATGAATCATGTACAATATTGATTTCTTTCTCACAAAAATGTTTCTGAGAGTGTTATGCTTCACTGGGGCAGCAGGAACTGTGGATTACTGTTGTTCAAGAAAGGTTGGAAGACTTGGATAATGTGTGAACCTGGTGGTATTTCAGCTTGTTGAATAGTTTAGGAAGTGAAATGAGTCAGCCAAAAGCAGTACTTGGGAGGCAGTCAGCACCTGTACGTTCTTTACCTTGCTGTGCTACCTGCACTAAGAATAAGATTTTTTTATCATTGCACTTATAATATTTCTGCTGTCAGCTCATGGGCTGGAGAGACAGATATGTCAATGGTTAAGAGCTGTCAACATGATAGGACAGTGGAAGTGGTTGAAATGGCTCTTATTGCATAAGGGGAAATCTTGCCAGTAGAGATTAAGAAAGAATTGAATGATCTTGTGAGACATGGAGCAACAATACAGTTGTGTCTTCCTATGTTTAAGGATTAATTGGGTTTGGAAGTAACACAGGGAGAGCTTAATCTTTAAAAGGAGACCATATGCCTTGTCTTGTTTTGTTGTAGGACAAAAGCTGGGAGCTGCAGAGAGCAGTTTAAGTTAGAGGTCAGTGCTGGCACAGGAATGAATGGGCATGAATTAAGCATGAATAAAATGGCCTGTAAATAAGATGATTTTTAATCCTCCGAACAGCCTTAGTGAGAGTGACTGCCACAAATAACCAGAGTAATTTTAAGATGAAACTGGTAAATTTGAGAAAAGGATTCCATTATGTCCTTTGCTGTGAGAGGGAAAAGGGTACTCCCTGGCCCAGGAGGTCACTCACAGCTGTGAGCTCCTACATCCTGGGCTGTTGGGTGTGTTTCCTTCAAAATCTGACTTTTTACACTTTGTTCCAAACTGGTGGTCTCCTGCTACCATCTGTCACCTGCACCAGGACTAAATCGTGTCTTACTTTGTAAGACATAGAACGTGTGATTTGAAAGTTAATGCAGTATTTGTTCAGTGTATTTGCATTTTTGTGCTTGATGCTGGTAGAAGATACAGCCCTAGATTCCTCCTCTGTGGGCTATGATTCACCTTCATTATAAATATTTCACATCAGCCTCATGCTTAATGATGCTGTTGGAAGCGAGAACATCTGGATTCTTTTACCAGGTGCTATAGCTGGATCTTACAAGTTGTATGCATTGCTTTTACTGTCTCTATTAAAAATTAAAACAGGGGGAAATATGCCTAAATTCTTCTGAACATCCAATCTTGAAATTACTCTATTAGATTATTGTATAATTCCCACTACTGCGATATTTGAATAACGCCCTACAATATTCATGTGTACTTAGAGGAAATGATGTACTGAGGAGATAAAGGATGTTTTCAAGGTTATACAAGAAGTCTGAGGTGAAAGAAAGCCTGACTATGCCTCTATACATGTCTGAGCAGTACACTGTCTACTGGGCTATTAGAAAAAAAATGCCAACTTCTCACTAAAAATGCTATTTTGACCTCAGTCTATGGTCATTCAGCCCTTCTTAGGGAATAATAATTTTGGTTCTTGAGATTCCTTTTGGTTTTTTTGTGAATCCAGAAGACACGGCTTGCTGCCTAACTACACCTTTCCTGTTCTTCACACCTATCTCCTGGTTCTTTCTTTAAGTGCTATGCTATAAGCAGCATGGTGTCTGTCATTGAAATATTTACATGCGCTGTTTGCGCTGTTTTGTCTGCCCTCAGTGTTCCTGTGGACCTTCTGATCAGTGACTACATTGAGTATTCACAGAAAGGGAGAGCACACAGGTGATGCAGGGCTTAGTGCTCGCCTGCTGGGAGAGTTCTGACTAACTGCATCGCTTACTTGGGTGGGATTTGTGGGAGGAAGTATTCTGAGATATCCCCCAAGCTCTATCCATATGGATATCAGAATTACTTTGTGAAATGATATAACTCAAGGCTGACATAAAACCTGTCTGTCAAGAAAGTTCCAATTTCTTCCACATCTTCCATTTTACGTTGTTCAAAACTCATCTTAAATTACTGAAAATATAGTTACTGATGTCTAAACATGTCGTTAAAAAGCGTTAGGAGCCTGCTACTGATTATCTTGTTTTCTAAGATTTTATGTGGTTAAACTAATGACCTAGAACTTTCCACTCACACTATGAAAGTGGCATGAATTTTATGTGGTGGAGGCTGAAGACTGGGGCAGAGTGCTTTGCAGGGGGTGCTGAGAACCACTGGAGAAATTGGACTCATTACAACTGTGATGGTATTAGGAGGGGATGGTAATCAGACAGTGGTGGGTTTATTATGCTAGCATTGGTTTGTTGGTGCGCTCTGCGGATACGTGTAGCTCAAATTCTTTAGCACAAAACAAAGTCTTTTAAACCCTGCTCTTTCAGCAATTCATTTAACAAGGAGAAGTGCTTTGAAATTAGTCCTTGGATATCGTGTCTTCAATTTACGTCCTCAGTGCAGTTAGCACTTAATATATCCCTTTCAGAAGCAGATTGTCACTGCAAAGTGTCTGTACACAGTCTGTCTAATTCATCCACAGAGGTCCCACTGCATTTCAATTGTGTCTTTTTTGTTGCTTTTAGGAGCAAAGCTTGGGTTGCTGCACATTCTTGCCACCTTTTTCCACTTCACTGAAATCATTCACTTGATTTAAAAAACCCTACACAACTAAATTGATTCAGTAAATCCCTTTTTCATGTACAGTAAGTGGTTTGGTGTAAGGCACAGAAATCTTTCTACTTTTACACTTCCTTTCATTTCATACAATTGTCCTTAGAAAAGTAAGTCTATAAATGATAAAAAAAAAATACAAAGTGGAGCCAAGTTAGAAGGAAAAAGTTTTAACTAGCTTTTTTGTCAAGCTTCAAACAATGCTTTCTCTGATTCTGACTTTCTCTTTCTGACCAGTGTCTGTTTACAGTCACTCATCATTAACTATACGTATTTATCAGGGTTTGCAGCCGCCGCTGGCCTATTTGATACTCCTCTTTTTAAACAAAAACACCCTCAGAAATTGATACGGTAGCCAAAATGATATTCATAAAAAATTTAAGAAAGAGCTCTCAGCATTAAAAAAAAAAAAAAAGAAATTTTTTTGAAGGAGCTGAAAAGAAAAAGGTCTTGGAATTACAAGCAGTTAGACTTGGTTTTTTTGCGTAATGACTCCTGGTATCCCACTGTGAGAAGACTTTCCCCAGCTTCTCGTCTGCATTCTTCCTCGTTCCCTGCGGGAGAATGAGTTGGATTTGTCTGCCATATTCACAGCAATCGAGGTGATCCAGGTTGAAAGAAAATCAATAAGATGTGTCCATTTATGCCTCACAAAGGAAGAAAGGTCTAAAGAACAGACATGGGACGTGATTCAAGCACTAGAGACTTAATAAGACTTCTACTTGTGTTTGAAGGGGATGGTAATTTATATTTTACTTTGAACTTTTTTTTATGCTTCATAACTATTGGGATTCGGGCTGACATGGGAAGCAAGGAAAAGAAGGTTTGATGCTGTCTTAGAAGACCTAACCCATTTGGGAAGGCCATGCTCAAAAGTTCAAAAAATTTTGTTTTAGAAAAGATTAAAGAGACATCATATCATCGTACTGATTTATCGCTATTGATAAAACTGGTTTAAAGTATTTTGGATTGGGGTACAATAAAAAAAAGTCTTTCTTCGAGAACAGCTGCAAGTTTCTCATTATTGGCTGCCTTTTCTATGTGTTTGATATCATTTTGCTTAGAAATAGAGGAGCAGCCATAATAGGTACCCTGGTGCCACTTGAAGCTTTGTCAGGGCAGCTCCCCAAAAGTGGTTGTTGTTTCTGCTCGATGTCTGTCGTGTTGGCCACCAGGGTCCTGCTGTCCCAGGGGTGCACTCTGTCAGCCCTCAGCAAAAACGCTCTCTGCTTTAGCCTACCTTGTTTTTTCAAGCCAATCTTGTGGTGTACTTTTGCAACTGAGATGTAAGCATGCTCTTATTCAGCGGGAATTAGGACCTGTGGGAGTTTCAGAAACAAGACCCGAAAAACTTAAAATAAAATAAACCAAGGCAGGCTGCAGGCATTGGGTCTTGTTATTGCAATCTTTTTGTTTTGTCATAGAAAGACAAGAGTGAAAGCAAGCCTTTCTACCAAAGAAGTGGCCTCAGAAATTATGTCTCAGCAAGGCATGGAATAAAAGCTTGATGATCATTGAGGTAGTGTGATTGCAAGGTGGAAGAGGAAATATTCTTTCTTTTTCTACTCTTCCAAATATCTTGGTTATACATTCCCCTCAAAATGAAGGCTGACAACGAACAGACCCCAGATGGAAGATCTGAAATGGAGATGGTGTATCCAAGGAAAAGAATTCACATTTTGAAGTCTTGACTTTTCTTCCTCAGTAGCCCTGTAAGAAAGTTTCAATTATAAGAGATAGTTCCAAGAAGAAAATTGTGCTTAGTGCATTACGCAGGATAAAGTTAAAGATGTAAAGAGGATAGAGACAGATTTAGAGCCATACTTTAAAGGTATGCAGAGGTTTATCATTATTAATACGACCATTTTTTCCAAACCAGCCCCTTTTCACTGAATCTTTGGCAGATTTTTTCAGTTTTATCCAACTTTGAGTCTTTTCAAAATAAATTGAAAAGTGAGTTTGAGAGGCATTCAGACTATTAATGGATTTTTTTAAGGCTTAATTGGTATCAAACAAGATTTTAGTGAACACAGCCAAGTGTGCCCATTGCATCGGTAAATGAGCAAAGCTAGCATTTAACTGAGATTGACTCACACTGCTGTCCTTCAGTTTCAAGAACTGTACTTAAATGGGGTGAGATCAGAATATCAAAGCAGTCCATGTAATGTGCAGTCACTATTTTTTTTTTTTTTAAGGTTTCCTTCATATGTGTTTCAACACTGATGTTCTGGAATGACCACTAATAAAACAATAAATAAATAGAGGTGCTAACAAAGCAATTGTGCGACAGTGAATGAAAACCTATGTGGGCCAGGATGCATTGCCTGAAAAGGAAATGTAAAAATAAATCCCAGCAAATTGGAAGGGGATTGGATGGACCAGCTGACCAGCCTGACACACAGAATTGAGATTTTGCAGTTTACAGGCAGCCCTTTTGCCTTAGAGGATCTGAGAAGTGTTTTAATATCTCATTTACATAACAAAGGAGGTACAAAATCAGCTTTGCATCCGAGGGACTACACAAGCCTGCGATGGGGAGAGGTGTTGAGAGCAAAGATTGCTCTCCAGGCCCCTGTGACAGCAGCCAGTAAACGCTGTATCTCAGAGAGGTGTGGCATGGCCACTCTGGGCTGGCAAGATGCTCTTCTCAGATGCCTGTTGCCTCTTTGGCTTTTACCAAACAAATGTAAAGAGCTGTTCTGCTTCTTCAGAAAGTCCCACCAGACAGAACCTAGTTTCTTGGCACCTTGTCCTGCACTGCCTTTCATTTCCCAGGGAATGAAGTGGATTCCTGTGGTACAAAGCCCCAGTGACAGTAAGTGGGAGCCTGAGGTTATTTCTGTTGAGGGGTGTATCTGTGCAGCCCTTTCCAGAGCTCTTGGCAGAAGTGTTGTAGGTTTGCTGGACCACCCTTGCTTTACTGTGCTGCTTTTCACTCTTCCTGCTGCAACTGGCCTTGATTTCCACACAGCAAACTCTTTGTAAAGAAAAGTTAACTTGTGGTGTAAATCAGTAACTGAAGAAACTGGTGATTCAAGATCTGCAAGTTGTGTATTTCTGTGAGCTACTAACAGGTAGACAAAATCTAAACAGTCCCACCTGTGAGACATGCAGACATTTTTACCTGAATGTGTCCCTGGGAGGCAAGAAAGACTCCTGAAGGGGCATTAGAGGAGGTTTGCATCAGAAAGGGGAATGGTAGCACCCTTTCAGCATTATTGGTAGAAACTGGGAATCTGGAAGCTCCAGCACAGTTCTGTGAACAGATTTAAGTGTTTTGTTGGTTCTGGGTATTTAATTCTTTGTTAATAATACTGAAAGGAAGGAAGCAGTAGGGCTCTGAAAGGACAAAGAGATCTGTGCTACAGCAAGGTTCAGGCCAGGCTGGTGCTTTACTTGGAAGTGGAAAAGCACCTTCCCTCAGCTGTGCACAGCCCCTATAAAGAGCCAGCCTGCAGTGGTCTCAGCTCTCAGTGATGCACTGCATTTGCTACCAAATGTCTCTCCTTCCCAAAAGCAGTTTACCAGAGGGAAAGGCATAGGTGGGGCAATATCACTGTTGTAGCACCCCCAGGTGAGCTGCCAGTCCAGGCTGAGAGTATCCAGTTTGTAAGGACGCTAGGTGTCTTCAGCTGAGGAGGTGCTCCAAATGTCTTTAAAGCATCAAACGTTCTGGTGCAATGCAGGGTTTGCCCTGCTGAGGTCCTGGTCCACAGACAGAGCTCCCCATTGCCACTACCAATGCAAAAAGGAAACATAGAAACATATTTAAAAAAACCATACACAAATGGAAAGTCAGGTTCCTTCCCTGCCCAGGCATTCTCAGCTTCCATTGAAAGCTGGCCTCAGTTCCCTGTGGAAAACATTGTAGAGTATTCACCCAGGAAGGTGGTTGTAGGACTGTGTCTTGATGGTGATCCCTTGCTGTTTTGTTCATTCTGGGGGAAAATTCTGAAGAAAAATGCAATGCTTGGGTTTCATTGTTGTGTTTCTTGACTTGGTGCACCATTTCTTCCCCAAAAGTTGCAAAAACTTTACTGAATAATGACAAATGGGAGATATAGATATGTATATATATATATATAAAAACAACCCAGGCCCCAAACCCCCCAAACTTGAAGTGAGCTCAGTTCTCCTTCACAGAGGAACTGTGAGAATTATTATTCTTTATTAAAAAAGAAATTCTCATTGGAATGCAAATTTTGATTTTGATTATCTGTCACGGCCTGCTTTGAAGTTTTTCAGACAAAAATAAATATCTCCATAACAGAGAGGATTATAGTAGTCTTGTTTAGAATCATCTGACTAAGAGTGACATCTAATCTCAGAATGTATAAGGTTTTGAGGCCACAGAGACTTTGAAAGAGCTTGACTCTCTTCTGTTTTGTAAATTTTCTATAAATGGTTTAATAAGGTTTTTAGTTCAGCCCCAAAAAAACAAGGACTAAAACATTTCCATCAACCATATTGTTGAAGAAATATAAAAGAGACATAATTCAATTTAAATAAAGCTGTAGCTAGGTTATATCATCCTTATCTCAGTAAAAAGTGTTTTCTTTTACAATCCCAAATAAATAAATAAATATCTGTGACTCGGCTTTGAAGGCTTCGCTTGGATAAATCAGGTTTTGGCAGCTCTGTAATTCATGAAACAATACCTCTAGCTCCACCGGAATGGGAGTGGGATGTTTCAAGCTTTATGATTCTGTTCAATTCTGGAGCGTTAATGGGGCTATTTGTAAAGAAAGAAATATAATGAGTTATCACAAAACACAGCAAGGACTCTAGAAAGGGGCAGCCTCCCATCCATCACCCATTCTAGCGTATTCACAAAAGAACAGGGCGAGAAATCTTGTGAGGACGATGGGGAATTTTGCTTTTACTCTAACCTGACTTTCACAAATTGTGATGGGCCTGGAACATTATTTTCTTTACAAAATGACCCCAACCCGATCCTAAATTCAAAGTGTGAGACTGTGTGACACAGGTTCTTGTGGAGATTTTTTTTCTACCTTCCTCTACTTTATGCTTTGAGAAGACATTTTCTTAATTAAGATTTATTTATGAAAATAAAAGTATTTTATTATTTTTATCTGATATAGAGGCTAATTCAGGATGCTGACATTGCCATATTTCTGTGGCACCTTCTGGTAGGGCTATTAGTAAAGTTACCTGTCATTTTCCTTCTCTTCTCCTCTATTTTGGAAGTTTATTACTAAGACATGAAAAGTTCTTCTGGGTTCACGCTGCCATATGAGTTGGGAACTTGAGAGCAATTTTATTTTGAGCATTTTTAAACAAAAGGCAAACCTACACTGAGCTGTGGTATTGGGGTTTTTTTTTTTTGTATTTTAAGTGACAGAAGCACAAACAGAACCAAAATCTTATCTGGTGTGTGCTGTGATGTGTCTGCCGTCCTGTCCTCTCTCATCACACTCAGAATCCCTAATGAACCCAAAGAAGGTTTTGAGTGAATATGGTTTTTAAGAAGGACTGAAGGTTTTGCCCCAAAGATAATGAGATAATTAATGTATTTCATAGTGTAGTTCAGAGCCGGTGAACAGCTCGGAGTAATGAAATGAAACACGCATACCAAAACAAAGGGCACAGCAGGAAATAGTCTGAAGTACATGATAATCAATTTTCACATTATAAGCTTTTACATCTCTCCTTCCATATATCCCATTATACCCAGGCCTGTTGCTTATTAAAAAGGAAATTGAGATGTCACTAGCTGTGGAAGAGCAGATCCTCAGGCAGTAGAAATCAGTCTACTGTGCTGAAGTCAGCCATGCCAGTTGTGGATCTGACTCAGGATCCTTTTGGTGTGATAAATCAGTTTTAATCTGCACTCTAGACGTTTCCCTCTTAAAACTTTATGTGTTTTGAAGGTTGGAAGACTAAGGGAGGATTTTTTGAGCTTTACAATGTAGATGTTCTTACTAACAGCAGCAGATTTAGGAAGAACAGAGAGAGTGTCCTGCGGTCTCCTGATGCTCAGGGAGTGATGCTGGAGTTGGACCCCTCCAGAGGACCTTATTTATGTACTCTACACTCCTCTTCCCACAGGAACAGTTCCTTCAGTAGTATATTTCCAGTGCCTAGGAGTATCTGGGTTGGTACCATCTGGCAGACATTGGCAAGGGTAAAAAGTCCTTACAGTTCTCTCAGCTTGCCTGTGGGAGAAATTGTCTGTTATACACAAGGAGGTACATGAGGGAGATATTGGTTTTGCAGCTGAAGTGTTTTTTCCATCTGAGCATGGTAAAAACTTGTTAATTCCTTGCAGAGTCCAACGTCCTAAATATACGCAGTAAGCCCTTTACAGAAAACGTAGCTCAAAGACTTTTACTGCGGCGTCTCTCTGCGTGAGATCCTCTGAGCTGATGCCCCTTCTCCCTTCCTCAGTAGCTTTTCCCCAGGTTAAACCAGGAAGCAGAGGGAGGCATTCAACAACTTACAGCAATACAAAGGTGTCCTGAAGAGTTTTAACATTTCCATAAGGCACATCTGAGATGTGACCCTGTGCAGTGGTAGCTGTATGGTCTCGTTCTAACCTTTCTTGGTCGTTCTCCCAGGACTCACATCAACTTTGTCCTTCCTTTTCTGTCATGCAACAGGCACAGCCAAACCATTGCAAAACTTCTCCTGAGACTCCAGTGCCTGTAGGACAGTGCTGAGGCTTTTGCTGCCCGGAGTGCGATTAGGTGGCATGACCATTGATCTCCTGTCTCACAGAATTTCTGCAGATCTACGACCCTGACCAGTAAATTTTTCAGTGATGAGTCCCACATGTTTTCCAATGAGAGAATTATTTTTAAACCTGGGCTTTATGGGATTATGCTCTCTTGTAGTATGTAGGTATATCAAGCTATACATGAGAAATGGCTTATGTGCTTGACTCATTAGCTATCCCCTTAACAATAATGAAAATAGTCTCAGCTGGTGTTCATCAGGTTCACGGCTTCATAGCAGTAAGGGAAATTGACACATGAACTGAAAGGTTACAGTGAAGTATTGAGCATGCTGCATCACTTTGAGACAGCACTTTTGCCGTGTGCCACGAGACCAAAAGCGTGATAAAAACCAATGGGAATCACTTGGTTTCACAGCATCATGAAGTAGAACTTGAGGGGCCAGTGCACTGTGGTCTGTAGAGATGCTGGCAATAAGGTGCTCTGAATGATTCTGTGTTTGGAACTGTGCAGAAGGATATTACCTCTCTTCCATGGCCACCAAGGCCTGCTGCTCTGGATGGGTGAGATGAGCTAAACCAGTTCTTGCTCCTCTAGAACAGCAACATGAGATCTCATCTCCCTTCTAACTAGTGCTAAAAGGCTACAGTTTGTATAATTTCACAAAACTGTGAAATTTTTTCTCCTTTGAGCCTGTCAAGTATTGTACTCTATATAGCTCATACTACCAGTCTTCATGCAGCAGCCTTTTATTTTTCCTTTAGGTAAAAGAACATTTAGTTGCTAGTGGCAGTCACCAAATTATTTACTGTCCATCTTTCTCTTCAAAACCAAACGAAGTCTGCTGGAGGATTTTTGCAGTTTTGCTACTGATACCATACTCAGTATAACCAGCTAAGAGCAAATGCAGCTCTTAATTATTTTAGGGGCTCTCTTGTCCACAGCATCTCACTGATCATTTTCCCGATCAAGGTGAGAAGCATCCAGTCTTGGTACAGCATTGAAAGGAACTCAGAACAATAGTGGATCCTCTCCTGTGTCAGAGGAAATGGGGATGGCTGTGTTTGCCAGCAACCGACCTTTTAGAGGTAAAGTTATAAAAGGTCTAAAATGCTCCTAGCTGCAGTGGCAGAAAAGTGAGGCCATATGCTGAGCCACCTGGTTGTACAGAGGAGCTGCTTGTAAAGCCCCATGGCCAATGAAAGGAGATTGTTCAGGTGGCTTTGAGAAGGAGGCAGGAAGGATTGCTTTATGCATTATACATTTCTCAGGCAGAGGAAGCATATTAAGCCTACTGAAGGAGATTTCCAAGTCAAAGTTTTATCAGTCACTTGTGTACGTGTATATATATATATGGTGCAGCATTTCCCCCTGCCCCTTGCCTTGGGAGAAGTTTTTCTCCTCTTGCAAGTTTTGAGGTACTTTCAGGGCCATAGAGAAAAACCCAGTGGGATAAGAAATGTAGACATTAAATGTAGAGGATATTCCACTTCCTTTGATTTATGTGGTCTAAAATGTAACTTCTGGCTGCAGTCAACATTTTGAGGCAATTGCATAGTACAGAGGGGAATAAGAAAGTGCCCTAGCTCTTTGCCCAAATGCTGAGGGATTGAAACTTCTTAGAGATGCTATGTAGGAGTTGAGTCTAAATTGTTTGGGTTTTTTTCTTTCAGACTTTGTTTTTCAGGGTTTTGAATCTGTCCTCTGTTGTAGCCCTTATGTTGTCCCTGCAGAGATCACAGCAACACTCCCAAAGCCAACTAGAACAGCCCTTTGGGGAATGTCCTGCTGTTCAGTGCTTTTCCAAACAATGCACGGAGACTGAAATGGCTTTTTTTCCCAGTTCCTTGTAATGTGCCTCTGTCCCCTCCCACAGTATGATGGATGAGATGGATGAGTGTGTTTGAAGAGGTGTTTTAGATAAGGTGCGGGAGGGTCACTGAACTCTGGGCTCAGGCAAAGAATAGCCCTCAGAGTTAGAGGCTGGGCACTGTTCTAGTTTGTTAGGAACCAGGTGAGTCCTGACATGCTCCAGGCTCAGACACAGCTCCACATCATGGCATTGCCGCCTCCTGAAATCCCAATCCATGATCTAGACAAGCAGCACTTAATAAGTCTCATTTATATACTCCGGGGAGGATTTCATCCTGGTCACCTGTGGGCTCTCATTCCTTGCCCTTAACTGCTCCTCAAAGGGACTAAAACTACTCAGAAGCACCTCTCAGACCCCGAATGCTAAACAGATGTTGCTGCTTCTCCCTTGCTCTAGGAACATTTGCCCCCCTCTTGTCTGCGTCCACCCACAGAGCACACACAATAGTCAGTGAGAATGCTGTGGTGCAATCAGAAAGCAGAACTAGCAAATGCTTTTCAGCGATGTGGAGGCAAGGAGAGGTTAGAAGGAGGAGCAACTCATGGAGCTGGTTCCTGAGATATGGGCAGTTTGCACTGTTCAGGGAGTGATCAAATTGTTCTTCCTGGGGCAGCAAAGGCTGCATCTTTCTTGCGGTTTGGGGAGAAGTGGCAGTACCACTCAGCCTTCAGAGGAGGGAGGTCAGCTAGAAAAAGCCTACTCAGGGTGCAGTAGGGAAGAAAATCCATCTGTCTGAATAGCCTTAATAGGGTCTGGGGACCTGCCACTCCGTCAGACTAATTCTTGGCACAGGGCTGGTGTTGCCAAGAGCTCCGTTTTCCTTCTGTCTATTGTTGCCAGGAGGATAGAGGAGAGATAAGGGCTGAGCAGGGCTCTGTGTAAATGGTCCTTCCTTAGCATCTTTCAGTTTAGCTGTCACCGACTGAGGCCCCCAAAGTACTTAGCGTGAGTAAAGTTTTCAAAAGCATGAGTAATTTAGGAGATTAAAAGGCATTTTCAAAAGTGTCGACTTTTCAAAGTGCCTAATTTCCAACGACTTTCAATGAGGTTTGGGAATCTTAAATCATCTGGTTGCTTCAGTGAATAGCACTGTTGATTGCAGCGTAATGCATCATCAGCTGGTATCCTGCTTGTGTCAGAGGTCAATGCTGAGTGACTCTGAGGAGGGTGTGCAAATCCCCATGGCTGAGCAATCCAGGGAATTCCGTCTGCCCCTTCCCCGAGGTAGCTTTGAGAGCGCAGAGCTATTCTGAGTTGTTGGCCTAATTGCACGGGGATGCTGTGGGAGAAGTTCACTTAGGCTCCCTTTTAAACCGCCTGTGTTTTTGTCAGGCTGGATCAAGTTTTGCTCTGCCCAATCTGCCACCTTTTTCCCCTTATCTTATTTTGTTGTGTATAACTTTCACTCGTGTCTTCTGCTTTTTGGTAGGAGACTCTATACATCTATGCATTTTTATTAACATATATAGACAAAATTTAATACATGAAAACTCTCGGTGTACAAACCGTAGGTTTCCTGTGTGTGCCTTTGGTCTTTGAAAGGGTCATGTGAAGGACTAGCTCAAACCCCTTGCTGAATTGTAGGCTCACAGAGGGAGAGATGCACATGTTTAGGAGGAAGAAGAGCTCAGCATTTGCATTTGGATGCATGTCTTATGGCTTCAGAGCTCTTTAGACTCCCAAGTGGAGCAACTTCGAAGTTCAAAGCGGTGTGATTTTTGGCAGGTTTTTTCCCTAAGACTTCTTCAGGGCATGAAATATTCTGCCCTCAGTGCATGTACATAACTCTCATTGGCCTTAAAAGAAGTTACATGCCTACATCAAAGGAAGGATTTAGCCCATAATGATTCATCGTGAGCCTGACAGGCAAACACAACAGTGAAGAGCTCACAAGCCAAAGCTCCTGAGCTACGGGGATGGCAAAGTTCAGATCTCTGCCAATCAGCCACATTGCTACTCTGATTTTCAGCAGTTTTTAATTTTTAGAATTGTTTTAGTGGGGATCAAACCACGTGTTATCCATCTGGCAGAAAGAAATGGTAGGGCTCAAGCAGAGGAGATAGCCCCTTTAACATCTTACGTGGGAGGTAAACCAGGGTCAAATTAAATTGTGGCGCTTTTTTTTCCTGGAAAGTGCACCTCCTTATCCCTGGTGCAACTGTGGTGACACAGAGCCACAATATTTCAAAGCGAATTAGAAAATACCTTTTTATTGAATGTGATTGCAGAAAGTCCTGGGAAGGAATGTGTTAATGACTGGTGATTGAATGCAGTGGTTTGCAAGCTCTAAGCGGCTTTAGTGTCTCCTACCACAGCCCTGATTTAAAATTCATAAATGCTAATCCTCCATAATTTACGGTTTAAAAAGCAGCCCCACTCACAGGCCCTGTGGCTACAGCTCTGTCAGAGTAATTATGCCGCCAAGCTGAAATTGGACTACTAACTGAGATATTAAACAGGGTAGGAAATCCTCTTCCCTGGCAGCCTACCCAATTATTCCAAATAAGCAAACAGATTAGTGAGTAATTTTCCAGTTAAATCTGGTGATTGGTGCCAGAATTGTATGTTAAATATTCAGAAGTAAATAGATTAAAGATGAAATGTCCCCTTTTCTCAAGCTTAATTTAGTGTGTATATTAAAACTTTTTAGGGGGGAAAAAAAAATCTCCATTGAAGTGCAATACGTTTGCTTTGAAAACAGAACCTTTCCTGGCTTGTTTGCACTTGGGGCAGCGCGTTCATTAGCTGGGGCACGCCGTGCCGAGGGAACCTTGTGCCACATTAGACACAGTATCAGCCCTGCTGTTCCTTTATCCCTCACCTTGGAGGAGCCCTCCTGGGTGGCAGCGCTGTGAGGCTGCACTCAGCCCTGCTGGGGACCATCGGGACAGCTGCTCACCGGGGCCGTGGGATACAGGGTGCTGCCGATCCGTATCGGCAGGACAGCAAAGGATTTGTAGGAATTAACAGTAAATATGGCTGTTTCTCACTCATTCTCAGCCTAGGGGCTGGGGAGACTTTTTTGTTTCTAAATTCAGCTTGAATTTCCCCAACTGATCTGCCCAGGTTGATGTCTTTTACCTTTCCAAACGCTCCTTGTAATAGGATGTTTGACTGGGACACAAAATAGAGGGAAGATGGGGGCAAAAGAAAGGAAAAGGTGGACTGAATGCCCAACACCCACCACTCCTGTGTATACAGGCAAGAGGCAGGGGGATGTGGGGCAGCTCATCTGGAGCAGTCCTGGAACAAGCAGTACATCGGTCCATCTGCTGCCCTCACACCACGGGCTGTGCGTGCTCACCCCAAGGAGCTGACTCAAGGAGCTGTGCCCTGACTAGAGAGCCAGGCAGCCTTCAGCTGCTGGAAAGGTGCTGCTCTGGAGAAGCTGTGCTGACACCTGAACCACTCCAGAAACTGTCTGTGGCTTGTGGCACCTCTCAGGAAGCAGGAGCAGCACCTCTCTCCAGAAGGGCTGGGGTGGTAGCTGCTGCACAGACCTGGGACTGGTTTTTTGCTGCAGGCACTGTGATGTTAGACACTGGGAAGTGCAGGTGGTGCACACTGCATTTTAGGACTCCGAAATTCAAAGTGAGTCTGAAGGAAATGTTTTTGCATTCATGGATTAAAGCAAGGACTTGCACCTAATTGCTGGAAACATGCATGTACATTTCAGTATGCAAGAGCACTAAGGAGAGGGAAGCTGCATTTGAGGAACTGGAATTGTTTTAGCAACTGGTGGAATTTGCTTTGAAGTTGTTTCAAGGATCCCAAACATTATGAACAATGTTTTACGCCATTTCTAGTGGGTTTTCTTTCCAGTTGCTAAAAGCCTGTTGTGCTGAGGAAGCGAACAGTCCTCTTAGCGGGCAAGTCAAGTGGAAGGAGCAGCACCTGTTTATCAAGAAATTGAGATACAGTAGCCTTAGGTTCAAAGAGCTTCAGACCTTCAGTGTTAGTTATGACTTTTCTCTTGGGCAGGTGAGAGGACCAGTTCCTTCTTAGGTCTGAGTTACATATTTTCGATATTTTAAGTCCTAATACACTCTGTAGAGTGAGAAATGTAAAGTTTTTATGAACTTGCCAACATTGACTTCACTGGAATACAGGAGGTGCATAATCTCCATCCTTCCTGAGAAGTTCCAGGGTTTGGTGATGGGACCAGGTCCCTAAGTTAAATAACTTGTTCACAAAAAAGCCAGCAGATGTTAGGCCTGACAGGGTATTTAGATCAGCCCCTCTCATACCTAGGCACAGTGGGCTGAAGGAGGCAGAAACTTCTGAGCCATTGGCCCACAGATTTGCTTTTCCACAGGGAAGTGCAAAAGCTGCAAGTAGGTAATGCTGAACACATGCCTAGAAAGGATTAGCTGAACTCCTGCACATCCCAGAGGCTTTTCCTTCTGCTGCATCCTCCCTGGAGAGGCTTTTTCACCTCAGCCCTCTGCTGGAATGTGCCTTAAAGGCATAATCAAGCTCATAAAAATTAAGTGGGGTGCAATTGTTAAAACAAAACAAAACAAAAAGGCCCTAACGAATTTTTTTTACTCAATAAATTCTCTAGAATCAATCAATTTATGTTTTTATTAATGTCAGAGCTCACAGCGTAGTTTCTCTTTCTGTGTTTCACGGGGCTGTAGGGGCTTTTGTTAAGGTTTGGATTTTTTCCACACCACTACACACAAGGACATTTTGGCTTTGAATTGAGAGGAGTTAAAGTCAAAACTACAATTTATTTTTTTTTTAGCTTGTGAACATCCTTTGGATCAAATCTAAAGGCTTACCTGTTCAAAGCTGGAATGTCCTGATGGATGTGAAGGGATCCAGGATGAGGATAGAGCCCTGTGGATGCCAGGTAGTTAGTTACATGACACTAGATTTCTAATGTTATACAATTTCTACCTCTCTGATAAGTTCACTCAGTAGTGCTAAAGATGCGTTTTCTTGATTATTTTTATACTAATGGTAACAAAATGGGAGAATTTATGGCATCCTGTCTGCACAGATCCTTACCACACACTCTCGCTGCCAGAATGCTGATGGTTCAGCATACGCTGCACATTTCAGACCTTCCTTGTATTGAGGGAGAGTTGTGATTCTCATTGCTTCAAAGTACTCCAAATGTCAGTGCTTTCCAAGTATCTCATGTCTCCCGTCTGCTGCCCTGTCCCTCTAACCCAGGGATTTTACAGTTTTTCTAAGTACGATAGAAGTCACTTTGAAGGATGTCATTCTCAGGCAGGTTTGTCAGTTGAGTCTTCTCAGCAGAAGCCATTTGAGTCTCCTGCACAGTAAAACAAAATGTTTTCAGTTGGTTCCTGATTCTTTAAAATCTTCTGTGTATGTATACAGGGATGAAGGCGATGCTTTCAACTTGCCTGTTAGATCTTTGTGGTCAGCCTGGGTTTATGTACATTTGGCTAATCATTCTAAGGTTGTGAACGACCATCACATGGGAGCTAGAAAGTGAGTGAACATGAAGGAAAGAGCTGGACACAACATTTGACGTGATGGAATAGGTCAAGTATCCATTCATCAACTGTAGTTCCTGCCTCTGTGAGTGGTGCTGTCTGAAGACTCTGAGCAGTCTGGATTCATCTCACTGGGTCTGCCCATTTTATTCACCTGACATTTAGGTGAGTGAAGAATTTATTGTTAGTCCCTGGCTTTGTTTATTCTTGAGTCCCAGAAGCACAGTGCTTAGTGGCTGTAACCAGTGAATTCTCTGTAGTAAAAACACCGATATTTGTGTCCTTAGAGTTGCTTATATGCAGTCGTTTTTAAAAAAATTAAAATCTTTCTCATGTGCTTCCTCAATGATATCCCACTACAGTGAGTTTCCAAGGTTAATTATACGTTTTGCTCAAAGCTACTTCACTAATAGGGTCCTCAGGATGAGGGTTGCTGACCCTTTTAAGCCAGTGAACTAAAGCAAACAGCAAAACAACCCACTGAGGCTGTTAGCTTGTGGGTGGCTGTTTGTCTTTCTTGGTTCCTTTTCATCAGGGCAGCCTTCCTGAAAAGACAGGTAATCAAGCTTCCTCTGCTGGCATCATGGAAACAGAGATGAAGACAATGCTTTCATTCTTGATTATCCTAAGTGTCAGTATTTTGGTTTTGAGATGAGGTTGTGATCACCTTTCCTCACTGCTGGGGATGCCTGTGGTAGGGGAGGGACCTGGACAGCCCTGCCCTGGGTGGGCTCAGCTGAGGTTCAGGAGTGGCTGGGGGCCAGGCCTGAACTCTAAGTGGCCAGTTCTGTCCACTAATGCATTCCCTCTTTGCTGTATTTTAAATGCTTCTAAATGTGAATGGAAGTAGAAATCATTTTGGCAACTTGGAACAGAATGCCATGAAGAAGAGTTCCTTAAAGGAATGAAGAGCACATAATTTAATCAGTGTTTGTAGCATTTAATCTTAAAAGCCTTATATCTTATGTATTTTATGTATCTGTTTCCCTGAAGAAAGCAGATAAGGGCATCCAGTGCTTCAGCAGCTCGTGCCAGTGAACCTGAAAAGGAACATGTGGTTCTAAATAAAATACAGGTGGTCAGGACACACTCTCATTAGCTAAGGTGTGCCAGTGACACTAAGGATTTTAAGGGAGCCTTGCAGGAGGTGAGATCAGTAAGGGTTTCCAGTCTCTCTGGGGACATTACCTGGATGCAAGGACAGCTCAGACCTCACAGCACGGGTGGTACACGCAAGAGTGAGAATTTTGCACCCTTACACCGGTTCTGTGGTTACAGGGGAAAGGGAAAAGTGTTTCTGGAATAGCTTTTCTGAATAAGTGGCCAGTCTCAGCCAGGCCCTCTGTTTCTAACATACATGATGTAAAAGATCATTCAAGAGATGAATTGATGTTTGTCAGACTGAAGAGATCGGCTCCATATTTCTCCTTGAAATAGTCTTCTGGAGCACTGTGTGTCTGAAGGCTGATGAGGACAGGTTCCAGGCTCATGTATCTCCCATTTAAGACATCCCACTGTCCACCCAGGAAAAGAAATCAACTGGTAGTTCTCAATTACCACATAAAATTTATAAGGAGAGATGATATCTCTTAAATAACTGGGTCCCAGACCATCTAGGGCACTACAGACTTCAATCAGTGCCTTGAAATGTATTTATAAGCAAATAGAGCCAGGAGTGTTTTGTGCTATTAGGCCACTTCAGCAAATCACTTAAGCGTTACTTAACACATGTGAAGTCTGCTGCACCCAAGGCAAATTCTGGATATGATAAACTCTTTGTCCATAAAATGTCCCCCTCCGGATAATGCAGCACCACTTTATAGCTAAGGGTGATTTTGTGTCTGTCTCTCTCAATGGGAAAAAAAATCTGGAAGTAGAGCTGTTGTGGTGTACCTGTACTGTTTGTGTGATTGGTCTGCTAAGTGCATAAATCTCAAATGATAGAATTTTGTAATATACAGTATAACCCTTGGCAAGTGTTGTACATTTATTTTCACAAGTGAGGGAGTGACCCATAACTCACATCCATCACAGTATATGAAAGCACAGCTCACTGTAGTAGAGCAAGCAAGGAAATCATTCATACATGGGATGTTATTCACTTCAACCTTTCCCCTTTCCTGAACGCAGTCAGGATCTATATGTCTGCTGCTGCATGCTCTGTGTGCTGGCATAGATGTATGATGGCATCACAGAAACTGGAAGGGGAAGAAATGAGATAGGAACAGAAAGGGGTGTGGGCAAATGTTGTCTGAGCTGATGGAAATTTAAGTGGTCAGGCTTGTCAAGGAGAAGGAAAACTGCAGGGCTGGAGAATGACTGAGATTAGAACTGACTTTTGGAGAAATGAGAGCTGAGATAATACCTTTCAGTTCAAAAAACATGGGTGACGGCACAGAGTGAGCATGGGAGAACTGGAAATTAAAACAGTACATAAAACGGAAATGTATTTGATGTAAGGACAACAAAGTATGTATCATTCTTTCAATTCTGGTCTGGCTCCTCTGTCATTATTCCCCAAATTTAATGCCGTACTTTTCAACAGGACCTCTATCTTATAGCAATTTCTGTGAAAAATCCCCTTCACAAAATGGCCAGAGAAGCTGAAGAGAAACATTAATTTTGGGACTTCATCAGTTCTTGGCATCTACCTGCTTTCACCAGGCTTGCACACCCACTGTGCGCTCTGCAGAAAGTCTGTGTCTTTCCCTCTGCTCTGTGTGAATGGTAAAATTAGCTTTAGTTGTATACTGACCACACCAAGCCACCTGGAGAGATTGTGGTCCGACATTTCTTTGCTAGAAACAGTGAGCTCTGTCCCAAATTTCTGAACAAGCAGGAGAGGCAAAGGAGAAGGTATGGTTATTTCCCATGTGGAATGATTTCACGAATTTGCCAAGGGACATAGAGGAATCATGTGTTAGAAGGAAGAAATGTCTCTGGGCTTCCCAAACCCCAATTTAGCAGTGTAGCTGTAAGATACTCTTCCTTTGTACTTGCATCCAGTTGTAGCAGGGTTGCCATTCCATGGTTTATACTTGGACAGATGGTTTGGGAGATCCCCTGGGAGATGGAGGAGGAGAAGGCTGCAAGTTCAGGCAGCTTAAGTAGAAGAGAAAAAGTTTCTTGGTAGACAAGTTGAGAGCTGCTGGCTTGCTTTTAAGAGTAATCATTTTGCAACTTCTGACAGGGCTTAGTTCTAGGTTTCACTCTCCACTCGGGTCCTAGCCTGTGGCACATGTTATAGGTAATAACCCAGCATAGCTCAGACACAAGGGATCTCGTGTGCCACAAAGTAGGAGAAGGGGGAGCCCGGATATTCCTGACCTTGATGCTTGAGGCAATTTTTTTTTTCTCAGAACTGACTTCCTTTGCAATGAGCGTAACCCTTTTGTCATCTGCACCGTGCTCCCCTTTGTCATTGCACTGCTGGACTCACATCCTTGAACTTAGAGCACAAAAACCCCTCTGGTTTTTCAACTGATGGTTTGTTTGTTTTTCCTCTTTGGTCGATGCTGGGATCAGTGATGTCAACTTGTTCTATTTGCTTTGACAGGAAAATGTTTTCAGAGTTCATTAGGATGGCATCAATTCTAACATTTGGCACATGAACATTTGATGACCTTCATGTGGGGGAAGAAATATGTAGGCAAAACTTCCATTAGTTTGAAAAAACACTTCCACTCCCCACCATTCCAATTCCTGAACTGCAGCTTCAACCAGAAGTTTTGTGCAGTCCCTGTTTGTGATCTGCCAGTGGAGACTGTTCGGAACCAATGGCAGATCACAAACATGGACTGCCAGTCCTGGAACTGTTTGGAACCACTTCATACAAAGTCTGGACTGAGGCTGCAGTTGGATACAGCTCTCCACTCACCTGTAAGGAAGGTGCTGCCAGCAGCCAGGCTCCTTGGTTCTGTTTGGCTCAGCTGGTGGAGTCAGCCCAATGTAAAGGCATTGGCATCCCATGCCTCCAAGTGCAACACATTCCTAATGCTTTCCTGGTAGTTCCCCTCAGCGAGATGATTTCATTTGGCCACTTTGGGCTCATTTTCACCAATTACGGGGCTCATTAAAAGAGCTGGACTGACTGGCATTGCAGCAACTGAACTCTGAGCTTATCCACAGAAAAGAAATAGCAGGTGTTGGCTCTTTCCTCTTCAGGGCCACCTGCCCTACGCTAACAGAGCCTCTCTCTCTGAGTAAGAGGGAAGGAGAATGCTCGTGGCTTCCCATGGCCTCTAACAGTGAGGGACCAAGTAATAGCAAGAACTTTTGCAGTGAAGAAACCTCTTCAAAAGTAGCTGGCCTGAGTCCACCAAACTATTCTCACTGACCACCAAAAGAGTTGCTGACAGCCTCTGGTTGCTGTCAGCCAATGGGTTTAGCAAGGACCAGGTAGGAAGTGAGAGGCCATTTTTTGGCCATCATTTGTCCTTTGAGCCTTCCCTCTGCCTTAGAACTGTAATAGTCCTGCCAAACAGCTCTGTTTTTCCTAGTGCCAGTCTCCAGCCCTTTACTCTGACCTATCTTAGCTCTTATTTGCTTTTTCTTTAGGATTCACTGTGTCTTTATGTTTTTCTCTCATATCCTGTAATCAAGTGAAAGGTGTCTCTGAGGACAGAGGGGATTTGTACTCAGCCTTTGTTTGCTCTTTCCCGACGGTGCTGCCTGCTGGAAGAAAAGCCAAACGCTGCCCGTATGTTGCTGTGCTCCCCTAAATTACAGAGGGTGAACATTTATGGCTGTTCTCACTGTTGCTTTCTCCATACTTTTCTAAATGATACGTTTTCACAAGCAATTACTGAGATAGGCAGTCAGGACTGGTTTTTGAGGTGTGCCACTTAGTGGCCTACACATAAAAATGGGAGACAGGAGGAGGAGGATGGCAGAGGCTTAATACCATGCCTTGCTTAAGAGAATGTCCTTCAGGTGAGCAGAATCCTGCACCTTGTAAAAGTATGACTTTAATTTTGCCTTTCAAATATGAACTAAGCAGGGCTGTCAACACATACTGTGTTCTCCCTTGTCAAACTATTTCACTTGGTCTGTCAGCTGTAAACAGCTTAAGAGGCATGTCATTCCAGCATTATTATAGCACTTTTAGATTTGTTTTTAGATTGGCTCTGTATCTGTTCCTGCAAAAGGTGTAGATACAGAGATGACATGGGTTATTTATTGTGTTACTGCAAAATGCTGCTTGCTGTTTTGTGGCAAGTGCCGAGTAACTCCATTTCAAATAATGGGCACTGCGGAGTAATAATCCTGTAGTGCCATGGTAATACCACTGCCATACTTTGTCACATCGCTTGTGTCAGTGGAGCAGAGTGCTTCCTTCTCTGAGGGTGTCTATGCCCTTGCACTTCATTTGAAGTTTCTTTTTTTCCCTGGGAGATCAGGGAAGCAGAATTAAGACATGTGGAGAAAGAACTGTGATCAACAGACTCTGTACTTTTGTTTTTTTCAAAAAGTTGCTTTACATATTCAAATAAACAGTGCTTAAGCTGTTGATGACAGCTTAACTACTTCATCCCAGAAGGTTTTGACAAGTGATTTTCAACGTTTTGGTTTCTCAGGATTTTGATAACCCCCAAAAAGCATGAACTGAATTTATATGTCACATGTTTAATTTCTTTGAGATGCATGTATTATGTTACAAAAGCAATAAGGAGGGAGTAAGAGGGCAGGGTGATACACTCCATGTTTATGATCATCAGCTTCTTCACCGTGTCATTACAAGAGCAAAAATGTTCAGAGATACGGAATACGCAAAGCACTCGAACTTTCCTTGCCAACCCGTCTGGATTATGGTTTATACAAATTGTCAGTGCAATTTCCCTGTGACTCCACTGAAATCCACAGAACTGCACCCATTCTCACTGCAGAGAGCCTGAGCTGCTTCCCTCATCCCTGGCTGCTGCCATGTGTGTGCTGTCCCTATATTGTTGGCTCCCTGGATGTGGACAGTGGCACAATGGGGGTTTAATGTTGCTTGAGCTCTGAGCAACAGTGAAGGAGAAAGGTAGATGTTTTCTCCCCAGAAATGCCTGAGTTTCTGGCTGTCCACATTCTATAGTCTCTTCTTCAGAAATAACACCAATACCCAAACTGATCTTCACTTTAATACCAAACTGGAGTGCGGACCAAGTGTTTGAAGCAAAATTTGTTTCATTTCTGTTTTGGGAATTAGGTGTTCTCCAGTTTTGGATTGCTTCTTTTTCTCTGCCTACATTAAAGGAGAAAAAAGATGGGATACACCTTGTAACTTCCCGGGACCTTAAAAAAGAAATGGGGAAAAATACAGGGAGAGAATTGCTTTTGTAAAGCTCCAAAGCTACATATTATATTTTGCTTAAAAAACACTCATATTTCAACATTGTACCTCAAAATCTTTTGGATATTACCCAGTATCTGTTTATTGGTACTTATGTCATGAGTGCTTGATAGAACTAGAATCACTGAAATTTAGAATTAGAATATTAGAACTAAGCATCTTAAAAGTATGGAAACCCCTTCATTTAACTTATTCAAAGCTCAGGACATTGCCATCCTTTTTCTACACCAGAATTCCACTTATTTTATTGTGTAAAAGAGTTGTTTCCATCAGTACTAAACAGCGCATGTCCTTAATAATTTTTAAAGTAGTAGGAGCTATTTTATTTTACTAATTATTATGTCAACTTAAAGCATGTCAGTATAAATTCTTATTTTATAGTAATGCTATAATGACACAAAGGAAACCTCATGCATTCTAAATAAAATTTGACACTTTGAATTTACTGAAGATGGTTTTTTTTCTTTTACTCCCAAATAAGTGCTATTTTGAGTATTTTTCAGGGAAAAAAAAACCCCAAAACAAACAAAAAAAACCTCAAACCAGAACCCAAAAAATATAGATGTTTCATCTAATTGTGAATTTGTGCTTTTTAAGTATTAAAATGTCCCCTAAATTGAAAAATCCAATTTCAATTAATCAAAGTGCTGCCAATGGAGATCATAGGTGGCTTTTCAGACATTCCAGGGTCAGAGACCCTGGCCAGAGGGTCAGGTTTGATTTGCTAAATCCAGCTTTAGTTGCTGCAACTTTCTTCTGGTACTGGATAAGTAGTACCTTTCTGATAATTTGGGAGCTTCAGCAAGTATTTAGTATCTCAATAAATTGTCTTTAATTTGGCAGGTTACAGTGTTATCTGCATCCTGCTGCTTTGGAGAGGTGGAAGGCAGGAGCAGGCATCTTTTTTTTGGTTTCCCCCTAAAGGAGATGGGAAAATGGGAGGAGACCTGACAGCTTTTGACAGGGTGAGGGAGATAGCGTTGCCTTTGTAAGGAAAAAATAGCCTCCTCTGCAAGAAGGAGGGGCTAGGAAGACAAAAAATAGGCATTTTCAATATATTACAAACAAAATTATCTGCCAAAAGGGCCAGATAATTATCCTAATGTGATTTTTGACCAAGATAAATTCACATTCTTTTATAAACTGGGTAACGATTTGAATCTTATGCAAAACCTAGAAATAAATCTAAAAAATATGATAATGTAATAAAATTGAAATTATTAGCAGTCCAAGTGCCATACTTGAGGCAGTAAAACCTTTTAAGTTCCAATGGAAAATAGGCTAGTAAACCTGGAGTAAGTTACTCTACTTTAATCACTTGATAAATAGCTACAATGTTTGGAAGAATTGATAGTGTCATTACAGCAACATCCCCTTTTATAAACAGCCTGGCGCTGATTTGATTCTAATTGCTGCCAGAGGAACAGTATCAAAGTAGTGCTGCTCCAGCAGTGTAACCCGTGGGGTGAGCAGCAGCTGAAATGAACTGCCTGAAAATGAAGGAAGCCCAGGTTTTTCAAAGGCACGGATTCTAATTCTGGGAGTGATGGAGGAGGGCTGAGTAAATTCAATGCTGGGAGAAACTACAGAGGAAGTGCTTAACGAAGTAGACAAAACAAGCTCCTCTGAGTGCACAAAATAGTGGCAAAACAGTGGGAGAAACTGAGAGATTTGAACATGAACGTGTGTTTGATTTCCCACCACAAAGAATTCTCCTGCTGGGCCAGTGTGGCTCCACTACCAAACTGCAGCTCTGGCCTCCCTGGTTTCAGGCACCAAAGACCTAATTTTTGAGACATTCTTGATAATTACAGCATCTTTGCATACTTGTGGGCACTGTGTCCACCTTTTGGTGCCCATGAAAGCACCAACAAAATTAAGATTGCTTTTGCAAATTGTGTCTTTAGCAATTCTCTGTTTTTGCTCTGCAAATCCTGGATTTTACTTTTCTCAAGCTATGGAGGAGGAATCAGCATTGTACTGATAACTGCTCTGATGGTTGAGGGCAATAAATTTACATTTATGTGGGAAAAAAACTAGAACACATGCTTCTAGGCTGGGTCTTCTTTCAAAAACTAACAAGAAGTTGTCTTATTTTGGGAGTGGTAGGAAGAAAAGCAGGGCTCCATAAGGAGAGAAGAGGAGGAACATGTTTAATAGTTCTGTCATGTTAACAACAAACCCAAGAATAAACAGAAATGCAAAGGGGAGAGGTGTTTATGTTTTTAAACAAATCATGCGATAAGCTTCTCCCATAGATTGAGGACTAAGTGAAATATGTAAAATAGCTTATTGAAGAAAAAATTGCTTCAAGTGGGACTGAATGGCTCAAGAGATTAGTGATGGGATAATAGCTTTTCTCCATTTAAGTGGTAGACCAGTTCAAATCAATTCTAGGTCTCTAGAGACTGGAAGGTGTTGCTATCCTGTGACTCCTCTGCAGTTATTTGAAATGATTTTTTGGTCTCAATTCCATCCTTAGTCGCCAGAAAATTATCCCCAACCCAATCAGCACTGAATTGCTTTGAGCTAACAGTTGTGTCCTCCCCCTAAAGATGCACAGCCCTCAAGGCTGTGCGTAGGAATGGCAGCTGTTTTATTTAGCACCATGTTGCTGGTCAGAAATATTTTTTCTCCCGTGGAATGGACAGATTGCACAAAAGAAGAGACAACTTGGAATACGATGCAAGGCAAAAACATTCTTTAAATAAATGCCATGATTCGTTGGTTTAATGTGGATTTCTAGGGAGAACAGGGGTACTTTTGGACACTTCCAGCTACCCCTCGCTTGCACCCAGGACCTGCCTGCCTGCAGGCTGTGTTATGACTTTGCCCCTACATCCATGTAAATCATGGAGCAGGGCCACAACTTGGAAAACAGCTATTGGTTATAAGGAGCAACTGGAAAATTCATACTGGCTGCATGCCCTCCAGGTTTGTTTTGAAGCATCTATTTAGTGTGTGAAGCTGGAGCAGTGAAGTGATGCTAGGGACACACCAATGTATGGCAGCTCAGAATTTTGCCTATCAATTCTATTCTGAAACATTATAACATTATAAGAAAAAATGGCAGACGCCGATTATTCTGCCTAATGCAAAGATTAAACAAACAAGTAGGAAGCAATTCTCACCAAGATGAGGATGATTTGGATCTTTTAGTGGCTCTAACAGTAGGTCTAGAGCTAGTGAACCACAGCAGAATTCTTATTATTCAGCGTACCAAAGAAAAAAGAGACCTTGGGTTATTGAGAAGAATCTCAGCAGTTTTGTGTGTATAACTGCTTGGAAAAAACAAATAGGATATTATGACAATGTAAAGGTGTTGGAGAATTGAAATCACATGGTTAAAGTCACATTTTCTATAAAACTGGTGCAATACAGATTCACTTGCAGTTGGCTTGCAGGAGAAATTTTATTTTTGCCTTAACCCAGACAGCTCTAGGTTTAAGAACGCTTATCAGGGTGAAAGGCTAAAGGGGTTAAGGGAATAAGGCACGACAGAGGTGACCTATGGGAACTTTCATTACTACATGGAGCCTTGATGAGTGAAATGAGAGGAACTGCTCTCCATCATGAAAGGCTGAAATGTCGAGGGAGCAATCACAAATTAATCTATTAAGAATAAGTAGGAGGCTGAACACTGACTCAAAAGGATGGAAATATATGGAATAAACTGCACTGTAAAATCACAATGATTTCTAGACACAATCTTAAAGACATCCATCTATGATTTTTACAATGAAACAGGGATTTCTATACTGTGTGTATATTTGAGACAAAGTTTAAGCAGATCAAATCGATCTCTTTCAGGTACTCCCAATATTTGTAACGATCAGGCCTGAATGAGAAGTTCTGCTCTGATTTGTGTGGCTTTAACCAGAACAATGTGTCAGGAATTTTTCTGTTGTTTTTTTTTTTTTTAAAGACGTACAAATAAAATGCCTCAAAGGCAGTTTTCTGGGTGGTGGTTTTCCTTTTTTGCTGTGAAATTTTTAACCTGAATTTAGTGTTTGTAAGAAGTGCTAGGTGATGATATTGTGTAACTGAAAGCCTCTTTTTATTGACAGGTCACGAACACTCAAGGCTGCAGAAATTTCTCAGTGTCAGACTGCAGAGGTACACTCCCCACAGCCTGAAGGAATGAACTTCCAGGAGGAAAAATGATAGGTCTGTGTCAGTCAGTCCAATCTAATGTTAAATGTCTCTGCACGATTGTTTTTAAAGAGTTTGTATCCCAAGGATGTGGAGAGAGGCATGAGAAGTTGCCCAGCTGCCAGAACCGTGCATTATTTTCTCCGTTCCCCAGCCCTGGTTACAGCTTTCTGAAGTGTTAATGCTTTGTCCACCAGTGGCTGGAGTTGGGCTTGACCCGGTTTACCAAGTGTGTTTTGGTGGAATTGATCCAGCAGGACGTCCCCAGCTCCCACTGTGGTCCTTGGGAGCTGAGGCTCCGTTGTTTGCTCAGTGCCCGTCCCTGACGCCGATCTTTAGGCCTCAATGTTAATCCTTTCACGAAGCTCACGTAGTTTCAGACTTCTACCTTTGCTGGCTTATTATAGCCCAGGAAGATGAGATGTGACTATGCTGAGATACAACCCCCAGTGATGGCACTTTATAATACTGTATAACTGGAGGATTGCTATTGTAGGCAGAGAAAAAGGCAATAAAGCAGCATTGATATCCTGCCTGCCCTCTTACAGGAGTTATTGAATCAAACCTACCAGAACTGCCAGACAAACAATTTGCAGCTGCAGTCTGAAGCCTGACAATGACATAGAATCAAAAAGAAATAGTTGGAGTGCATGGGCTTGTGAACTCCTCTGCGACCCACCACAGCAGGCTCCCTAGGATTGTTCTCCTCTTTCTGGTTCTTTGCCTGTACAATTCCTTCTCTTTCCCTTCCTTTTCCTCTCTCCTGTTTTCTCTCCTACATCTTGCCATTTTCAGCTTTTCACACCTTTTCCCCTTCCTTTTCTTTCTCTCTCTCATTGCCTCGCTATTTCCTTCTGCTGCCTCCAATATACCTCTTGCTTGTTTTTACTTTGTGAGTTCAAGTGCTCTGCTGTGTTTCTCATTGTCTCCATTTCCCTAATTCTTTCTTGGTTTTGATTAATTTAATTCCCTTCCTCCCCAGTTTCCCATAATCTTTCCTATTCTCTCTTCCTTGCTGTACCTTTTTTCTGTTTCCTTTCTCTTTTCATTTTACTACTCATAGTTTCTTCTTTTCCTGCCAGTTCTACTACCTTCGTTTCTCTTGAGCCGTATTTAGCCAGTAGCTGAGCTCTATGCTGCTCTTACTCCTCAAATGTGAGGACTTAAACATTTCCTGTGCACTAGGATTTCCAACGTGCCAATCCAGCTCAGCTAAGGGGAACTGATGTGGTTTGGCTCTAATGTCTATGAGGAGAGATACTGCAAAAGCCAGCGTAACAGTAGCACTCACCAATGCTCTTGGGCTTGTGACCCTACTCTCATAGTTGGATTCAAAGCTTATCAAATTAATGAGTTCTGGATCAGACCTGCAAGTAACAACATCTTATCAGATTTCTGTCCTTTATTTCAATGGAAATCTCAGTGCTCTCTATTTCTTCTAGTGTTTGCTTTGGCTCAGGATATTATGTTTGGTTTGGGGGTTTTTTTCCAAATAATTATTCTAAAGTACATATAATGTATGTAGGGTTCAATGAAAAGGGACCATACAATGAAATATGTTCAGACTCATATGTACATGTATAAAAGAATTCCTACTTTTTGGATGCCCATAACAGTTATCTAGTACTTCGAGAAATATTTTGCCATTCCTTTTCTTCTGTCCTAACCAATATCTGATGATTAGCCCTCTAAACTTCAGATGTTCAGTCTCCAAAGTGGCTGGCAAGAATGTTGATAGTACACAAATCCTCTTTTTTAATTTTTTTTTTCACTCATCCTCAGTTACAGGCTTGGATTTTGTTCCATTATGGATGGGGGTTTTTTTCAGTTACTTTGTGCTTTTTATGTTCCTTGGTTTACTTATTTTCTCTATTCTCTTTGCCCAACAACTTCCACGTAGAAACATTTTGAGTTGCTGTTCTTCACGACAATATTTGAGGAGACCTTATAACAGCCTTCCAGTACTTACGTGGGGGCTGACAAGAAGGGTGAAAAGGGATTTTTCCCAGTGGCAGGGAGTGATAGGACAAGGCAGAATGTCTTCAAACTGGAAGAGAGTAGGTCTAGGTTAGATATTAGGAAGAAATTCTTTACTATCTGGGCAGTGAGGCACTGGAACAATTTGCTCAGAGAAGTTGTGGATGTCCCACCCCTGGAGGTGTTCAGGGTTGGATGGGACTCTGAGTAACCTGGTCTAGAGAGCTTAAGGTTCCATCCACCTCATGCTGAGATTCACGAAGTATTACTCCACTTCCTTTCAAAAGGTGGTTGATGTTGCTGGTTATTTATATGTTCTATGAGAGCCTCACCATAAAGTGACCTCTTGAGAGGGGGCTGCCGCCAAGGCCAACTCCCATTTCTCTCCTCATCACTGGAATGCTCTGGAGCTGTGGAAGCTGTCTGAGAAAGGATTTGGGGTACTCACCATAGGTGACCACTAGCAGGCCCAGGAACCAAGTCAAGCCCAGATCTTGTTGACAAGACGCCACCTTTCCTTCTGTAAAATTATGCATGACAGAAGCCCCTCTTCCTCTTCTCTTTCATCTGCCTCCTTCTGTCTTTCCAGCCGCTGCTCCTGTGAAGTTCAGTGCTGGTGACAATGGAAAGAAAGACAGTTCCCGTCTAATCCAACCCTTTCTGCTCTGATTGGATTTTTCTCCTTGCATCTGCTTCTTTATATGATTTAAAACCTTAAACTCCTTGAAGGTTTTCCATTAAGATTTGGAGCACAATTTGGAATGGAGGGAGCAGTCAGAGCATTACCTAAAAAGTGCCAGTTTATTTTTAGCTAATGGAAGACGGGGTCTGATTGGATTAGGCCAGCGATGTGAGTATCTGGTGGAGGCTGCTATCAACACATCAACAGGGGAAGGGTTGAGTACAGTTCCTTTCACTTTCTCTCACTCATCCCTTTTACCCTCTTGTGCTTTGCCTTTCTTCACCCGGTAAGTGACACTTGCAGCAGCAGCAGTGCAAATTCTTGGGTGTGTTCTAGTACTGATCAATGCAGGAGTAAATCCCACAGTCTCTCCTGCTGCTCCGCATTTGCCACCTGACAGCAGTGGATGCTCAGGAAGACCGAGGGGTAAACTTTTAAAGCTTCAGCCTGGATTTTAGCCATGTGACAGCTATTAAAGCAATTGGGAGCCAGGTGGCTAAAATCCAGTGCAATTCTTTGTAATGGTACCCCTGAGAGTGCCCATCTCCTTTTAGCACTACTATTGATTAGGCAATTCTTGACTTTGAGAAACAAAATTGGTGTGTGCATCAAGGTTCTTTTCCTCAATTTGGCCTGGTTTGAAATTAATTGTTCAGCCTTAGCCATTATCGTAAGCAGCTTTAAGCTTTGATAAATTTCAGTGTGATCCGAGTTTCCTATCCCCCTTCTCTATGGAGGCCTGTTGTTTACTTGTCTTCGCCAGGACATCTCCAGAGCTGTTTGGTCTTTATCTTCATCTCCCGCATTGATCCAGTTATGTTGTCCAGTGTGATTGCCCAAGCTCGGTGAAATGCTGGGGGCTTTATTTAATGGCTGCACACAGTGCATGGCGGGCAGGATTGAGGCCAAGGGGTACTTGGTTTTCAGGAGCTGCAGTCATTTTATGAGGTAGACCATGTTGTGTTGTAGCGTGTGGTCCAGCCCCTGCCTCTGCCTTGACTGAATGGATGTGGAGTTCTTAGAGGGAGCCCATACACCTTGAGCAAGTTGCTCCTAACTTCAGGAACACTTACTGAGTGTTTGATGATTACTAGGGGTTGAAGTGCCACGCAAAGCTACATGAACGTATACTTATGTTTGTGAGAAGATGAAAATAGTCGTGTAAAAATAAGGAAGGTGGTTCCCCAACCCTCTTACGTTTTGCATTTCCCTTCCAATATACTCCCCTTTCTTCCTTATTTTTCTAAGGTGTAGGAAGACTTTTCAGCATGTCATATCATTATTTGTGGAGAGACAGGACATGTTCTGCATGACGATGTGCCCTTTGTTTTGGGAGTTTAATGCATCATAATTATTTATGTGGGTTTTCCCATCTGTTACTTTTGGGTGTTCTAGGGTACTCTTGTGAACTGTTAGTTAATGTTAAGTACTGCCACAAGTGACTGGCATTGGATAGCTTTTTCCTTCAATAAAACCTAAAGCGAAAGCTGGGCTGGACCTAGATGGAAAAAGCTCTCAAGCCAGTCCAGTGGTTCAGCAGCCAGGTAAATCTGTGTGAAGACTCTAGAGTCTGCTGCTGGATCACTTCTCTGAGGGCTTCCCCTCTCCTCCTTGTAGCCCACTTATTACTCTCAGTAATCAGGCCAGAGGAGATGGTATTTAGCATTTCTGTGTTGCCAGAAGACCTTTGTTGGGATGTTTGGGTGTGGGGTGAGATATAAACAAGGGAATTGGAGATGGAAAGGAAATTCAGAAACACTGGCTTCAGAGAAACAACTATTTCTTATTCCTGTTTCTGTTCAGACTGGGAGAAAGCAGCTCCTCAGGTGTCACAGTAAACTTAGGAAGTCCATCACCCCCTTGCCAAAGAATATTTATTTAGGAGCCCCACAAGCAGCATTATAAGACATCCCTGTCTGTGTTGAGCTGGGAGGTTTTCAAAGCCCAAAACATTCTGTTTGAACAAGCTGCTGTATTCCAACAGAAGTTATTTCATCTGAAAATTCAAAGACAGTTCTACTGAAAATTCAGCTCTTCATGAGCTTGGTGTGAAATGTGATGCCAAGATTACATGGACAGCGTTGCTGCCGGACTGAGGTGGAGCTCCAAGAAAAGGAAAAGTGTGCACCACCTCTCCTATTCCAGTCAAGTTCAATCGGAGTTTTTTTGGAAGGATATTTTTAGAAATCCTAGCAGAATGACAAATTCCAAGACCTGTTAACATACATATATATATAAATAAATACATATATATAGATATAATGAAATTATACAGAGCACAAATAGTGCAGAAACATGAATATTGAAAACTCCAAGGCAGATTGCTGAAGCCTATGTAAAAATACGTGCACCTTTGGTAGTGGAGGCCTTGCCAAACTAATTAATGAAGCATATGCAAACGTTCTACTCTGCAAACATACTTTGTGTTTCATTAGATTCTCAGAAATCAGTATGGGGAATCTGAAGGAAAAGGTATTTGATCTTTAAATTTTTGTTGTTGCAGGAAAACACATCCTTGTGTTGTTTTACATTCACAGCTGATGTTATGTCACAAAGTCTGATATTCGTAAAGAGCTTTATATTTGCATTAAAACCTCCTCTGTTTTAATTGAGGTTTCTCAGCCACACATCTGAAACTGGAGGTTTTCCACAAATATTTCAAGTGGAAGTAGCTTCTGTGCATAGAAATAAACCAGATATTTCCCATGTAGGTAGTACTTAGCACAAGGGAGGTACTGCAGACATAAAAATGCTGAAGGGCAGAAGAGGAGCTCCTTCTCCCAGAGTTCACTGAGTGGGCTCACGATCTGTGACTCTCACTCTCTTCTGTGGTGTTATTTCCATTTTACAGACCAAAACAGAGGGCCAAAGGGGTTGGGAGAACAGAGCTGTGCTTTGATGGGGAGAGAGGAGAACGTGTGTGTAGCTGTCTTCAAATGGCTCCGGATTCTTTTGCTCTGTGCCGTCCTTTTGAGCCAAATTACTGGTGGGTTTTCCAGGCTGGGGGAAGCAGCAGGGATCAGTAGTGAAAAAAGGGAATTATTACCTAATTTTGTTCTACCCATGGTGTAATCCCGTTTATTTGCAAAGAACAAACATGGTTCCATTGGCTTTCCTGAGCCATAGGAAAGATTCTACAATGGTTAATGTATTTGCTATCAGATCTAAAGCATCCCCGAGCCAGCATTCTTGTCTGCACCTGTCTGTTATTTTCGGGTTTGTTTTTTCCCCCCAGCCTAAGTGTGTCTGAAATCCTTTGTCCTGCCTGTTTCAGCTTTGCAATGCCAGTTTGGAAGGTAACCATTTGGTTCAACTGCTGCTTGAATGTTTTGTGGTCTCTTTGTTTTGGTTAATGACTCCTGTTGCTTCATTTCTTAAAGGACCTTACTTTTTCCTATATCTTAAATAATGGGCTGTAAATGTGTCCAAAGCATGGCTTCATTAACTCCTTCACAGGAAAATGTTTAAGTATGTTAAAGTATTAATTACAATATAAAAGTGAGAAACAGTTGTGTCCAGATATTCTTTACCTAAGATAAAACATTGCTGCTTCCCCTGACCTCGGTGGAGCAGCACCATTTCATGTCAAGAGAAGCTGTTGTCTGTTAGCAGTCAGCAGTGTTGGCTCTTGATCACTGTTTTTCTTCCCTTTACTCCGTATTGAAGCAGTTTTGGTCCACACATTCAAACACATGCTGAGGAGAATTTATTTTTTTTTTTTAGTTCTGTATGGAAAATTTTGCAAGTGGGCATCACCTGCCTAAAGAATGGAAGCAATTTTGTGTGGTCAAAGGGTTACTCTCCTCTGTGCCTGTTTTTTCTCCATAGACACCAAAGTCCCTCAGTGACCTCTTTGGCATCATTTCACAGCATCAAAGAAACGAGTGAGTCACAACCACCCTACTCAAACTGGTTTCCTATCCTCTGATCTCGATGCATCTCCCAGTAACGCAGGCTGGGGATGTTTCTCGATATTTCTCTCAGCAGCTCTCCCCAGAAACCACAAAAGATAGGTCCCAGATTGATCCATAAAACTGAGGAGTTTTTCCGGAAAAGCTGGAGGGAAACACCTGGGACTTCTCACCCCCTGAGATAAGGAGCAAATGTACCAAGCTGCGTTAAACACTCATGGCTTGGTTTTGCTGGGGGATAGTACAGGTGGTTTTGTGCCTTCCAGCATTCCAGGGTTCCTCAAACCCTGGGAAGAGGAATGACAAAGCTAGGTGCCAAGGCTGTGATACCAGACTAGTCCTGAGGCATCCAGCTAAAATGATGGGAGGCAGTGCCCATGGAAGGAGTGTGTTTAAGAGAGCTGTGGTATCTCACAGTTTTTGTGCCATCCTGTCAGTACATTTCCTTTCAGAGGGCCCAGGAGCTTCGGCTCAGTGTAGTAGGGTGCTCTGGGAGGCATCCATGAACATGTCATCCCTGAAGCATGAGGGATGTGTTTGAATGACACATTGCAGTTTTCAGTGGGGGAGTTTTAGTTTGTTTTCCTGTGGAATAGAATACCCAAGAACAGAATTAAATCAGCATTTGGAAAACATTCTGTCCCTCTCTACACTGATTTTCCAAAGCTGCTTTTCACTGCATGCCTAGAAGGTCCCATTCAATTAGGAAATGTAGAAGTGCATGTACACGGTTTAAAGCAGTGCATGGAAGGCTGTTCTATTTTTCAGGCTCTTAAAAAATGTGACCACAGAGGATATCAACACAGATTTGTGGGATCATCTTAGAAAAGGTTGAATATAAAGTTTTGTTTGCAAATACATATGCCATCAAAACTTGATTTACCAATGCTGCTTACCATTTGATCAGATAAAAGAATATTAGCTCTTAAAAATGAAACACAAACTGAATTCCCTTTTCAATGCAGTATATAATTCCATATTTCTCTGGGCTCACATCGCTCTTTTTGTCATCCAAAAAGACACATGCAGAAGTGGCTTTTGAGCCCCTTCCCATGACAGTTGTTTAAAAGAACAGAAGTCCAGGTGTAAAAGAGGTCGTGAGGCTTTGAAATGCCTTGTGGTGATTTTTGCTTTTGTGGTTTAAATGCCCCTGCCTGCAGCTATTCCCCTGCTCTGCTGCTGGAATTACCTACCAGCAGCCAGGCAGTGACCTCTGACGCTGTGCCCTGATGTGGGGAGGCAAAGACACATGTTACTCTGCATGGGCTAGTAGTGAGTAGCTGGGATAGCGGTGCCTGGAATCTCCACAGCCACATTCCCAGGAGCCTGTCATCATCAGGACCGCAGCTTTGTTTCCAAACCGAGGCTCAGTTCAAATCAGAATAAATCTCTCATTTCCTGTTGTCTAGTGTATTGCCATGGAATAACATCAAGCTTGATCCAAAGTTCACTTCACTAGTGTTTTCCTTTTGGCTGCCCTGGCCCCTGAAAAAAACCCAATAAATAGTCTATGAGCAAAATTGCACAGAATGATCAACATGCAACTGTCCTGCTGCGTTTGCCTCATGCCGTTAGTCATTATGAAAGCCTGCATAATTCTGGAGCAGGACAGCAATTTCCACACTGCAAATTGCAGATCATGTTTGCCAACCCACAGAAACATCACAATATTTGCTTTGAAACTTTACAGTGCTATCAAGGGCAAATTCCCTTTATCTGTACAAATGGACCCCTCGAGAAAACTTGGATTACACAGGCAAGGAAGAGCAGGCAGAACTTGGCTCTGGGCATGAGCGAAGTAAATCTGGCTTCCTTCTGTGGTGGAAATAGGGAACAAGTAAGCACAGAGCTGGGGAGATATGTAACTGCCAAGTGGGCCAGGGAGAAAATGTCAATGCAATCAAGGTGATGGTTCTCTGGCTTCCCAAATTCCTACCTTGTTTGCCTTCCTACCTAGGTCCTTTGGAAAGTCTGCTTTTCCGCAGGTTTCGTGTGAAGTACAGCATGCTCCAGTGCACCTCTGCACTTCTGCAGATCAAAGTTATCAATTTATCCATGGGGTGAGTGAACTTACCACTGCCAGAAACAACAGCCCCATTTTTTGGAGTTAGAACCATTGAAAAACTAGTTTGTGTGCTTTATTTTTTTATTTGGGTTATCAAAGGATTTAAAAAGTTTATTTTATTATTCAGCATTGCAGACATGACTGAGTTTAGACTCAGTTTTATGTGGAAAGGTTTTTTTACATTCCACCACCTATCTTGACAGACTGTGTGTGTGCCAGAGGCAGTGGTCTTAACCCTGGATCAAAACCTAATCTCTCCTGCTTTTGTAAAACCCTTCCCTCTAATTCTCTCTCTAGTAAATTATATTCTGTTCTTTGCCCTTGAATAATTTTAAAATGTATGGAATAAAGTGTGAGTGTGGGGGTTCTGTTCCATTGAGTGATACCTGGTAATCAAAATACTGCATTCGTATCTTGCTGCAATGATCTCATTTCTACTGGGACAGCACTCCTGTGAGCACAGGCCCGTGTTGTGTTCATCCTGTTACAACCAGATAAACTCATAATGTAGACAGATAAGAGCTATACTCATTAATCTATTAATTGCCTATTGTCAGTTGTCAATATGTTTCGCTTGATGGGAAGGCGGAAGATTAGCTTGTATTGTGAGGATGTAGTTTTTTGTTCTGTATTACTATTATTTTATTTTGATGTGTGGCATGCTAGGAAATGACATTCAAGCCTGTGGCATCTCACCCGAACAGAATAGAGCTTGCTGCTCTTTAGGCTCCTGGAGCCAGAAAAGTGCCATGCCCCAAATGGCTGTAAAATAAAAAGCGGTTTTTTTCAATCAGAGGACCCCGAAAGGGCTGTGACTGTGTTGAGTAACACGTTTTTTATGATGGGCATTCAGGACATTCTTAAAATCAACACAGCCTGAGATACCCTGATTTCCCGGGGAAGCTGAAACTCTGTGGGGACTTCATTGTTCGCTGGAAATTTGAGACTGATTTTGTCTGTGACTGGTGCTGCTGGAGCAAGATTTTATTATAATTGTGTGACCTTTAATACACCATGAAGAGATTTCAACTTCTCTATTTTTCTAGCCTATAACAAATCAAATGTTTTACTATAATGTACAGTCACCAAGTTTACACCTTAAGAAGGGTGATTTTCAAGGGCTTATCTCTACAAAGAACAGTGGAGCAGAGACAGACAGTTTCCAAAAAAAAAAAAAAAGAAAAAAGAAGGGAGAGGAACATCATAGAAGCACTTTATAGACCTATTTGAATCACAGCTTTAAGTCATTTATATCACGGCCAAAAGGCCCATCCATGTGTGCATTTAATAATGATGGCCAATTCTGAACGAAGACTGGAAATTTTCCTCTCCATAGCACGAAGCAAAAAAACCCCTCACTGTTTCTGAGTTGGTAACTTGACCTGTTTGAATTATTTTATTACTTGTGAGACTGTCAGCCAGGTGGCCAGCGTTTAAACTCCGAGGACGGGTCTGGGAATTGGTTTCTGTGGAACTACCACAGTTAGGAGCAGCTGATGATTGGGCAGCTCAGGCATTTTCTAGGCACACTTTGGCAGCTCTGTCTGACAAATAGCAGCTCATCCACGGGGCAGTGAATTTTGTGCCATCCATGCACAGGTTTTAAGGACACAGGCAGATTTTCCATATTGTCCAGGACATCTGTTGGTGGTACGTGCCTTAAGAACCCACCTTCCCTAATTTTTGCCATGACAGAGGAAAACATTTTATTACCTCAAGGCAGCCAAGATGTGTTCCCTGCTGGCTGCAGTCACCCCAGCAATGGATTTAGGAATCAATTTGCAGGATCCAGAACCCTCTGTTATGATTATCAAGATTGGTCACATAAAACAGAGTTTAAACTGATGCATTTTCTCATGATGTGTGTGTCGGACCAGGGTTTTATTTCAGATTTCCAAGGGGAAAAAAAACATTGCTGAAATGCATGTGGGTCTTTTAATATCCAAAGACATTCTGTTTTCTCCAGCTATTTTACTCTTCTGGACTTCTTTCTTTCTGTGAAACCTTAAGGAGGAAAATATATTTAAATTAAATGAAATTACATGAAAGAAGAAAGGAAGGAAAAAAAATCTCCCTTTCCACTGAAAATGTGCCAAACCTCTTTAAACTGAGGAAATTACTTTTCTCAAATATCATTAATGTTTTAACTTATTTTTTGGAAAGCCACAGGCATTACAATTTTTCTCATCTCCTCTAACCTTCTCCAGAAGAGAAGGCATTTTGGAACCTGACACAAGAGCAGAAGGTAAAGTAGGAAAAACGGAAAAAGAGTGGAGAAGAAAATCTCTGGCTAGCATTCAGATATCTGTATTCACTGGACACCAGTCAGATATTTGTATTCAGAACCTCAAAGGTAGAAAATGATAGAAAGGTGTGAATGGAAGTTTAATGCTTTGAAAACTTATTTAAGAGTAAATGTGATCCATTTAAATGCCTCCAAAATAGAAAAATTCAAAATACGGATTTTTTTTTCCATCTTTCCATTTCAACCAACTATTTTGCTTTTATGTGAATATGGCTGAACTTTGGGGCACCCTACAGACAAAATAAGTGCCATATCCTTTCCCTAAGTATTTCTTCAGTGATGGGGACTGAATTGCAGAGATTAAGTGCCTCACTTCTGGTTCCAGAGAAAATATGTGGCAAAGTCTTGAAATGGAACTAGCTGTCCCAAGCCTGAGATGAGCCCCTAAGCCAAAATCACACTCTTCCTTACCATCTTCTGTTTCTCTTTCTTTCCAGTGCCTCTTCTAAACATTTATTATGTTTTGTTCATTGAGATCAGTGGTCTCAGCTTGTTGCAAGCACCCTAGAATTTGACCCTTTATGGGTTTTTTTGCTTTGTACATTTCCTATGTATTGAGTTGCTAGCTTTGCATTTCTCCTTGCTCCCAGATCCCTCCCTACTGTGCAGAAGGTGACAGCTTCAGGACCACAAGGTTTTGTCATTTTTGACCTGCAGGATATTGCACACCCCTTTTTAGCCCATGTCCCATTGTAAGTCATCCCCTTTTGATCCGGTCTCCATACCCTTTTATTGACCAGCTCCCCTATTTCCACTAAATGTTTCAACCCTGCTGCCTGCTCCCTTTGTGCTGTATTTAACTCTCAGTATTTCTGCAGCAGAACTGAGTCTGCCATCAGTTTGCTTAGCGGAGCAGAAGACAAAGCCAGGCTGGTGCTGGGGCTGATGAATAGGTCACTGGTGACAACAGCCCGTGCTGCAGAAGCCAGCCCCCACTGACACTGTTTTCAGTCTACTTGAATGGAAGCTCCTGGGAGTCTTTCTTTAAAGAGCCGAGGGGTGAGGGAGGCAGGAAAAGGCAAAGAAAAGGAACCGAATAATTAGAGCAATAACACTCCAACTTTCTCAGTTGTGTGTGGACTTGGCTAATCAAAATGGGAAGTACCTTGGGCACCTGTAGGCATGGCAGGTGAAAAGGTTGCTCTCTTTCCCACTGTGGCCTCTGCAGTGGGGCACAGTGACTTGCTCTGTCTCTGGGTTTTCTCTCCGTTTTTAGGTTGGGTGCTGTCGCCTTTAGAAACAAGACCTTTGTGAGGCCTTATGCTTGTTGAGTGAGGTGTAGCAATGATCAGGAAGGGAATTGATCTTGGTCTGGGCCATCCAAGGAAGACAGCATCCAGTTCTGCAGCTCTGGCTTCTCCCAAGTGAGCTAAAACTACCTCTGTGGTGACTCGCTGCAAAGCCAGGATAAGAGAGTGAAGTGCTGGGAATGCACATAACAAACCCTATCTTCCAGTGCTTCTAGAACACACATCACTCCTACTGAGATATATTCTAACTATAAAATTAGGGGGTTTTTCTATCCAAATGAGGTCCATTTTATTTACACACAATTGGAAACAGCAGCCATCTTTTTCAGAGGATTCTGAGGGTCAAACTGTGGGGCAAAACCATTTGAGTTATAGATAAGAGAAATGACGGGTATAAGTAAGGAAAATCCTGGTTGAATGGACAAGACTGGTGAAAGAGCTTTTTATTAATCAGAAAGCCAGTTTCTCTAAAGGTGGTGGGCAAATAGTTTTAACAGGCTTGCAACAGATATGCAGCCATAAATTCCAATAGAAAGGCAAAAGAAGAGGTAGATGTTAAAAAATTTCAAATCCAACCTTTAAATGTAACCTAGTAGATTTTCTTGAAAACCTTCAGATATTCATATCTTTCTCCACAGCTTATGTAACATAAATACTTGGGGGAAATAGACTTTTCTCATACAAATAGGAAATGCATTTTATGAAAAAAACCCCTGGATGTAATTTTAACATAGAAGAAGAAGAGGGGGAGAAACACCAAAGCGAGAGTTCAGGGGCCAACATAAATTTGTTTCTGTTTCTGAATTATGTGTAACTAAAAGTGGTCAAAAGTGGTAGAAAATACCACTGAGTAATTTTTGCAGGTTTTTTTCTGAATATCTCTAATTGGTCAGAAGAAAACCTAATCACACAGTATAGACAAGTGTATGTGAATATTTCTTTTATACTCTGCTCCAAGTTTTACATATGCTGTTTACTTTAGGGATTTAATTTTCATATAACTTTTTTCTCATTCTCCAAAATGTTTGAGGTCTCGTAATTGATTTCATGTAGCTGACCTGTATGGCAAGAAGCTTGTTATTTAGTTTGTATTTATGAAGAATAGTGTCTGCTTGTTTTATTCAATTGAAGTCTATTTCTGTTAGCAAAACCCTTAGAGACTGTGATGATGGGGATGCCAGTAATTAGAAGAGGGAAGGCACTAAGTTTTGGAACATAGCATAGCTTCCAAATCATGTAGTTTTGAGAAATTATTAATGCTTTGGTGCTGCATCTGAGCTGTAAACAGAGTTTAAACATGATCATCGTTACGATGGATTGCTTCTTCTTTGAGCCTCCTTTTCTCCAGGCTAAACACTCCCAGCTCCCTCAGCTGCTCCTCACAGGACTTGTGCTCCAGACCCTTCCCCAGCTCTATTGCTCTTTTTTGGACTCTCTCCAGCTCCTCAATGTCTTTCTTGTAGTGAGGGACCCAAACAGAACACATGGATGTTTATTTCCAAACTGCTTCAGGGAATCTAACCTGGGTCTTAATTGCTCTCTGTGATAGCTGACCTGGTGTGCTTTCCCAGCTCTTGTGGTTTGTCCAAGCTAGTGGGAGCTTTGGGGAGTAAATTGATTTTTGTGAAATTATTCTACTTCAATGGTTTCAATCTCTTGAAAATATCAGACGTATGTTTATATACTTTGGTGCAAAATCTTCTAGTTTTAAGTTCAAAAACAGATTAGAAAATGTGTAAGGCTCTGGTCAAGTGGGAGTGAAATGTTCCAAAGTCATGGAAACAATATATTTGATAAAAACTATCAAATTGAGTATCCTTCTAATTTTTAGTTATGAACATTTTTAAGATTTTTAAAGTGGTTTTTATCCAAATTTGGGGCTGCAAAAATATAGTACCTAAAAAAATCTTCTCAAGGAGAAAAAACTGTTTCTGTTTGATTTCTCATTATTTATAACACTATTTTTATTATAAAATAGTACCATTCTAATTTTTGGTATTTTACACTTCTTTACAAAGCAGTAAGGCAAACACAACCTTATAAATAAGGATAAGAATGCAGAACCTTTTGTAGAATTGAGACCCAAATGATTTCAGAAGGAATAATGAAAAAGAGAACTAATGCTTTTATGTATTTTCCAATATTTTATAGTCTTCTAATTTTATCAGACTGAGTAGGAGTTGTATGATCATTTAGTTTCACGTGAGAAATATTTTTCTCATGTCTGAATCCTTAAAACTCTTGTTTAAAAAGGAGGCATTCTGGACTGCTTTAATGAACTTGTAACTACCCTAGAATTTTCACAACAAATCAAAATTAGCACTATTGAACATTTGAAGAAAAAGTTTATTTACATGTGAAATATGGAGGCACCTTGAAAGTCTGTCTCTAAGAGCCCTTTTTGCTACTGGCATATCACTTACACAGTGAAAATTACTGTTCTGCTATCGGCAGGGATTAACACTCACTCCTTCTACTTAGAAATATGCTTTTTGAAGTACCCTACCAAATTAAGATTCCTTACAAGAAAACTTGGGAAAATATTCTATTGCAGGTGATGATTTTGAATTCCAGGCAATTTATCTTAAAATCCTTGATTCTGATTTCATAGTGTAATGATTATTGTGTTTTCCACCACCCTTGTGGCAGCTCATTGTGCTAGTAATCACATCGCAGCAGAGTCAGTTTGTAGGAGCATGTGCATAGCAAAGTTTGGCGCTCCAGGACCTTCATGAGGCTCCACTGCCCACAATATCACAAATAAATAATTTCCTAAAAGTTATGATATCTTTAGCTGGTACCCATTTGACACACAGTGCTCTCAAATCAGGTTGATTGCCTCTCCAGAAAGGGTTCCTGTAGCAGTGCAGGGATGATGCGTGCTTCATCCTTTCAAGGGCATTCCTTTCTCTTTCATGTTCTGATTGAGGTGGTACCTGACATTTTGTAGAGACCTAAACTCAGTTGGTTTATCAGTGGGCTCAGCACTGAGAGAGAACTGGCACCAGCTCTGTCTGCACATTGTTGATGTCCAGAGACAGTTTAACAGGCAAGCTTGTCAGGATCTTTTTTTGAAGGACAGTATTACCCCATTGTTGCTTTCATGCAACTTACCCATCCTACCCTCTTAATTTATATTTGTACGAGCCCCTTTTTTCACGTTACAGTGGTGTAAGAACTCTAAGACAGCAGTTACCTACGCAGTAAAATATCTGAAGCCATTGCATCTGTGTTTAGAAGTAACTTATCAGCCAGAAGTGAGGAGAAACCAGTACCCCATGCCCTGCACCACTTGGCGCAGACCTCCCTTAAATGTTCTGTAGATCAGCAGGGGCGACTAAGAGCAAGAAAATTCCGTAAGGAAGCTCTTAACAGCATGATGGGCAAAGCAGTCTGTTCTAGAGGTACCTGCTGACCTAAAGGAGCATAGATGAGGTTTTGCTGAAATTTAAAAACAATTATCGAAGGTGAGAATTCCTCTGGAAAACTACATCTGTGTTTAACTGGGGGTGTGTGGATGTACAGCTCCACAGCTGTAAAATTACCCAGGTAGTGTGAGCATTCAGCAAACACACTTTATTTCCCCAAATCTACATTTACAGGTATGCAGTAAAACTTGAGCATTAAACCAACACTATCAAGTTGTTTTACAGAGCTCCAGAAGTGAGATAATCTTATGAGCTCCTCCACCCATCTGCACAGCACTGAGCTTCTTCCACTGGAGCTAATTTAGAAATGTTGGCAATCCTGATTCTGTAGAAACAAGTTTCATGGGCTTTCAGATGACTGTAGCATTCTTTGTGACTGAAAATAAAATTTGTAGAATTTAATTTTCTTAAATGCACACCCAATGTGAGTTAGTTTGCATCTCATAGCAGAAAGGTACGATGCGGTAAGAGAATTAATTGCGTCTGCTGCCCCCTTGATTTTTCACTAAGAGAAGCACAGCTGTGCTGAATAGGAGAGGTAGCATTGCTACCAAGAACTGGACATGTAGGGAGCTTACAGTTATGCACATTTTTTGCTGAAGTATAATAAAAGTACTATGCCAGCTTATGGTACGTATCACAGGACCGGCACTATTTTGTTAAAACAAGAAGTAGTTGTTTTCATTTATCACAGTAGTTCAGGTGTGTTTCGGTTTTCCTCTGTCCTTGTCATCCTCTCAATTTGCTGACTCCATTTAGTTTCATCATAAAATTTGAAGAGGTTAGTACTTTGGTGTCACTCTTGAGTACTTCCGAAGGCTGCAGGAGTTTACTTTCTGCATTTTCAGTTCATTGAGCTGCAGATAGATGTTCTTTCTCATCTAAAACTCATCATTTCCTTACCATTGGAGAAAAAAAAAGTACATTTAGGAAATTAGTGTGTGGCTTTCTTCAATTTGTTCCACGTACAACTTCTCATCAACAGTACAGCAGCAAGGAATTGGCACGCAGCTACAAGTGTGTGTTCAAATTAAAAGTGTGTTCTGTGCTTTTAGTCTGGTGTTGTGCAGCGATTATGGAAGGAAAACACTTTTATCAAGCAACTAAAAGCACGTTAATGCCAGGAAAAGCTGTTGCCACCTCCTACCTTCTTTATAAGGCAGTAAATGAGGAGAGAGGCCACAGCAGAGTCACTGTGTGAGAGTTGTGCTTGGAGTGGCTCCCCTCAGTCCTGAGCACTTGGCTGGCATTAATGGCCACAACTCTGGTGTCTCTGCTCACCTCCCCTCCTCTTGTAAGGGCAGTGAAGCGTAAGCAGTAGCCTCACAAAACACATATTGGATGGTGTTTGAAGAAAAACTCCTTGATTGTTAATTATAATAATATTGAGAATCATAGAAACATTAAAATTGGAGAAGACCTTTAAGGTCATCGAGTCCAACTGTTGAAGGACAGGAAGCTGAAGAATGAAGATGCAAAGTAAAAGCCTGACATTCCCCACCCACACCCTGCAGTGATGATGGCTGGCTGTGGAGCAGGCCTTGGTTCTGAGGCAGGGAGGATTGATTTGCAATTACCATATGATAGCTAGAAATTCAAGGTGATTTCTGTGCTTTTGTAACAGGTGGCAAATAAGATCCTTTAACTTCTTTCGAATTTTTTAGGGGGATGAGGAGATTACTTTCTCATTAAATTTTTAGCCTAGAAGAGAGAGAAAAATAATTGAACCTAAGGAAATTATTTCACTTTAAGTATTTTAAGGATAAGTTTTCCTTTCTGAATCTGTGTTTCACCTCATTCTCTGAAATTCAAAAGGCAATTTTCACTTTTTTCCTTTTTAAAAACACAATGTGCTCTGCTTTCAAAAATGGCCATGGTTAGCTTTTGTGCCACACAGTGCCAGAATCTCTCAGAGAGATGTGCTCTTTATTGAATAAGATGTGCAATTTAAATTTTTTTTTTTAGGCTACCATATAAACCATGAACTGAATCTCTTCGTGTCTTTCTTGCAGCCCCAAAAGTGAGGAGCTGGGAGTTACAGTATAGAGCAGTCTATTGTGGCTCTGTCACTTGTGCAAAGAGGTCATGGATGATGGAGTCTGGAATACAAAAGGTGTAGGGCACTCTGCATCTGCGAGGAGGAGATCAAAACAAATCTCCTTTATCTAATGCAGAACCTATTACTGACTCAAACGTGGGGATATGAAGGGTCCAAGTGTGCTTTTAATAATCTGTGTTACAAACAGACCGTAATCTGCACAATTAAGCTCCTTGGAGTTGGCAGGATTTTGTGCAGTTGGCAGTTTTCCCCTTGAATAAAGGTCAGAAAGAGGGGAGTGAATTAAGCGATGAGTAACTTGTTAAAGGTATTCTATAATTCCATTGAACGTTAGAAATGTTTTCTTCATTGCACTAGTGTCTTTAGGGAAGAGTGAGTTGTGTGTCCTAATTTAAAAGCCTGCCTGTTCCAAGAGTAGGGAGAGGCTGCACAATAAACCAAGGAGGCAAAGGAGTAGGAAATCTCCCTCTGTGCCCCTGTGGGTGGGACCCGGGCTGCCAGCGCGTGTCTGATTGCAGCACACCCTGGGGAGCTCTGCTCACGTGGATGGTACCTTAGAGCTGCCCTTAACAGCTATTCCCGACTGTTTTCTTGGTCCAAGTGTTTCTTGCACCCTGGAAGAAATGTCTGAAACCTTGCTTACTCCATCCTATGGGTGGATGTCTTGCTGTCCAGATGATGATTTCTCCTTACAAATGAAATTCTCTTTCCTGCAGGGAGATAGAGTATGTGCAGTTCCACCCAAATGGGTGGTGCAGGGTTTCTCTCACAGTAGGACAGCCTCTTTTCTTGATTACAATGACGAGAAAGTGTTTTCATTTAAATAGAAAAATGCTTGAATGGTTTTCTCATCCCTTGCCCCTCCTCTTGGCAAGCAAATGCACGGTTGGGGCACTGAGTTTATCACAGGCCAAGGGGGGAATTCTCTTAGGAGCCTCTTGTTGAAATGTTGGCAAGGCATCACTGAACAGTTCTAAAGAGCTTGGGAAGCCCCAGATTTCTCTGAATTTTCCCACCACCAGTCTTGAATGCAGTTGCCTCTTTGGCTGTGCAAACTTTGGGAGAACATCAAGGTATGTCCTTGCAGCTTCCATAGGGTGCTCATCAGCACAGGGGCAGCCCCACAGGACGGGAAGGAAAGTTGTTTGGAAAGGGAAACCACCCACGTACTAATCTTTTTGTTTCCCAAAGTTATTTTTTCCTTCACCTTTTCTCCTCCACAAAATACACTCAAGGGAAAGGCATTCTTTGCCAGAATCTTTTCTGGGAGAGTGAGCTGGAGAAGCTGCGCTGCCTTTGCTGCGCACAGATTCTCAGATCCTTCAAAAGCCTCTGTCCAGCTGCCTCGCTCTCGCTGCCGCTGTGTGGTGCGGTCTGACTTCCTTCATCTTTTGTGTGTTGCCGCTACAGTGTAAAATCAGGGGGAAACAATTTTCCTCCCCTTACACTTCACCGTTTTGGGGCAAATTAATTCTGCTACCACTTACTCAAAGAGATGCTTGCAGAATTATGGAGGGAGGCAGTAGAGGAGAGGTGGAATTTTTCTTCTCTGTGTCTGGAAATCAAACATGGTCTGACCGAAGTCTCTTTTTCTCTCTGTCCTCCTCACCCCTTGCCTTTTTTATCTTCTCTATTTTTATTTAGGTGTTAAAGTTAAGTGTTTACTAAATATAATTTCAAATGACAGCTTAACTTGCTGTTTTAACCAAAACTGTAATAGAAAAATATTTTCCCTGCATTGTTAAAATGCAACTTTATTCCTGCTCAGTTACCCACACTGTAAACAAGAATGTGTATTTGCTGTTGATACGTGGAATATATTTTTTGTTAAATCGGAGAATGGTTTAAGAATTAAACTAGAAACAAGATGAGGAAAAAACCCTCAGAGCTGTAATCAAACATCCATTCCAACAGCTGAAACATGTTATTACATCTTTCAGCTGATTTATCGTACCCAAAGAGATTTCATAATCATTCTCGGTATTAAAACAAGGGGAATAGAGGCACATTTCAATAACAATGATTGTTGTTTGGAGAATGCCAATCATGTCTAGGAGTGTTATTTACATCAGACAATATGTAGATATTGTGCCTCCAAGCCTGTTCCTGTTCGGTTTTGTTCTTTGACTTACGCCAATGAACGCTAAGAAATGTTGACAAGGAGGTTCAATAGCTAAATACAATAACCAGGGTCCTGCTGACTTCCTTTGGGGAGGAGAGGAATCTTTACCACATTTGTAATGCAAGCTGATGTGGAGATAAATGCAGCTATAAATGTCTGAGCTCTCTTTGGTGTGAAAGGTGGGGAGAAATTGAATCCATGTACCAATTTCAATTTGTACTCACACATTAGCTATAGCTAATTCGAGAACAATTAAAAGACAGGAATGAGAAAAGCAGATGTGGAGCAGTGGAATGTATTGCAGAGAAGCAGGCTTCACTTTGTGTTATTTTCTAACACACAGTTTTATTTTTGCTGGAGTCTGTCACAAATCCTGAAATACCATTACAGAGTTAGCAGATGGTTCCCAAGTATTCATACCTGATAAAGCCTCCTGGGTGATCAAGCACTGAAAAATCAATATATTTTTCAACTTTCAATGGCCAGCTATTCAGTTTCATTACATCTCGCTATTCCTCCATGGCTACTGTGATATGGACACTTACTTCACCATTGCATTAAGCTCTAATCTCCGGGCCAGCTGATACAGGCAGTTAATGAATAGCTAGAGTACCACCTCGGTATGCTTCACAATTCTTCTGATCTCAGTAGGATGTTTCGAGTACTGTGATCTTGTGTTTAGTAACACCCCAGTTCTTCTCCCTCTTTTTTTTCCACACATGCACAGACACCCCTCTCCAGCTGTCACCTTGCTGAGCTTTGAAAGGAAAATGCAGTAAATACACATTTTAGCAGAAATATTTTGCTGTGACTTTTGACTCTTCTAAATAAAGAATATCAGCAAGTCACAGTAAGGCAGATCCATACCCTCTGGGTGACCATAGGAGCCATATTCTTAAATCTATCATTTTCAATAAAGCAACAGCTACAGATAGGTCTTTAAAAAGTCCTGCTTTGGTCTCCAGATTACCTACATCTCCCACAAAATAGCTGTGCTCTCTGACTGACTAGTAATTCTTTCTTTAAATGTTTCTTTTCCCTTCTCCTAACTTGTAACATGGGAAAGTTAACTGGCAGTAAACAACAAAGCGTGAGTCAGCTTTGTAATTATTACAGATACCTGAGTATTGGTTTTTGCCACGCATTTTGGACTTCATTGGGGTAGGTTTCTAACACGGGGCATCTCTTTATACTTCAATTTGTATGGAAAAGTAAGTGCAAGTTAAATGCTAGTGAATGCATAAAGTATGTGCCTGCACATGGCCACCCTCATAAACTGGTATCCTGTATTTTTTTCGTTCTCCATTAGTATTAAATATTTCACTGAATTTTACTATTGCAGTTTAAATGAGGTTGTTGCGAGGGTTTATTGTCATTGTTTTTACACATCAGTCCAAGTCCAGTGACATAGACCAGGCTTCTTTTGCATGCGCCCAGGAACCATGACATCGGTAAGCCTGGGGCATGCAGAAAACCTATTGAGTCTGATTAAGGCATGTCTTAAATTTCAGACTTAGGTCTTATTTCAGTCAGAAGTGCAGGAGATGAGAACCTCTTTGTTGAAAATGGAAGCATAAATACAATCCATGTGAATATTTCCTCTTTCTTAAATGCACGAAGGGCAAGAGCAAGCCTGTGTGTGTGCCATGGCTGTGTGGAGAAGGTCGCTGCTAATTAGGAAGAGCCCTTTCCATCCTCAGTGTTTGTGCCAGGCGGCTCTCAGGCAGGCAGAGCCATCTCTGCTCTCCCCCAGGATCCCCTTCCTCTCGGAGCAGTTAACACAGCAGCGGGAGGAGGCCAGGGCTCCACGCTGGCGCACGATCCACGTGCCTGAGCAGCCAGGGCTCCGTGCTGCCGACAGCAGCGTGCTCTCCTTTGATGGTGTCCTCTGTGATGTCTGAAAATAGGAACTTGTTGCGGTGTGTTTCATGTGTCGAATCCTGTCCAGTGAAATGCCATGGGGCCAAACTCAGCAGGATGTCCTACAGCTCGATTCCTTGCTTTCGCTGTGGAAAAAGTGGCTTTAGAATTTTTTTAGATTGGTGGGAATTGGTCGTTGAAGTCATTATAAATTTTTGTCTGTTCTTGATTTGGGCTGCAGGCATTCAACCTGTGCTGCCTGATCGCAGGAGCCAAATAACTTTGGAGAAAAAGACCTGTGTCGTCTGCAGGCAGTTTTATTAACATCTGAAACACACAATTGTGCCATGTAGGACCTGAGTCCACGCTAGAGCCCTTTCATTACCCTGCTACACGGCTGGATTTATGCTGGTGGAAGTCCTGGCTAAAAAAGCTTTTGTACAATGATTAATTGACCTTAACAAGTTTAAGGATGCTTATTTGCACACAGTTATGAAGTGTTGCAATATGTCACAAATGAGACCGGCTTCTATTATAAACATAATGGCATAAACAGTGAAAGCTGGTTATATTTCCTTAAAAGTTCATTGCAGGGAAATGGGGAAGCTCGAGAAGCTAAACAAATCCAGGCAATAATGGAAATGTAGCATGAAATTACTTCTGTAAACAACAGCCATTCATTATTTGAACATTTTTCATAAGAGAGTCAGCAGACGAGCGTCGATGTTAAAGGGTGTGTACGGAGGGGGGGAGGAGGAAGCAGGGAGATTATGAATTTCGAAAGAAATCTTCCAGGGTTATACAGACAGATGTACATCTGTTAAAAGAAAGGGGTATGTAAAGCACTGATTGATCCTTGAATATTAACAATCGATGCCATTTTCTTCATTAACTTCTGAGTGGAGCACAAAGAAAGGTATATTTGATTTAAGGGAAAGAGAAGGGAGCACTATTTAATGTTGATTTGGTGTAGTGAATAACCCCAGAGAGAAATGTAAATACCAGGCTGCAATAACATGACAGCACACTAATCATATTTACAAACGATATTAAATCTGTCCATTGTGCTTGCCTGGCTGCGGATTGGCCCGACTGTAATTGTCACTGTAACCAGTGCTGGCTTGTGGGAGAATTTAACTGCAGTGATATAAGGTGAGTGCTAGGCTTATTATTACTTTATTATTACCCGGTTTATGTTTATTAAAACAATTTGTCATGCAGAACAGGAATGGGAGAATGGGAACATTAAATCGTGCTGTACTCAACCTGAAGAAATGAGTTACAATAAAATTAATGGCAGGCAGGCCACAGCTGACACTTGTAGCCGTGTGGAGCAGCTACACACTGGTTCGTTTCATTTGCTGATCGTTTCTTGTTAGGGTCACGCCATTAAACTTACATATTGAGAACTACTGAAAATCTGAGGCAATGAAGGTAAAGTTTATGAAGCAAAAGTGGGGGTTTTTTCTGCTGCTAATGCATTCCTTTCAATTATTACAGAAATCAGGAATGCAGATTGAAAGTTTAAATCATACTGAGTTATTAAAGACGTGTGTTGGAGTGAATGTCCTTCAATTTTACAGAGGCTTAGAGAGCTGAGAAAGAGCTGAGTTTAGGCTAAAGTGAGACCATTCTCTAAAGGCTTTGAGCAAAGAGAACAGCGAGAATAGTGGTCATGAAAGGTCTCATAACAAGTTTAATAAAAGCTGCTTTATTTTCTTTCCCTGGAACTCAAGGGGTCCTTATTTGATATCTTCAAATTTATTTCAGCCCAAATCTTCATTATTTTAAAGTAGAGGCAGGAGGCAATGACCATGGGAATAGCATTGAGCCTCTTGGAATTCAGCAAAGAGGCACAGTGACATAAACCCCTCTTGTGACACAATTACGGAAGAAATTAAAAGTGTCAGGCTCTATGTACTTTAGCTGCATAGAAGAAACCTGGCCTCCTGATGAAACATCTTTGTACATGAAAAAGTAATACCCTGCCCTTGTTTCCCATTATACAACAATGTTAAGGAGTCTTCTGGGGTGATTATTAGGGATTTGGTGAAGCACAATAAATGCTGAAGATTAAATCTGAGCACTAGCAATTAGTATTGAGGGAGGAAGAGCACTTTTTTTTTTCCCTTTTTCAAAGTATTTATTAATGAAGCTATTTAAAGAAAACCCAGCCAACTGCTGCAGTTAGGAAATGTGAACCTTTCATTTCTAGCAGTTTTATACTTGTGCAAGTCCTACAAAGTCCATGGGGTTATTCTTGATTTATACCAGTGTGAGAAAGTAGAAGATCGGGCTGTCTCTGTGGGATTTTTTTTCCTCGTTTTCCTTTTTTAAAACTAAGATAGGTTTTTTTAAGTCTTGGAGAAAGCCTTCAAAGGGTGTATTGAGCCACAGGTTCTCTCCCTGTGTCCTCAGTCGCAAAGTCTGGACCAAACATCCAAGAGTTCAGCATCCAACCACTGTAACAGAGCAGTGAAATGGGACCTGAACTCAGGAAAATCCAGTTTGTTGAAGAGAATGAAGATATTTAAAAGACCTTTTTTTAGAAATCTGTTTTGTCCTTTTGGTTTTCCAAGAAGGGGAAGGGCAGATATTTCACTCAGAGAGTAACTTCATATTTAGCCTCAGTGGTGAAGCTGTTGCAATCAAAAAAGGCCCTTCCAAACCTGAGAAAAATGTACGGAACAAAAATTCCTTTCCCTTCTTATCACTTCCTCACAAACTGATCACCTCCTTGAAATAACAGCCACTTCTCTGAGAGCACCAGTAGGTTCATTTCTGAGGATAAAAGGAGAGACCAAAGGCCCTGGCTCACAGATTATTTTCCCTGCTGAGGTCTAGTGCAATAAGAGCAATCCACTGCAGTGGCAAGCACTCATGGCAGACCTGTGTCTTGGAAACTCCATGGCTTTTGGAGTGGCTCCTCTGACTTTTTGATGCCGTGCTGGATGTGCAAATAAAAGAGGAGTGGTTTTGGAAAATGGGAAAATCACTGAGGGGATAATTCTTTCTCTGACATCAGGCTCTGTGGCTGGTGGCCTCCTCTGAGGGCCAAAGCGAAGATGTGAGGAGGCACAGGTCTGAGGGCTTGATGCTCTAAATCTGGACAGCCAGCAGTGGTCCATACTGCTGTAGTGGGAGGTGCAGTGGGAACATGGCAGACAGCAGATACCCACATGTTGCTGCCTTTAAGTCCTTTCCTGTGCCCTCTTCTACATTCGTTGAAAGGAAAACACATTTTATGAAAACATGTTGACCCCTGTCCCTTTCCAAATAGGCTTTTAAATGTTGCGGCAAAGCTCTGACCCAGTATTTTTAGAAGTAGGATTTTAAAATAATCTTCCATCTTAATTTGGGAGGGGGTTTGTAAAACTCAGTAAACCTGGGGAGAAACCAGTTAGTCCTTTATCCCCTTATGTGTAAAACTCATGAACTCTGAGTAACACAGGCACTGTGAGTGTCTTGCTGAATTGCTGTGCTTATTATACGAGCAAACACCCCTTTGACATGGAGGACAAGGATAAAGTAGAGAATTTGGAGTCATATTTATCACTTGGATTATTAATAATAATAACATTTGGCATCTTAACAGCACTTTACATTTTCAAAATGCTGCATAAACATTAACTAAATGGTAGTTAAGTGCGCATAAATGATATTCAGAGCCATTACCCTCTACTCACTGTGGGTCTGCACTGAAATGTGTGTGCTGCTGCTTGTTGGAAAATCTTTACTGCTCATGTGAAGTATCAGATTTTCCTGGAAGAACCAGACTGACTATTTTTCATTTTGCTTCACATGCACCCGAAGCCTTTTGTCCATATTATGGATTAATGGTCTGCAAAATTTCAGTTTATTGGGGAAAAAGAAGTTGTTGATTTTACTTACAGGAGCATAAAAACAAATAAAAATAAAGTAGAGAGCTCAGAAAGCAAAACAATACGCCTGCTTTTTTTTTTAAATCACATCTTAGTTTGATTCTTACCATAGCCATGCATTTTATGCTCTGTTTCCTGACTGTGCGGTCTGCTTCTGCTCCACCACATACATTTGAATGCTGGATGTTCCTAGGGCTGCACGCCATGGACCAATCCAGCCATTCAGAGACACTTGATGTTCTTGTGCCTGTCTCAGTATTGCCAAAAGAGGTTCTGCTTGTTGTCCATTGAATGGGGACTGTTCAGGGCCCTTCATGACCCATTGTTTTCAAATAAAATATCTGTATTTGCCTTATCCCTCCCCCCAGTTTGCAACTTTCTTTTCTGTAGCCACACTGGTTTGTATTGCAATAATGCTTCCTTTTTTTATGGCTTTGGTGCCTTTTTGCCACTTCAGTAAAACAGAAAGTGGGGAAGATTTTAGGAGCATTCTGCATGCCTCTCAGTAGTTATGGCAAGTCTGTACCTGAAAACAATTTACTGTATAACCCCATCAAAGAGGAGCAGAAATCAAGGGAAATGTCAAACAGCAGCTTTCAGGCTGTATTGCATCAACGTAATCCAGGAGCAAGAAAATAATTCCACTGTCACTTAATTAAAAGTTTTAATACGTTATGTCTTTGACCTTGCTCTTTAGCTGAACACATAAAAGCAAAATGGGTTGCTACCTTAATCTCAGTTTGTGCCATTGCCCTCTGATGAGAGAATCCTCCTGGCACCTCTGATGTGTCATTGAAGCAAAGGGAAGGGCTGTGCAGACTGCTTGCTCCTATCTTCTGCACGGAGCCTACCTTGACAAAGTTCCTCTTGCTATCTTTAGTCTTCTCCCTGGAGCATCTGGCACATCAGGACAAGAGGGATCTCAGCCCCACAGCTTCATTTGGGCCTGTTAACTGTAACTACTGATGTCGTTTACAAGGATAAACCCTTAAAGCCAGGCCAAGGTAGACAAAGAAGGAACACTGGAGTAATTCCCTTTGGACAGCAGAGATTGGTGTTCAAGTTATTGAAAATCTGTGTAACTCATTTTCTCTTTTGTCATACTTAAAAAATCCATGAAGTTTGGCTGAGTGCAAACAATAAGCTTTTATAGTTGCTGCCCTTGTTCATAAATGTGTAATCTTCTGGGACCATCAGAAAAGCTTTGGTACAGCAAATTAAAAGTCTCTAAACTTTCCCGTGTCTCCTTGGACATTTTGTAGACCTGCAAATTTCAAGCAGTAATCAATGTAATGCCTCTCTAATTGTTTAAGGCAAACTGGCAGCTCCCAAGTCAGAAAGCACAGTGCAGCTTTCTCATGGCCAGACTTGGCTCCTGCCAGGGTCACAGGGGAACAGTGTCCCTTGGCTGGCACAGGGAAATCAGGAGGGGACAGCTGGATACAGATACATGCACTCATTTCCAAGGCTCTCGGGTACTTTCTGTCCCATCCTCACCTCCCTTATTTTGGCAGCACTGTCAGTGAGCTGTGCCCAAAGTCCATGCTGGTCTGGGGGTCACAGAGTTTTGTGATCTCTTCTCTTCATGTGTCCGTGTGTGCACTTTTCCCTAATGAGCCAATTATATTGCAGCCAGCAGGGTGAGTTGCATATTCCCTCTCTCCTCATTGTTTTAGCACAGTTTAACAATACTCTCTTACTACATCCTTTATTTTATCTCTGAGAGAATTGTGTTATTTTTATTTATGGCGAGGCATATGGTATTCAATTACAGAGCATTTGCTCTTTCATATCTTATCAGTGAATAACCTTATCAGTTTAACAGCTTCAGTGAGGAATGTTCAGCATGGGCCAGAGAGGGTGAGAATTACGGGTGTATTTTTTGCCTATTGCCAAACATTTGCATTCCCTCTCCACTTAGTGAGGGTTATGCTTGAGTCAAAGATGACTTTGCACCCACTGGCAAGCAGCAGCTGTGGAGTGGGGTGGGCTGGCTGAAAGTTTGGTGTTTTCTACCACTGCCCAGCTCCTTTCTTGTTATTAGAATCATCACTGCTCCTTGTGAGTGGGGAATGGATTCCTGCAGTCGCTCATGCAAATTGGATATGTGCAGCAATTCAGGTGGGCAGTGCTGCTGACTGGGTGCCCAGCTATGCTGATGAAGCACCTGAAGATGCAGCAAGCACAGCTGGACCAGTGTCCAGCCGTGTTTTAGCTGCAGAAACAGCTTGGGAAAACAGTACCCACGTGCTTCTGACCCTTGGGTGCTCTCTGGGGTTGGGTGGCAACCTGGTGCCTGCTCATTTACGGAGCCAAATGGGAATGCTTTGCTGTGATGATGAGAAAAGTGGAGGGAAGTTTTGTCTGCAAAAAATTTCCTGTAACTTCTAGTGCATTTCTAATGGCTACTTATTTTTATAATAAGGAATGCTCTTTTCTCTGGCATGCCCTGTTCCAAAGCCCATTTACATCAACATTAAAGCTTGCCACTGACCTAATGGCCTTTGGATCTGGCCCATAGCCTCCTTATCTTCTTCCATACTACTGGCACACCTTTACCTTAGGTCTTGGTTTCTGTGGAGCTCTTTAGGTCAAGCTCTATCTCATTGATGTGCCTGGGCTTAAATTGATTCAGAGAGAAACTGACTGTTCTTCTAAAGAGGTGGTCATTTTTCTTAAGCAGCTTCTATTTTTAGATAAAACTCCTCGAGGCAGCAGGCAGCCTTGGTGCCTGGCTGGCAGGATTGCAGTGTGCTTTGTGACAAACCTCCCCTTTGGGGCACACCACAAGGCAGCTGGAATTGTACCCAAGGATACCCCACCACTTCCATCAGCAGGTTGGCATCAGGAAAAACATCAGATTCTTTCATTCTAGAATTGAAGAAAGAAATAACAGGGTTCAATCTTGATTTACATTTTCAGTTGGGTAGGTCCTAATAATGTTGCCTGTCTTCCTGAAAATCTTAGAAGTGCATATCTTTTGTTCCCAGTGGAGACTTTGTTGCTTGAATGAAAAATTTAGGCTGGTTGTCTCAAACTTGGGCAGGCTTCTTTAGCATCTTTCGGGGAGCCTGTGTGCCCAGCTTTGGAATCTCAAGCAGGTCCTCTGCCAAGGGTGAGCTCAACAGAAAAAGCATTGCAATTTATTTCTTCCCTTCTTCTCTCTTCTGACTTATCCTTTTATTTTCCCCGTAAGCACTGTTGGGTGTGGAAGCACTCAGTTGAATGTAATAGAGATACAGGCGATGAGAAAGAGAGACATCCTAGTCACAAGAAATATTTTATAATATTATATATTATAGAAATATTATATTTATATTTTTTTAAACTAAAACCTTATTCTCCTTGCACAATCCCTGCGCTGTGAGGCGGTTTTAGGGTCGGGGCAGGTGTGGGGCCTTGACATGGTCCCATGGTAGGAAATGAGAGGGATGTTTGGTTCTCAAAGGCCAACTCATTTAAAACTGAGAAACTGTTGGACTCATTGCTTATGGCAGAGTTATAATTTACTTTGCTTTTCCTGAAAGCCAATAATTTCTCTGGCGTCAGGGAGGATTAAACACCTGTATTCACAATTATGCATAAGAAATGCAATTTTTTGTTCTTTGGCCAAAACCCAGAGGACTCTAATGGGGGCTAAGGAGTGACATCTGCTCAAGGCCAACTCTTCAATAGATGTCCACAGCAACATTTCATGTCCCAAACATTTGCTACTGGCTATTGGCAGAGAAAAGACACCTACCTCTACTCCGAGCAACAGCTCCCCCCTTTTTAAATTGCTTATTAAATTAGTCTAAATAAAAAAGCATCAAAGAAAAACCAGTAGAGTGAACACTAATGCTGGTGACAGACTTCTGTCAGTAGCTGACCTTGGGATACAGAGTCATAGCTCAAAGTGCCTGTATGATAGCAGTGAGTTGGGGCTGTTTGGCTGGGCAGAGCCATCACTTCATTATTCTGTGAGAAATTTCGCAAATACAGTTGCTTTATGAGCCCAACTTCTATGATGATAAATTTCCAAAAGCAAAAATGTGAATTTAAATTATTCGTATTCATGTGAGCGTGGTAGAGATTTTTGGAATTGCTGCGGCAAGTTATGGATGATGCATGAAATGAAAAAATCCCTGCCCAGTGCACAAGGAATACAAAAAGGGTTCTGCAGCCAGCACTGTGCTGTGCTGTGCTACGGGTTGTGTGCTCCCTGGGGAGAGGGGTTTGTATGTTTTGAAAAGCACCCAACCTTCAGCACATGCACAAAAGTAAACAAAAGACAGAATGAAAGGAAAAAAAAAGAGAAATACCCCCTGACACCCAGGAGCACCTACAGTGTAAGACTGATGCCTTTTTTCCTACATCTGCCTTTCCAGCACCCCAGAGCTGCCAAGTTCGTATGTGTGGGAGAGATTCTCCTTGTCTGAGGTCAGCTGTTCACAAATACATATCTTTGTGTTGCAAAAAGAATGAGGCAAAACCTCTCCCAAGTCTGTCTTGTGTACCTCTCCCTGGCCCGAGGATGACATGAGACAAATACAAAAAAAAAAAAGGTCTTAACTGGGGTAACATGATCACATCCACAGTGCCCCACATGAAATAGTGTCTCATTTGCTTCTAGTCTGAAGCTGATCACGTAAAACAGCGGGTATCAAAAAAAACCCGGAAAAAATACCTGCAGATAATTTTTTCTAAATTTAACTGTAACGTTAGGATTTTCCCAGTCTTCTAGTCTGCCGGAAACTAGAGTGATTGCTCTTTCTGGGACAGCACTCAGCATTTCTGTCTTCCAGATCTGAATCTTCAGTCACTTATTTAAGTGATTGAACTCTTAAGTTAAATAGATGGTATCTGCAAACACTGAATGTGATCTGACTTTATCTTCCAAATTTAACATATTTTCTAGTTGTCTAATGAACTCTTACACATGTGCATGTATTCTTACCTGAATACTAGTATGTATAATATATCCTTAAATAAGTCCAGTCTGCTAAAGCATCTTCTGAAGTTCTTTAATATCTACTGCATTGTGTTTATTTGATAATTTTTACACAACCTGAAGACATCTGTGTTTTCTGTTTCAGACAGACCCTGTATGGGCCTCCCCATCCTACAACTTCATATCTTACTGTTCTGTATAGGAAGAGTGGGACCAGATGATCATTTTAGGCCCTTTCTGTCTGGAGCTATTCTCTTCTGTCCTATTTTAGTCTGTGGCCACCACGACATCAAATAACATTTAAATTTTGCTTTGAGTACTGGATACTTGGTACAAGTGATGTGTGTGGTGTTTGCTCTCTGTTCCTGGACTTCAGTGTGTGTTTTCAGAACGTGCTAATTCATTTCTAATCTTGCAATGCAGTTTGTTGAAAGCCTCCTGCTGTGTAAATAGATTAAGGCATCTGACCAAAACCTCTGTTTTATCTTAACCTTTGCCTTCACTATACCTTTGCTTTCCAGTAGGCTGTTTATTAAAATACTTTTGGGGTTTTTTTTCCCTCTCTCTTGTATATTGTGCCTAGGATGACTCACTTAGGAAGGGTCACTGCCTTCTCAACATTGACACTCCTTTGCTGAATACAGGTGTGTGTTTCCACACTTAGTGCAAACAGAACTGGTCATTTCTCACCTAAGAACAAAAGGAATTAACAGACCTCATTTGTGTTTTGATGGGCATTAATGGAGGTATCATCCTAGTCTTAAAACCCCAGGTTTCTCCATATATTGAGCTAGAAAGGTACTGTTGAGGTTTTAATGAATAGAAAAAATGACACTAAGTGTTAGAAACACAAGAGTGTAGTCAGGCTGAAGTCCATGAGCAGTGAGCAGTAGCAAGCAGCTACCCATGTATTACACTTATAATTGATTGCACATTGTTCTTTTACTGCTTGCTAATGTTTTTCTTTAGAAAAAAACACAGATTTTACTAATTCCGCAAATGTTCAGGCCCTTTCACATAACTTTGCTTTGACCTGTCTTTTATATCACAATGTTCTGTCTGTCTTATTCCATCTGCTCAAGCTTCCTATTTGTGTGGATCAAGTGCACTTCTCTGATTAATGATGCTGTCTGGCAATTGGTTTTATGGCCTGTCCTGGCACAGCACGCAGTAATGTGGCTCTATTAGCCCATGTAAAAGATTTCTGAAGCTGCTACAGCAAGGGAGCCAGACCAGTAGGTCAAAAACAGCACCTCATCCCTATTGCACCATGATCTACCACGTCTGCCAGCTTTAGACAACTTCTTTCCTTTCACTGAAGACTCACAGCTTATATTTTTCTGTTGGCATTTCAGGGTGAGGTTTCCTATCCATGTATGTTGACTCGTGTTCCCTTGGAAATCAGCCTGTTGGGAATGGATATATCATGGGCAGAGAGACTCCCTTGAGATCCTTGGGGCTGGAAGTACTGGGGAAGGTGCTGCACTCACCTGAGCTGGCCCTGGGCAGATGGTGGCACCAAGCACCTCTCTGGTGTCTCCAGGATGAGCTGGTGCAGTGCTGTGCCACTCCTGTGGCTTGTCTGCCCAGCCTGGCTCCGGTGCAGAGACTTTGCTGTGTGTTTGGAGAGGTGGGCACCAACTCTGATGGCACGCTCCACTTTCTCTGCTGTGGCCAGGTCCTACCAGCTGTGTCCAGATGTGAAGGGTTCAGTTGGGCTAATTGGCTTCATGTTTGCTCGTGGTCTGTCATGTTTCTACTGGTCCTGCGACACCAGGCAAGGCTCTATCGTGTGGCACAACCAGCTCTGTGTGTTGGCTCTGTGGCTGCTGCCTTCCTTCACATCCCTGTAAAAGCTTTCTTTCCTCTCTTGGCACCTTCCAGAGTGTGGGGCCAGCACTGCAGCTGGCAAAGTGGCCACACCACAGCAGCATCAGCTACTGTGGTCACATGGGTCTCCCCAGTAAACGTGTCCCTAAATTCATTAGCCTCTGTGCCCTGTAACTGCTTCCTTACAGAGGGAAAAATATCCTCTGGAGGTGTTTCGGACCCATTTTCTGTAGGAGTAAGTTGCCTGTAGCTCTGCCCACCACACGTGTCTCAGCATGGTCTACTCTGTGTTCTCAAAGCACTCAGAGCTCTTGAGGATTATTTAGGAGAGCAGCCGTCCCACAGCAATGCATTTTTATAGGCTGATGAAAACCCCAGCGATGAAATAGTTAATTAAAAAGTCTCCAATTAGAAACTGAATATATTTTGCAAAAAAAGTTAAATTTGTTCTTCTCATTGAGAGGGAAAAAAAAAATAAGCAATTCAAATCATTTTGAAGTTCCATTCCTTCATTCATTAGGAGACTTAGCTTGCAAAATCCTAATTAAAAAGAACATTTTGTGTTAATGAAAATGTTCTAATTTTTTACCTTATGAAGCTAGTTAATTTTTTTCCATAGCATCCGGGAAAAAGAGGTCTCCTTAATGGCTTTGTTCAAGTTTATATTATTTGATTGCGAAATTTGTGAGACAAAAGAGAGCTAAACTCATTCTGTGGTGCCCTCCAGTTAACTGTTCGGTTGAAAAATGACCTTCATAACTAAGTCCCTTGCCTTTTCATCGATATCAAGGAGTTACAACTCTAACCTACAGTTGAGGAGGTGGCTCCAGTCTGGTGAACCATCAGAAATTGCATGAGCACCCCATGGAGTGTAGATATTTATAGATATCTAAGAGGACTAGAGATAACTAAATAATTTGAGTCTGAATTCTCAAACAGCCTAGGGCTTTTCTGCTGGCTTTCAAATCCAGCATCCTCTTGCATGACTTTTAGTCATTAAAAGCAGAGCTTTATTTCAGTACCTAATAATTCTGTGTCAGACACAATAATATTGCGAGTCAGAGATCACAAGAGGTGCACACAGGTTCCTACCATGTCACAACAGTGAGAAAGACAGCACCTTTTAGATGTCTTTAAATCAGCTGCACTATATATGAGGTTATGTTAACTGTGAAACACATTCATTTATGCAGCCTTAAGATTCAATATGGAGCTCTCTGCTGGTGTAAATCAGAGTGACCGTAAGTCAGTCGTGCTGAGCTGAGATATGCTCACAGAGAGCCCGACCATTAAGGAATTTTGCACCTTTGGTTTTGTAGCCTTCATTCTGCCACTAATCTATCTCTGTAGGGGTGGATTTTAATATTCCACATCTCTTCATAGGCAGAAATGGCTATAAAAATCTTTACATTCTTACAGAAATGCAGATCGGGAGTGTAAAAATATTTTGGACTTGCTCCAAGGACTGGAAAAATATTTATGGGAGTATCAGGGAATCACAGAAGCGCATAGGTTGGAAGGGTCCTCCAGAGGTCGTACAGTCTTCCCTCCTTTGCGGAGCATGTCTGATGAGAGCAGGTTCTTCAGAGCCATGTCCAGTGGGGTTTTCACTGTCTCCAAGGACAGACACTCCACAGAACCTCTGCACCCCCTGCTCCTGTGGTTTCCACTTGACAGTGACACAGCTTTTCCAAATATCCAGTCGATTTTTCCCAAGCTGTAGCTTGTGTCCATAGCCCCTTGCGTCATCGCTGCGCAGTTCCAAGGAGAGTCTGACTCCATTTTTTTGTACCGTCTTGTTAGGTTGCAGTAGAGAAATAGCAATCTCTGTTTCACTTTCTCTTCTTTGAAGCTGGCAAACCCAATTGCTTCAGCTGCCCCTCAGCTTACATTCTCCCAGCTCTCCTGTCATCCTGGTGGCCTCTGTTTTATTTGCTCCAATAAGTCAGGGTCTTTATTTTTGGTGTGGTGGAGCCCAGGACCGGACACCAGACTCCAGGTACAGCCTCGACAGTGCTGGATGAGAGAGGAGTCATCACCACCCTGGTCCTACTGGCTACATCCCTGCAGACACAGGCCAGTGCAGAGCTGGCTGCAAGTGCAGCCCTGTGGGCCACCAGCTGTGTTGGCTGTGAGGGACACTGCTCACTCCTCTCCATGGACTGCCCACCAGGCCTTCAGCTAATTTTTCTGAAAAACATATTGATTTCTATCCCTTTAGTCCCCATCCTGCCCAGGTACGTGGGCTTCCTCCATCCCAGCTGCAGGACTACTTGAGGTTTGGCATTGGTCCCAGTAAACTGTACCTTCTACTTTGAACTAAGAGCTATTGGAGGTGCTTATACTAAGCAGAGGCAAAAAGCCCTCTTCAGCCCTTTCTGTCAGTGTTGAGGATCTGCTCATATTTAAAAGTGAGCACCTTTCTGCCATACTTTCTGCTTATTATTTGCTTTTTCCTGGTACTTTAGTGGTCAGCTTTCACCCACACCACTGCCTGTAAAAATGAAGTGCTGCACTGGCACACTCAGGTTTTCAAACAGGACAAGAACATCAGGCTGTGGGTCAGAGCAATACATCTGCAGATCAGGCTTCAGATGCAAAGTGTCAGGAAAGCGCTGGAGACACCTCTCCATCGACCTACACAGGGAAAGAATTACACTATAAAACTGAGACTCATTTAAAATAATGATCAAATCTGAGGAAATGGCAATCTGTATGCAGATACTTCGCAAGCTGAAAAAGAAGCTGAATTCATGGGTGAATTATTTGCTGCCAATTACTCTCTCGGCTTTAATATTGAGTTTAAAATATTTAGTTAGATCCACTTCCAACCTAGAATTTCGGTTTTCATTTAACATCATGAGTGGCTATATATATGTATGTATATACGACATATGTTATTTCATTACACCTCCTCTGAATGCACTCGAATAGTAACGTGAATGACCTGCCTCCTTTTTGGTAGGTTTTTGGACAAGGTGTAAGAGTTTTCTCAGTGGGTTCTGGTAGTAGTCTGAGTACCTCTTTGATCTGAAAGTGACCCTGCCTTGTTGAAATGTGGGCTTGGCTAACTTCGTGGCAGGACTCTTGGAGAATTACAAGATGGCTGTAAAGATGCACTAACCCTTTTCAGGGCCTAAATTAAGCTTTAAATCAAAGCTAACTAGAATGCCACCAAAGCTTTTCCATTAAGACTGGCTTACACACCCTTGCACTGTGATGCACAGAAAACATCATAAATTTTGAACCCAGACTGAAACCCTGAAGCTCTTGTCTTTACTTTCAAAGTTCATGAAATGCTTCTTCACCACCAGAGAGCAATCCAGTGTTTGTGTGAATTGCTTTTTGAGTGTGAAGGCAGATGCTGACCTAGAAGGCAGTTGGCACTGGACAATTATCACCAGAAACAGGATCTCAGTTCTAGTCCAGCATTTTAGTTATCAGTGTGCAGGAAGTGCCATCATTTTAAGGCAAAAAACCCTGCAAGCTTTCAAGGGGTCACTTTCTGTTAGAATAATCCCTTCTTTGTGACTGATGCACACAGAGTGTGTCACCTTGAGGACAGGCCATCTCTGCCTGCTTCCTTATATAACAAATTATATATTGTTGTACTTAAAAGCAAGGACTTCTGTGGTTTGTAAACCAAATATGTGGAAAAAATATTTTTTTCTTTAGCCTGTTTTATTCTTCACTGAAGGTAGTGAATGGTGGAGCTTCACCAGAAATGAAGACCAATCTCTCTCCTGAACATAAAGGTTCTACACCTGGAGAGTGATTGGGCACTGGAACAGGCTCCCCAGGGCAGTGGCCACAGCACCAAGCCTGGCAGAGCTCAAGAATTGTTTGGACAATGGTCTCAGGCACATGGTTTGACTCCTGGGGATGGTCCTGTGCAGTGACAGGAGTTGGACTCGATGATCCTTGTGAGTCCCTTCCAACTCTGCTTATTCTGTGATAAGATCTGCTTAGTCATAAATGAGCACTTGAGCAGGGTGTGAGAAGGGAGGAAGGTTTACAGCTATTAGCAGCCTCGGGCAGTATCTGCATGTGAACTTTGGCACCAGATCGCAGTGTCTTATCATAATGAAACTGGTCAAGGAGCTGAGAAGAGTCAGAGCTGGAGCTTGCAGGGGAAGGGAGAGGGATTCAGCCAGGCCCCCAAGCGAAATGAGGGAGGATGGGGCAGCACATCTGAGCTCCCTGTTCTCAGAGGACAACGGGGCCTGACTCACTCATGAAAATGCTTATCAGTAACTGCTCAGGCTGAGTTTTGATGCAGAATTTCCTGGAGCTCCATGCGCTCCCGTTCAGAAATGTGGGTGTTATAGCATTTTCATTGTGGAAAACCATGGTGAAACAGTCCATCATACTGCCAATGTTTGGCTTTAAAGCTAGGGCAGGAGAGGAAAGAATTGCTAACGCTCCAAGGAACAGCTTGTCAGCTTGAGGGCCTTGTGTGTGCCAGCTGGATTCAAGTTCAAGTCTGGATTTGATCCGCTAATGAAACAGCATCCTCCAAAAACTACTGGCTGAAGGTGGCAGACCTCTGGAGACCTGCAAGGTTGATTGGAAAGTTGACTCTCTCTTAACCATATGTTCATGTGTATGTCAGTTATGAAAATGAGTCAGATTTTCAAGTTTTCAATTTAAAAAAAATCATTAGGAAAAGCATTGGCAAAATAGCTGCAATTTCCCCTCCCCGTTGCCATCCCCTTAGTGCAATGGAAACAGTTCTGTTGGTTTGAATGAGCTCTAGGGTTTTAATCCCATCTTGGCGTTGCCAAGGCCAATGTATTGCCCCCTGTGGCTCCTGCATTTACTGAAGTGTTCAAGAGTGGAAGAATGTGACATTTTAAGAAAAAAAGCTGATGGAATCTATGAATTTTCTGAACAGTCTGGGGTCAGTTCCTATGTGATGACAGTTCTGGGCCAAAGCAGATATAATACTTTCGCCTTCCAGCTGGGGGCAAAGAAGGATTTCCATTGAAGAGACATAGTTCAAAATCCATGATTCTGTCCCTAATGTAATACAGAAGTGTGTCTCAGCATCAAGCTGGTTTCTGAGCTAGGGAATAGAGGAAGAGTTTTCCCCTGGAACTCACAGGGCAGTGAGAGAGTGCATTAGGTAGCCTCCAGAAGATCCCTTCTACAGCAGACTTGTAAATGGATGCCCCGTTTCCACCCTCAGTTCTCCACTCTTTGCTCATATAAATATTTAAGTAATTATTTTTTTAAAGCTCTGGGAAACCTCTATCAATTGCCTCTATCAGAACCTGTTCTATTAGCTGAGAAACTTTCTGCCATTATAGCAGCTTTTCACCACTTTCTATTTCATTAGCATTCATTGTCTTTAGACATATGACAGACTACCCACTGGAAATGTAGGCATCTGGGAACATAAAGCTAAAAGCTGAGGTTTGCTTCAGTGCTTGCCAGCCCACAGAATTTTATTACCTAACCTACCTTTACCTAAATCACAGAAAAATGACAAACCTTTTGATGCATGTAAAAAACCCCCTGAAACAGAGTTAAACTGCAAGCTTGACTGATGCAAACTGACATAAAGCACCACAATGGCGCGCCATCAGAGACAGATGTTTTCTGCAACCCCAGTTTAGTTGCATTTTTGCAGAGCGCACTACTGACTGGTTAAACGTAGCTCTTGTTAAAAAGATTTGGGGCTGGAGTTCAAGCTCAAATCTCCACGAGTAATCAGTGAGCTGATGGCATTATTCTCACAGGTGGAAATGGGGAATGCAAATTTTAGGAGCAGCACATCTGTTCTCTTGGCTAGTCGGGTATGAGTTCTACAGGAATGACCACATTAGCAACCTCGGTGTCATAACCGGAGGGACACAAATCAACAGGGCTGTGTGTGCTAGTGGTGAGGAGTTTGGAAATCTGAGCCGCAGATTCACACAGACCTGGCTGATGATCATGGAAGGTCTGTTATAAGGTCCCAGTACCACAAAGTTTCCCAGATGAAGGACTGTGGCAGAAGGCAGTCCTGGTCTCACTGTCAGATAATACAAAAAGAAAGAGCTTTGGTGTGGTTTTGGTAGAAAGTGGTCCAAGCAAGAGTGAGATACGTTTCTATAGCTGAGTGACTCAAGTGGCTCTTGCTTCCCATGCAAGAAATCCCCGTGAAAGGAAGTCACTAAGTCATTAGGTGATTTTTGGAAGAGAATCACAGATTGCTTTTGTTCCTGCTGTTCATCAAACAAATCATCAGTTTGGGGAATTTTTGTGTTGATGTCTTGTTACCTAAGTAGGCAAGGGACAAGAAGAAACACAGCAGAGTGACTGAGCCCAAATCACTGTCGGTAGGGTTGAGATTTCAAGCTTGCTGGCTAGATGGATGAAATGGCCTGTCCCCATGCTGCTCCGTTAGTAGAGATATATGGACATCCCTTGTGGTCAGTTGTCAGCTCTTTTGGTTTTCTTTCTCTTGCAAAAACCCAGATGGGAAACAAAAGTAGAAGTTGCACAGTCTCTTAAGTCTTCTGTTCTGTGACAGGTTGCAGGCTGTCAAGGGAGTGTCATTTGTCAGCTGTGCACCCTAGACATTCCTTCTCACACACTGGTGGAAATTGCAGAGCCTGAATGCAAACGCTTCAGAAACCCTCTCAGATGCCAGTGTTGGATATGTTTTGTTTTTCACACCTTTCCCTGATGAAGCACAGGGACATTCAGAGTGTACTGTCTGGTATCAGCCCCTTTGAACGACAACCCAGCACCACACCCTGTATCTGAAACGAGCCCATGCAAAGTTATTAACCCAGAAGCTGGCAATTTGTCAATGACTTAACATACCTGGAGTGATCTCCCAAGCATCTTTGTAGCACATGCTGGTTTTGATAGTACAAACTTTAAAACCTGGTTTTATTTACCCAACAAATTTTGTATCAACTCATCAGAACTTCATACATGACATTTTCACAAAGACACACATGGCATAGAACTTTATGATGGTACATTGCATAGAGTGTTTTAATTTTCCAGTTGTTTGCATGTTCTTTTGTCTATAGCTTTGTTGTTGTCCTACATGACCCATTCAGGTGATTTCTTCCCATTCACAAAGAGAACTGTAGCTCCTGTGAGCAACTCTTCAGCATTCTGTAGGAGGACACTACCTACCTCCTTTATCCAGCTCCATCCATGGCTGTCCAGCCTCTCTTGCAGAGAGCTCTAAGCTTATTAAAACCCTGTGATTACTAATGGATGTGTTAGCTGGTGCTATATTCAGCTTTCTGGTGGAAATCCAAGCCCATTTCCTATTTAGTTTTGCATGGCATGCTGCAGGAAAATGTATCCCCAAGTTCTTTTTGTCTTAATTGTATCCTATCAGCTGGCCAGCACTTTATTCTGCAGATGTTCAAGCTGTCATTTGTTGTATGCAGATGCATCAGTATCTTGTGTCAGGTAGTCCTAGACCAAATAAATTGAACTTAACTAGCATTAGAACTTCGAATTCAGGAGACTGCATCAGACACTTAAATCTCTTGCTATTTAGGAAAGCAGAGATGATTTACCTAATGATAAAAGGAAGCATATGCTCCTATAACAGGACATTCTTTCCTAAACTGGGCCTGACAAATTACCTTTTCACATGTTTTTTGTACCCATGTGACAAATCTGAATTTTGTACACAGTGTAACATCATTTTCAGGACGAGAAGATCACTTTTAAATCTCTTTTTAAATTCTGTGTCTGAAAAATGGCTTTATTAACCTCTAGTTACTAAGGAATAATTACTCTGTGGTCTGTCGCTCTACTGCAAAGGTGTGATAACCTCTGAAGAAATGCAATATGCCAGACAGAACAATAGAAGACTGGTTTTAACTATTCATCTAATAGTTTTTGGACACCTGTATTTAAACCACTGTTGATGCTGTGCTCCTCATAAAGAGGTTCAGATACGACATGTGATATTCAAAAATTTTGGGCACCTTTGTCAAACTTTACATCTGCACAGAATGACCCCCATCCAGAGAGCTTCTTTACCCCAAGTCCTAAGCAATGCAGTGAAATCCGAGCATCACGGCCATTAATATCTATAGAATGTGACCATATAGCAAGAGGGTCAAATATAAAATAGCCACAAGAAGCTGTGGAAGAATATTCCCTTACCTAATGTCTGGGGCGTTCCCTGTACCGGAAAACTAAAATGGCAGAGAAATTCAATGGCAATATAGTCAAAGTAATGCTCGCTGGAAAATGGGAGCCCTGACAATATCTACACAGCAAACTGCCTTAGATTAGGCAAGGGCAAATGAGTTTTTACTACTCAGAAGAAATATTGTGGAGTTGCAGTGATTAGCTCTCTAAAAATAGCTACTTATTGCTCAGCAGCAGCTGGGAAAGCAAGGAGAATTTTCCGAATTATTAAGCAAAGAGAGAAAACAGAAGAGAAAATATTTATTCCACCGCATAAATTAGTGGCACGGCCATGTTTCAGGGGTACTCTGTAGTTTTCCTCACCCATCTCAAAGGGATGAGAGCAGGAGCCGGGGGAGCACGTGCAGCCCTGCATCCTGCCTGTGCCGTGTTCCACACAGGCCCCCATGGACACATTATTGGCAAGTGGCTGCCCCACAGGGCTTGCAAAGTGTGGTGAGCTCCATTGCTTGGAAATCATGTGAGATGCCTCCAGGCAGCAGCTCGACGGCAGCCTACGTCAGTGCGGGGGTGGATTTGGGCTTTTGTGCAGGAATAACCTCCCAGACTCCACAGACTTCCTCCGAGTGTCCCATGGAGCTGGACTTCTGCCCTTGGGGATGGCAGCAGCTCCCTTGCCTGCAAGAATTCAGTGGGAAATGGATAGGCACAGCCTCGCACAGGAGTGCCATACCTTCCATCAGTCGCTCCCAGAGACACAATGACTGTCCCTAGGGATGCTATAGAGTCAGGAGATGACCTCCAGTCAATACTTCCTTCCGTGTAGGGCCAAGGCTCCATCTTGCTCAGGGACCCGTTCCCTCATTTCATATCCTAACCCTTCATTTTGAGCAGGAATGGAGATAGGCCTGAATAGGCTGCAGGTTTGTTTAAAAGTACTTGACCTGGATTCAAGGTCTGGCTCAGAAAGGTGTTTAAATTTTTGGTTTTAAGAAACTGAGATGGCATAACATAATTCTGGTATCATTTGCTAAGAGCTGGCCACCATGAGAGAGAGGATACTGTGTTAATTGGATTTGCTGTTTGATCTAACATGGCAGTTCTTCTGCCTTTAGCAACAAAGGAGGAATCAGCTTCTTAGATTTCCACTGCATGTTTATACAGCCTGTTGACATTTTCTTCATCATCTGCTGTCCCGTGATTTTATTTCAAAAGAAAGGTAGGGCTGTGGTTACAGATATGCAGGAATCTGTACATCTGTGATCTCTCAGAAGGTTTATGATATCATGTGGCAGTGTGTGGCTTCAGTTCAGTCATCCGTGTCTTGACCCTGTCCCTGGAAAATTGATGGGAGTCTTCTCTGTGGTCTGAAAAAGCCCAGGTCTTTGGTTTGCTTCAAAGCAGTGGGAGTTATTCCATCCATCTCAAATGGATATGGCCTGCAACTTCAAACTGGGCAATGGTAGCTCTTAAACACTTTGCAATGATGTTGTGAGGCTTAATTAATTGAAAGGAATTAATGGAAAGGAATTTAAATGGAAGGGGAGATGTAAGTGCATAATCTGATTGTGTGGAAGAATCTTTTAGTGTAATGTTGAACTAAAAGGGTTTGAAATGTATTCATGCTCCTGAAAAATGCTGAAGGGTTAAAATGACCTAATTCAACATCAACTAATACACTCCAATATTCATTAAAGCAGGTAGATTATTTTTTAAACAGTGCTATCCTGCTAAGTGATGCACTATGCTCAATGATAGACTGGTTAAAGCTGTAAATGTCACTGTTAAAATGAGTATCTTTAACAGCTAATATCTATTAAAATGAAGCACTTAGGCACCAGAAAAGACAGTTTTAAACTGTTAGGTTCCCTAAATTATTTTTGTACAATCAAAATGAGACTCTCAGGGATTAGGTGGCAGAGTGGGTTAACATATTACTTTTCTGGAAGGAAGATGTACCATCAAGTCTTGCTTAAAAATACAAATGAGCTGGGACTGATGTTCTTCACGTGATCCAGCATGTGTGTTTCTAAAATATATTTTAATACAATTGATTGTGATTTGCAGTAGAAGTAGATAAGGACTTTGTCTGCTGTTACCATGATTTGAGTAAAGGTAGATTAGGACTTGGGTTCACAATTTGGATTGTTCCTTTGATGAGCTGATGAAGGGATTTTATCATTTTTATAGCTCCATTTTCTTCCAACAACATCTTGGGACACAGCTACAGCAGGTTTTGTAAAGGGTTAAACCAAGCAAGTGAGAAGAAGGCTTTTCAAAGCAAGCATGTCCATGTAGTAAAAATGAGGAATAAATAGGTGCCTAGCAGTACAGGTAGGTGCAGAGGGAGAGTGAGCTGTAAAGAAGCAGGTTCCGGTTTATCTGAATTGAAACTCTCCAACTGACTTGTCAGCATGTGTTTGCTGTAACTCATCTGAAACTGCAAATTGGACCACAGGTCTATGTGTAACCTTGCACTTGAAAAATTGTGCATTTATCTCAAAAAGCAGAGATGTTGCTGCTTGTTTTTCCTTTCTTGGGTGTTATTAAACACCTATAGGTGAGGTACACATTCCCCAGCATTTGTTCTCCCTCATGAAGATGAGGGAATACTTTGGATATATTTCCTCCTTGAGTAATTTCTTAGTTCACAGCACCCGAAAAAGCTTACCTTGAGACACACCAACTGTTAAGAACTTTATGGAAAGCTTTTCTGCATGGGTTCATCACAAATCCTTAAACCATTCCACGGATGTGATGCCATGTGTTGCAGGACCAATCCTTCCTCTTTTGGTGTATGCATCAGGCTGTTGCTGTTTGGTCCTTTGGTGCAGATGGAGGGTTTCACCAAAAAAAAAAAAAGTGTTCTGCTTCATTGCCATAAAGAATTCTTTGTTTTCATGAATTCTTTGTTTCTGTGAGATTTTTTTGTTTTCAAAGACAAGCTAAAGACAACTTATTTTGTTGAGTAGGACCTCAGCAAAGGGTGAGTGCCAGAACACAACTGGTGTCCTGCTTTTTCCAACAGCAGTTCTTTGTCTCCCAGTGCTATACACATAGGCTAAGAGAGGTTATTCTTGTTTTGGAATGAAGTGATCCAGAATTTTCTTTTGTGCATCTTTCTCCCTAGGATTGCATTAAGTAGGTGCCAGCAATGTGATAAGTAGGTAACATCCTGACATACAGAACTAGGTTTTAGAGAACAGCAGCAACTAACAGCAAGGTTAACTTAACCAAAATTTGTTCTAACTCTTCTTTTCCATAAAAATCTCATTTATAACCTTCCTAAACAGTTGCATGTCACATGATGGGTAACTGCTTTGTTGCATTCTGCTAAAGACCGGTGCAAAGGGCCTCTTCTGTTCTTTGGATGGAGCTCTGTGGAGAGAAGGAATCCAACCTTCGGCAGTGACTATTCATAGGAAAATGCTAAACAACAATATATAAACCAAGACATTTCTGCCATAGAGCTGTTCAAAATAGTTAAGTGGTTACTGTTCCATAGTAAAAATTAATTATTTCAGGAAAATGTGACAAAGCATGGGGGCAACTCACAGCATTTTTGCCCTTTTTTTCTGGCATGGGAAAGCCGGAGAATAGAAAATGTCAGGTTGTGTCTTTCCACGCATAGAAAGACAAGGTTGTTTGCAGAATTAAAAATAACTGCCAGCATAGCAGTGGCACTTCTGGGTATCTCCATACAAATGAACATAGTGACAGTGTATTTTGCTAATTTAAATTGTAAGAATAAATTATTTTCCTATAAATACCCCATCAAATAATACATTTAGACACAACTTGGCAGTATCTTTGAGCTCTGAATAAGTGGCAGCCCACATTGCAGTTTCTTCTAAGCACCCATTTTAGTGTGTCAGAATAAGTTTTCTGGCTAATATAAAATTATTTGTATTTCACATCCTTAATTGATGCTTTTAATTACTCTTCATATAGTTTAATAGTTTTCATATAGAAAACTGCTTTCTGTGCAGTAAGCCGAATCTCCAATCTGCAGCAAAACTTGCTTGAGTCAGGTTTTTGCCAGGCTCTGTGTACCAGCCCCAAATACTAAATTATGTTGGCACTCTTACAGTAATCAAGGGAATAATTGTGAAGGCGAAGTTTGTTGTAAGAAAACCAAATTAGGAGGGGAAAACAACATCACTTAAGAGAAATATTTAGCATGAACTAATCTTTTTGGTCTTTGTCCTCCTACAGTAAGGACTGTTTAACCATGAAGTATAATTGCTTAAAACATACTGTAGTTTATCCTGTGTAGATTAGTCTTCTGCTTTATTAGACTGCTAAAAGGCCAGTCTTCAAAGAATAAGCAAATTAAAGCTCTGTCTTGCTGTTTACAGTGCTGGGGTCAGATCACTGATACCTACCAGCTTTAATGGGAAGGAGCCATGAGCCCCATTTAGTTAATCCAAGAATTAGTGTCTATTTAAATCTACAAGAGTCTTTCCAGTGCCTCTTGTAGTCACTCATCAGGCTGTTGCAGAGTCAGGTATCTCCCCTGAACCAGCTCCCTTTACTCACCAAAAAAATCCCCACTGGACTTCATCAGGAACAGGACTGCTCCTGCTGAACCATCCCAGTACTGGCTGGGTGTCCTGTCGTATTTTCTGACATCACACTTCCAGTGGGAGTTCCAGTTGCTTTAGGCCTTCCGGACAGTGATAAGGCCAAAATTACTCTCCTGAAGCAGTAAAATAGAGGGCTGATAGCATTTGAGTGCTGTGGAGGGGCTTGACAGGCCGGAGCCCAGGGGTATTTGTATGAGTGACTTTGTTTCTGCTTTCTTCACAAAGGTTCCCAACGCCTCCTTTTCACTGGCATGTCATAGGTCTTTCCTCCCTTCCCCTTCTGTTACCTCTCTGTTCCATGACAAACAGATTCAACTCACCCTATCTAAGGGAGAAAAATGTTTTTTAAAGTGAGTTCTTCCCACAGAGCTAGGACTATCCCTAGCTCCTGCTGATATCAGAGTGTAAAATTCCCCCCTCCCCCTTGCTAAGATGTGTGAGGCCCTTCAGGCTGTCTCACGTGGCCTTTCTGCCAACCATCGGAGTCAATCCAAGCTGGGAGGTGTCCATGCACTTTGCAGTGGTCAACCTTTTGTGATCTTTATCCCAGAGCCTTAATGGAGTTTGTGGGAGAACTCCAGGTCTTGGAAAGAAGAGATTTCGTGAAAGCCTTTGCTCGGAAGTCTGAATAAATAAAAGTACCTAAGGAGCTCAGAAGACAGAAAGTAAAGGGAGAAAGATGTTGTGTTACCATAATTTCAAAATATAATAATTTTAAAGGCAATTTCATGGTTTTTTTGTGGAATCTTGGGTGACTATTTCGGAGCATGTGTGGTTGGTGAGACTGTGTTTTGGAAAATCCACAACTATTCCAATGATTGTGTGGATTCATTTCAGCTGCTCTGTGCAAAAAACCTTCCTGCTCAGGCTTTTTCACAATATTGGTATTACCTCTTAGTCTTGGCCAGGCTAAATATACAATGAAAATGGCCTTTCTTTATTGCAATGCTTAAACTTCCTGTCCAATCCAAAGAAGTACAGGAAAATAAACAAACAAAAAAGGGATCAAATTTAAATGCACAGCATGCTTGCAGCTTTGAGTCTGCTGTCTCTGCATTGCACTTTTAAATGTAAAAAGCATGATTCCTGCCCACATGGGGGTTATGGCCAAGAGGGGAACCAAGATGGGGATACTCTGCTTTCTATCTCCTGCACAGATTTTATTGCATGTTTGTTCTTTCATTGTTGTTTTCTTTAGTCTAAAATAAAGATAAACTCTAGACAGAAAGCAAAGTGGCCAGGCGCCACTGCACAATTATAATTAATTCACTGTTAATGTTTCAGACATTGTAACAGAGTACATTGGAATTGCTGGGGCGGGGTGAGATTAGTTTGAGCTCTTTGCGTACAAACTACAGGAGAGTCACATTAAATACCCACTCTAATTAATGTTTTCAGAATGAGCACCAAAGGGAATAGTATTGCTTGCCACTGACAGGAAAAGTTGGTTTGTACTTCTGCTTCCCAAGCTCCCACTGTGTTCTCACCTCAAAAGGTGAGGATTTGAGAACATATTGTGCCATGACCTCAGAGCAGAATGTGCACAACCCATTCCTAAACATTGCTTCACCGTATTATATGGTCAGATTGGACAGGAGGAGGCAACTGAGCTCAGACTCAGATTTGGATGTCTGCAGACATAGGAACAGACATGATCTGATCTGGTCTGCAGAAGCTGTGCAAGTCAAAGGCTTCATTTTGTCAAGAGCAAAATGGTTTAAGAACCCAAAAGACCTTGGTCTGCAGTGTTTTAAGGCAAAATATAGAAAGGAAAGCTGGTTTCTTCCCTTCTCTTGGAAATATCCAGGATCTCGTAAACTGAAGAGCATTTAACATAAAGGTCTCAACCATTAGACTATTTTAACAGCTAGAGGAATGAAGTAGCTTTTGTACCTCCAAAAATATCTCTGTTCACCATTTTTTCTGCTGCCAGTATTCCCTGTGGGAGGGGAAAGCTGTGATAATTGTGATCGAATTTTTAATGATATGTGGTATTTATTACAAACCTTCTTAATTTTAGCTAAGTCTTCCTGTGAGTATTGAGTCAGGTTGTTCAGGCCGAGCCCCCAACGCTGTTTCTGGGCTGTGTGTCTCTCCAATACTGTGTATTTCAGCTCTGTGTCTGAGGTGAAAAAGAGCCCTTTGTGTGTTGAGTCTGAAGGCAGCTGAAAGTGTGCCTCTGCTGGCTGGGTGTTGCCATTAAATATAGTTTATACTATATCATCATTTATGCAAGGTGACAAAACCCACATTAAATTTCTGGTGAAGCCTGGTCTGCCGTAGAACATTATTAGAGTACTTATTAGTACTACATTTTTCATCATGGATGTAGCCTGAATATCCTAATTTATGACCATCTGGTCTCCAGTCAAGAACAGCCCATATGATCAAAATGGAGCTTCCCTAGGTCAGCTAATACATCCATGCTGTGACTTAAAGAAGACGACACAGTCCTCTGTAAAAAACCTCTAAGGGAACTTGGAGAAGAGGGGGGTGCCCTTCCACAGCCCCTTGTGCAGCACACCCAGCAGGGCCAGTCATTGTATCTGTTTATTCATTGGTGTTTGGTAATGCTAACGTTCATTTCATTTAGGATTTGATTTGTTTACGAACTAATAAATATGATTTATAAAAAGTGCGTGTGGTTCACTAATTACTGCACATATGGCGTTTTCATTTTGTAAAACTGGCATTTGCTTTCTATTATGATTATGTCTCCGTTCACCAGTGCTAATTAGTTTGATTAGACAGATAACTTTAACCATTATTAGGACTAGATTAGGGGAACTTTGCATGCAGAGGAATGCAGGGAGGAAGGGTTCATCACCAGTGAAGATAGGTCAGCAACACAGAAATTGTCCCTCATTAAATATTTTAAAATTAGTTTTTGTTTTGTTTTCCACATAGAAGAACTGAGAAGCATGCACATTTAGCTACTTACAAAAATCCAATTAAACACAGTTGTTTAGCATGAATTTGTTAATCAGAGTTAATCTTTCCAATGAATGCATAATTTGGAATCTGTGTCTAAAATGTTCATTTAAGGATAAGCATATTACAGACAAATAAAATATAAAATGAGATTCTCTTTCTTGGAATTGACTCTCAATATGGAGCAATATTGACTGTTTTGTGTTGATTGTCCTGCATGCTGAGGGACAGAAGTAAAATTGGATAAAGTCTAAGAAATGCCACAAGAAAACCAATGCCACCTATGGTGAGCCATATTTTTCCCAAAAGCCTCTGAAAATTGTTGAACAGTGTCATCTGAACTCTTCAGAATTAAAATAAAAATAAACAAAAGGAAACTCCTTTTTATTATCCACTTTAGGATAAAAATAGTTATTCAGGGCTGCAGAAGTTTGATATTATTTTATTTCTTCAAATGGATCCTCTATCCTAAAATAGAGAGGCACATTTTTTTTACCAATGCATTAGAAATTACCTTAGTGCACTAAGAGAGTAGGATGTGAAATACCTCCTTTAGAAAGGAGACTGGTACTCAAATTAGGTAACTGTGGATGCTTGTTTTTTAAGATGGCAGCTCATTTGACTTTGGATGATCTCCCTGCAGTCATCCAGTTTCTGGGCAATTAATTGGTTTGGTAGGAGAATGAGGATGGTGCCTTGCTATGGATGCACAGTCCTGCTGCATCTACTGGGTCTCTCCTCGCTGTGCTCATGTGCCAGTGCCATTTGTGAGTGGCCCCTTTGGGGTTTTTTTGTCTTCAAAGCAATTTATAAGGAAACAGAAAAGTTCTTTCCCATCTGAAGAGAATTGTGGGAATATTGAAAAAGACATAAAACTGCTATTGAAGGGGGAACACATAGAGAAGCAGTAGATTGTTGCAGTATTTACTCTCTCCTTGGCTCTTCTGGAGGATGCCTCCTGCCATGCCTTTCAGAGAAAACCCCAGACAATTTAAATGTCAAAGTCTCAAATTTCAACATGCATCATTATTGTTGGAAGCATTTGCTCCAGGAAAAGTTTCAGAATTGCCATTTCTGTATCTTAAAAGAATGTGAACAGGATGGCCAGATTCTGAGATGGTATGAATTGGCAGAGGTTCGTTATTTCAACGTGGTTATCCTGTTTTACACCAACTGAAAATCTGGCCCTGGAGAATGAATATTTATGCCATGCCAAAGAGGTTTGAAAATCCTTTCTTTAAAATGAGAATGAATAAAGAAAGGGCTGGGATATGCTCTGTGCTGATGAACCCACAGCCAAATATGACCTCCTCTTGACCTTTTATGCATTTAAGTTGAAAAAGGCCATTTTGATACATTCCACTGGAGCTTAAAATGCCTATATTTCAATTCCAGAGGTCAGGCTCTCTTCTCAGTATACTGTATGACCCAGCCTTGGCTGTTCCCCATTGATGTTGCCTGACTGTACTCCTTATATGCCGTTGACTGTTTACTGTTTTCCTAGCTAATGTAAGTGAAAGAGATAATTCAAATTATTCTGAGCTATGTGTCAGTTCTGATTCTGATTATGTCCCCTGTGCTTGGTGCAGTGTTAGTGGCTCCAAACTCATTAAGTCTCCAAGAAATTTCAGATTTCTGTGTTAACTATACCTTAATCAATGTATTTATCTTCTATTTATCTGTTTATAAATTCCACTCAAGCCTTTTTGAAGTTTTCTTTTATCACTATGCCTAACATCACTGAATACAGTAATTTTTCTTCACCCCTTCTGTTTTCTTTTCCCTTTTGAGGGTTTTGGATACTTTTTTTTTTTTCCAAATTCCCAAAGCAAAAGGGAACTATTTCCAGAAAATTATGCTTCATGCAGGTTTTAAAGCTAATCTCCACATCTTCAGTGGATGTAAGCACAACCCCACTGGGATGAAGGAATGGGAACTGTCACTGTTTCAAATCTTCCTCAAATTTTACATCACTGGAGCTATGTCAATTTACATCATCGATGGTCTGGTCCAAATTGAAAAGGTAGTGGACTTTTGTGGCTAACAAGGCAACCTTCCTCTGGACTTGAAACAGCCATTATACTGGGTGGTTCCCAAAAAAGGGTATAAATGCAGTCCCATCAAGCAGGCTGACGGGCCTTGATAATAATTTCTCTAGAAAGAATCACAAAGTAATCATAGTCTCTAATAATCTCTCCAATTACTTTATAGAATAATAGTTTATTATAAAATCTGTTTTAGCAGCCTGTCTATTTTTGTTCTTTCCCCTTGAAAATGAAGTCAAATGCATAAGAACTGTAGAACATTTTTGCAAAAGTAAGGGATTGCTCCTGCCTAATAACATAACCAATCACGAGGATCTTTTAACAGGTCTGTTGCAATTTCTGACAATTAACACAGCTTAGTGAATCATTGGCGATGAGCAGTTTGCTAAGGGCCCTGACACCCTGCTCCTGTTGAGATGTGCCTTACTGCACAGTCCTCAACAAAGCAGGACCAGGGGTTCTTGTCCCACCCCTTGGCCATGTCTAGGTTTCCCTCCAGTGATCAAATGAGAGGGAATCCAGTCCAACTGGAAAGATAAGGCGCAGACTCCTTCCAGTGTGAGGAGAATTGATAAGGAGCAGATCGATACATGATCCCCTTCAGTGGGCAGCAAGGCCCACGGTCTTAACAGTGGGACATCCCCTCCTTCTCTCCTTCCACTAAATTGCAAAATTTCTGTAGTGGAAAGAGTGGAACACTGCAATTAGGTGGTAGAAAGCAACCAGAAATAAAATTTGAGGGGAGAAGTGTATATATGTCTTGAAAAAAGGCCAAGCAGTACATTTTCCATTAATGTCATCTTTGGAAGGGGCACCTGTGTTGGGTGACAATTTCTTCACAGTGGTACATATCCAGGATACCAATTCCAGCCTGAATTGGTAATATTTGGCAAAATTTAAAGCAACTGGAATTGCTGGGAAATTTCAGGTAGCATTAAGAGTTGGCAATGCTACCAGCTGCAATTATAATGAAAACCTAATAGGCTCTTGACCATGGAAAACCACTTGGACAAGCACATGTACACACAGCTCATGTAAATAGGTGGAATTCTGTAAGGCCCAGTATAGCTGCAATTACATACACTGTCAGAGCACTCAGGCCTATGTCTTTAGTAGTTTTTTCTGGTTCAGCTCTGAGATAAAAGCTGACTCACCTTACATTTGTACCTGCCAAGTAGCACTGAAAGGGCTATTTGTAATCACAATTCAATCCTGAAACTCGAAGAGTAAATATCACTGAACAAATTGTATGTCTGGCTCTCGATGTCTCCATCCATGTCTCTGCTTTCTCTGGAAGGATTCACCTGTTGGTTTCTCACTCTGTTCCCAGCTTCTGGAACGTCAGAAGTCTCTGGTGGCAGCAAGCAGCCTGAATTGCTCCATCTATTTCATTTGAGGTATTTCCCAGACTCCCTCTCCCAGACCTTGGACTCTCTTATTAGCATGGTGACTCCATCTGCTTCAGCTTTCCTGAAAGGGATAGAAGAAAACAGAAGTGCTAATTATCTCTTTTCTTTGTAAGCTGAGATGAATTTTGCATGATATTGTAGTAGAAACATCATCATAAGCACCCCTGAAAGCTTGGTGGCAAACAGGTTGACTCTGGTTTTTTACCATTGTTGCTCCTAGTGCAAATACTTGGTGCAGAAATCAGGTTAAGCAATATAAAGGTTTATTTCCCACAACCGTCCCCAAACAACTTCATTGTGAAAGGAAGAGGTTTGATGATTGAGTAGCTTGTATGAGTCAGGGAAGGAAGGATAAGTAACTCTTGTCCCTTGGATTAAGCAAGCTACTTTTTCTGAACTTTGCCTTGGGCTTGGATGAAGGAAGCTGCTATGGGTTTTAGTCATCATTTAATTGAGGGGAGTTGTTTAACTTTTGTTATATTTTTCCCTTAAAAAGGCAAAAGACTCCTTGGATTTATTTGTTACTACTTTATAGCAGCAGCAGCCATATTGTGTGACATGTTTCCCAATCAGAAAGTACTTTTATGAAAGGAATTATGTGATGTTAACCCTGCAATACTCAGACTGGACTCAGAGATCCAGGGCTGGTCCTGAAAGCCGAGGTCCAGCCCTCACTCTTATGCTTTTGAGAAAGAGGAGCTCATAGGACCATGACAGACAGTTAATTCTGATAATGCAAAAGCAGAAAAGACACTTTATGAGCACAAGTAATTTCTCTGTTGGCAACACAGCAAATGTGAGGCAAAAAAAAATTGCATTAAAAGTCAAAATGCATAGGAATTCAGTTGAATCTGAATGGGAGGACGTAGCATCCTTCTTTCTTCTGAACAACCGGCAGTGGGAGAGTAGATGATATCTGGGGGCTAAGAGGGTTTTTTGCCTCTTATACTCTTATCCTGTGTGTTATTTTTCCTCTTCTACTTTGACATTATTTTCCAGGCAGTTTTCATTCTGCCCTTCGCAAATTGTGTTGTGTGCACTGAGTCATGGGCTTGTGTTTTCAGAAAGGCTGTCAGTCACAGCTATTCTCATGCAGCAATGGTATGATTAGCTCTGTTTTTTACTGTAAAGTATTAATTTAACCAAAGTTTGAACACAGTGAAAAAAAGAACTATCAGTGGGTGAATGTGCCAGCTTAAAAGCAGAGACACTGTGGGGTGTGAGTGATTGCCTTCCTTTGGGATTGTGGGAAAGGATGGCAAGGAAAAGCAACCCCACATGTGAGAGATCCTCATGCACTGATGTGCAGGGGAATATCTTAATAGCCTTTAGTCTAACCAGTGCCTGGGGAGGTTATGATCACAGGGCCCTCCACGGCCCTGTTGTCTCAGAAACCTGGCTCTGGCATTCCGAGCCTCACACCATGTGCGTGGATCTCCTCTGCAGGATCATTTCTGTCTGGCTTGGGGGGTCAGTGAGTTTGACTGGTTTTTGGATGTCTCCCAGGGGTTTCTCCCAGCAGCTATCACACACATACTTGCAGTGGTGAGGCTGCCAAAAAACAGAGAGAAGAGGTGGAGCTGCCTGGGTCCCTAAGGGAGCTGTGATTGCCGTATCTTGACGTGTCTCAGTGCTGCCTTTTTCTTCCACTCTCTCCCCTGTACCTGAAATTTGATTGGTAATCGACCAATATGGGCTGAAAAAGTGGTGTCAGCCTGAGCTGTGAATTGACCTGCTTTTGTCAGTTTGTCACAGTTTTATTGCTGTTTTAGCACAATGCGTGCAAGCTAAAGCCCGGCACTTCTGTCACCTAGAGAAAAAGCCTGGCAGGCTGATGTCCTCAGGAACAGTGTCCAAGTGCAGAGGGGCCAGGGGTTCCCTTTCTCTTCACCAGCTGATCCAGACTTCACATTTTCTTTCTAGTCAAAGAGCAACCTAAAGCCAAAACAACCTGCAGGTGCACTGTGTTTACCCCATCTCCAATACTGCCTGGAATTCACTTGCAGTGGTACTCAATAACATTGCCTTGAGAGTAAGATAAAAATTGTGTCCTCAACTAAAAGTGATCATATTGGGCTCATCTCTTTGCAAATGTTAAGTTTATTACAGAAACAGTAGACTGGATTCTTTGAATCAAAATATTTCAAATGTAGGAAATGAGGAATAAGAGAGAATTCCAAGGTCTTTTGTGAAAGACTCATCTGAAAAGTTAATTTAGCTTTCTGCACAGCAGCAAATAGATCCGACAGTTCACCTAAAACCTAGCTGAAAGGATGTGTGTTTATGCCTCTTATTTATACTGAGAATTCAAAATAAGCTTTTTGAACAAGCTGTGATCTTTTATTTGGTTTCCTTAAGCTAAGAGTATTGCAGTGTCAGACTCTGTTTTCTTAATTGATTATAACTTTGCCGTTGTCATATTGCAAAGCTTATGATGAGTGAATAATGTGTTGCCCAGTGCTTCTGCAGCTTGGCCCAGAATTTGGCTTTGAGTATCTTTTTCATGTCTTTGTTTCTGACACAAATATCCTTGCTGTTGCTTTGGATAAATGAATCCTTTCCAGCGGCCCAGGGTGCTGGAAAATAGTCATGATCCAGACAGCATGTCTGAGTGACCCTACAAATAGCAAACATAGGAATGCAGCTCAGCACGCGTAAGCAACCCTACAATAACAACTTAGTGTGTGCAGTCCAGCAGGTGGGAACAATCCAGAACTAGGCTGATAAAAGAGCTGTTGAAAGCGTTATGGAAGTAAGAGATCTGAGTGACTTCAGTTTTCTTAGTTTTACACCTGCAAATTCTTTTTCTTTACTATTATTATTGTTGTTATTATTATTTTATGGAGCAGTTGCCATTACCCAGCTTTGCAGACCTGTGCTATTTTTCATCAACAACATCCAGTCTGTTGCTTAGCTTGTTTTTCTGGAAGCTGTTCCTGTCTCTGTACCTCAGCTCCTAACTCTTACCCATGTCTAAGTCCTCTTGCACCTCACTGCTCCCCCAGCTGCTCTCTTCAGATCATGAAATCGGTTTACAAGCAAGAGCCTCAACCCCTGAGTATCCTCAACAAGCCTTCGACGTTATCAGTTTTACTCTTGGAAAGGGATAAAGTAAAGCTCAGAGTGTGCGAGACTCCGAAGATGACAAAAATCTTATTGTTATTCCAAAATGTTGTCCCCATATGTTCAGGAAACAGACGAGCAGGTTGTATAATTGGCTTCGCAAAAATACCTGCTTGAGTAGGTAGAGTGGGGTGGAAATGGGGCGGAGGGGGGACCAAAACCTTTCTGTTCAAAAAACGATGCGATATTAAGCCGATGGGAGGAGGAGCGAGCCGGAGGGCGATGCCGAGGGCGGGCTGGTCCCCGCGGGGCCGGGGCGGACATCTAGCGGTGGCACGGCTGCTTACAGGGCTGCTTACAGGAGCTGCTGGGAACGCAAACTCTTCCCGGCACCGGCCGCATCCTCAGCCTCATCCGCATCCCGCGCACCCTTCCTTGGAGAAGGAGCGCCGAGGCTCCTCGGAAAAGTGGCAAGGAAATTTAATTGACATTCGCCTAACCTGGCCCTCCGTTACTCCCCGTCATTATTTCCTTCATGTTCACAGCGCTGAATGTCCTGTAATGTTTGAAATTTTTTTAAACAAATGTAGGCAGAGGTTTTAATTGTGCAACAGCTCATTTCCCAAAGAATTTCAGAGGGCTGCTGTCGCCAGCGGTGTCACCTTCCTGAGGTATCCCGCCTTTAACAGCCCTCCCTGAAGGAATTCTCCTGCCTCCTTGAGGAGCCAAAGTCTCTTGAGGATGTATGTAAAAACATTGCAGAGAATTAATATAGAATACTTGGTTATATAAAATACTCAGTATCCCCGTAAGCCTCAAGTTAAGGAATGCATTAGTCCAGGCCCAAAAGGAGGCTGAGCAATAATTGCACGCAGTGTGACAATTGTGGTTTCGATTGTCCCCTGCTCGTATTAAATCTTTAAGATGCAGGGAAAACACATCACACATCTTAGATTCCCTTCCATCTACCCCCTCTTGCACCAAATTGAGCATTTAAGGCACCCTTCCTTGTGCTTCTTTTTTGTCTTTCTGCCTTTCTCAAAATAAAAGTCAGGACCTATCCAGTCAGATGCAGTGAAACAAGAAAATGCTCAGATTTTTTAATACCCTGGAGCTACCCCTCAGCAGATAAAATGACTCAAAATGAAATTTAAAGCACATATGATTTACCTGTTGTTTGTGTGACTCAAATACCTATGTTTAATTTTGTCTATGGATTGGAAAAAGTTAATTTCAAGCCTTGTTTCTCTTGCTAGCAGCAACAACCTTTTAAACTGAGTATTACTGGTGAACCATACAGAGCTGGTTAAAAAAAAATGCTTTTCAGTTCCACCATGCAGTTGTTCGGACGACAATTATGGCAGCTGAAGTTTAATCATAGTGTTTGATAGCTCATTTTCTCAATGTCAACACGAGGCACTGTTAAAAAAAATGAATTCTTTCATTTGATAAGCTGGCTCCAGAGCACTGGGCTCATTCAATAGGAAAACTCTTTCACAGGGCTGCAGCATGCATGGTTTTTCTCTTTCCTTTTTTTTTTTTCTCCTTTTTTTTTTTTTTTTTTTTCTGAAAGCCACCCAAGAAGAGATTAATCACAAGGGGGAAACTCAGCTTCACCCTCTAGCTGCAGGTCGCAATTTTTATTTGTATGGAATTGGCTTTTGGAAAGCTGAAGGCTGCCTGAGGGCAGGGACCTGATATAAGAAGAACCTGAGAATGAAGCAGCAGGGATTGATTAGCCTACTTCATATCCCACACTCCATAAGCACACTCCAACCGCAATCTAACACACCGCTGAGCTGAATAGACAAGAGAAATTGGATTCCTTCCTAATATTTAACCTTCAAGTCAGCTCCAACAGTTGTTGATATGTTGTTCTACCAGCAAGTAACAGTCGCTTTTTTATTCCAGCACCCACCCACACACGTATATATACAGTTTTATAAGTTATATGCTATATATTTACATATTTTCCATTTTCAATCTGTTTCAGAGCATGGTTTACCTAATCCATTTCAGTAAAAGTTTCAGGGAAGAACAAACTGACCAAACAATTATGCATAAAGCTGTAGTGACAGAAGGGAGGGAAAGAGAAATAAAAAGTAGAAAAAACTCATTGTCTGTTTCATGTCTTTCAAGGTCTTTTTCACACAGTCATTTTTATTTTACCTGTAATTTTCCCAGTTCATTAATTGTAGTAATAGTCAGGATTGTATCTAGTGATATGGATGCTGCTGGCACTGCCATCCTGGAGGTTTCATTTTAGATTTTTATGTGTAGATGAGATGTTTTGGGGGAACGTTTGCTCTCACTGGAGTTTGCAAACCTGACAGAAGGCCCTGTGAAACCTGGGCCATGCAGTGCTGTACACAAGACTCTCATTGGGGCTGCCCAGGGCCCTCATCGAGCCCCTCGGAACAGCTCCACTTTCCAGCTTGAGGGAAAGCTCAGAGGGTGATGCAGAATGGCCAGGAAATTGTGATCTCAGTGGGGCATCTGTGGGCCTGGGTCTCAGAGAAGGGCTCTGGGAGAGGGGCTCTCTTTAGGAGAGGCTGGTTCTGGGGGACAATCCCTGGTCTGGAAAGGTGCCCACCCCACTTTGCCAAGGCCTGACATGCTGGGCAGCCCCTGGCAAACTCTGGGATCACTGAAAGGCTGCCTGGGGGCTTGCTGACCTCCTCAGGCTGCCTTCCCTCTGCTGGGGTTGTGGAGCTGCACACATCCCGAGCTCCCCATAGCCTCTGTCTGCTTGGTTCGTGGGCTATGAGCTTCCTTGTCCAAGCCCCCATGAGTGCTGAGCTGCCATCCGCTCTCTGCCAGGATCCCCACAAGCTCACGTGTGCATGGGGAGTGACACACTCCCCATGGGGTTCTCCAAAGGGGAGTTATAAAAATATCTGTCCTGGGGAAAATTCACATTTCTGATTCTTCATTCATGTTTGGAATCAACAGAAAATGAGGAACTGGGATTTTTCTCAAAATGGTCATTTTGATTCTTGTTTAGCTGCACGGCCTTTGTCCTCTCTGAGAAACTGAAGTGCCCTTACAGGGAGTCCTGAGGAGGAAAGAAAGGCCGTGGCAGTAACAAGGACTCTTCTGCTGCTTGATTATCCCAGGGTGAGGACATATAGGTGGGAAACACTGGCTTGGCCATCCTACTTACTGCTATGGCCAGAGAGTGTACCAAATTCCTCTTTACTCTATGCAGAAAGCACCAGTGAGCAGTAATTAGCCTTCTCATGCTGTGTAACCAGCCTAGATCTTCTAGAATTGGGCACTGTCATTTTGCAGCTCATTGTGAAAAAAGGTTGTCTTAATAATACAGTCTATTGGGAGAATATGCTGCTGAAACTGCTGCAAGCAAAGTGAAATTTTCATGTAAACATCTTCAAATATTTTTATGACCCATCAGCTTGAGTTTTATAAGTCAATGTATGAGTGAATACACAAAGCTTCTCTCTTTGTTTGCATATCCTGCCTCTACTGAGTTTTAAATGTTCATGCTATGTGGACAAAATCCAACTCTACATCTGTTTATGGCATATGTAGGCAGCATCATCTCCAAGATTTTTTTTCATGTCTAGTTGAGCTCAGTAGCTTTGTGGAAAAGAACTCTCCAGACCTGAGCTAGCTTCCCTGTACCCTGACTATGATTTCCCATACAGGCTTGGGACCCTCTGGATTTCTTGACATTTCATGTTCAAATAGGACAGTAGAAAAAACTACCCCCTCCTAGGAAAAGAGACACACATGACACATTTTACCCCAGTGACAGCCCGGATGATAATTATGCCCATATCCCCCCTGACCACAGTGATGTGACTTTCCTGACTGTGGATCTGGAGACTTTAACTCACAGAATAAAGCCATGTCCTGGAAAAAAGTAATAGAAGTGAAACAATAAGGGCTATTCAGTAGCTTAAGTTGGCATTGAGTCTGATGGTTATGCACCTGCTTCCTGGGGGATCCTGGATAAATCACGGGATGGTTTGGGTTGGAAGGGGCCTTAAAACATCATCTCATTCCAACCCCCGGCCGTGGGCAGGGACACCTTTAATTAGACCCTGTTGCTCAGAGTTCCATCCAACCTGGCCTTGAACACTTCCAGGGACGGGGCCTCCACAGCTTCTCTGAACAACCTGTTCCAGTGCCTCACCATCCTCACAGTAAAGAATTTCTTCCTGATATCTAAATCCCACAAGCCCCTCATAAGACAACATTTCGTTCTGTGTGATTTCAGCATTTAGTCTACAAAATCTATGGACTTGTCTATCCCAAGTGTCTATCCTGGGTCTTATCTCTCTGTGGTTTGAACTGATGCTTTAACACAAAATTTTACCCTAATTTTTTACTGGAACTGTTACACAAGGCCAAACCTTGCTCACCAATTTGATTATTATTGTTACTGATTTAAAAAAAAAAAGGAGTGCAGAAAAGGCAAAATGGGTTTTAAAATATTTTTGTGACACAGCATTTGACAAATGACAGAGCACTACAGACTTCATGATGGAAAATAAAGATTCAGCAGCCTCAAATTGTGGGAACAAGTTGATTTGATCGCGATGTTTGTAAAATGATCATTATGTTTCATTTTTATAAAGCTGAAGTGCTTTCATAGGATATAAAGTGTTTGGTTGAAAGGAAGCACTGGGACTTTATCCTAAGAAGTTACTTTGATATAGTTAGATATTTTCATTTGTTGGAATTTTTGCTTTGTCTGAAATTTGACTGTTCTGATGTGGGACTTTCCTGAGGAATTAAAGCTGTGGCCTTTAATCTGCTCCAATGATATGGGTTGTGATTCACAGGGGGACTGATGGCAATAAACAAAGCAATTCCCTTCCCTGTGCACTGGAAGAAGCTTTGCCGTTGCATTGGCTTTTTAAATGCCCTCATTTTGTGTGTGTGTGTGTACATACACATTTTATGTGTTATTGTGTCTCCGCCTTGATTCTGCACATTCACAACAATCTGCTGCTACTAATAATTCCCTGGGCTGTGTTAGCCATTCCTGCCAAGTAATTTGGGATCCTTCCCCTGCAAGTGTGCTTTCATGATGGCAAGTACCTAAGACTGCAGGTTACAGAAAAAAGCTATTTTTTTAAGCTGAAATATAAATATGTGTTTGCGTGGTGATCCCAGCACATTCCAGCACGCTGGCCATGGGGGAGGGGGCTGAGAGTGCTCCATGCGGGCAGCAGAAACAGAGTTCCTCTTGAAGTGCTTGGGAGACATTTTAAACATCTCCCCCTTGTGATATATATTGCTATTAAGGCACTGGTTGCAAATTTTGTAACTAATAGTCTCACCTGATATTTCTAAGAACTTAATGAGTACTGTGACAAATGTAAATAGCGTTTCAGTAACACGAGTTTCCAGTTTGTATTAAAATGGAAGAAGGCCTTTAGTAAGACATAGCTCCTGCTGGGCTATGTGCTGTAAAACCTCATTTGAGCCCGTGACTGTACCCGGCAGCTCAGGGCCCAAACAGGCGAGAAGGATTTCTGTCTTCATTTTTATAAATGAGAAACTGAGGCAAACGAGTCATGAAGTGCCGTGTCCAGATTGCATGGAGACGGTGTAATAGAGCCAGAAAATGTATTGTGCTATCTTCCTGTCAAAGAGATGTGTTGCTTTCCTGACCTTACTGTTATGGAAACCTTGCGTGAGGTGAGTAGCCTTTCAAGAGTGGGATGCCAGGCTGTATTTCTTTTTCCCAAAATAAATTTGTCCGTGCCACTAGAAGCTCACCAGTAATCAGGAAATATTGCTTTCCAAAGAGACAAGATGCTTATCAGGTAGCAGAGCTGCGTAGGGTGGCTGGTGCTGGAGTACAAGAGGTGAGGGTGGGCAAGCGGCAGCTCCTGCCCTTGGAAAAGCCCCCTTTTGGTCACCCCATCAGCCCCTAGCACCAGCCAAAATTTCCCTGCTTGCTATCCCCAGCACTGCTCGTGCCTGTTTTAAGCCCTGCTGTCACTGCTAGTAAGGAGTGAAATTGTTGTGTGCATAGTATTGCTCGAGCTAAGCACATGTAATGACCTCCTGGAAAAAAAAAAACGTTAAAAGGAGACTTAGGTCAAATTTACCACAGGAAGATATAAAAAATAAATGCAAGTAGAGGGGAAATGAGAAATGCATAAGAAAAAAAGTAATGGCAATTAGATGAGGTGACAAAATTTCTGGGTTTATCTGAAGGAAGCCTTATCTGAAGCAATATCCAACTGTTGGCCCTAATCTCATCAATACCCAGACCCTAATGCTGCTAAAATCCTGTAATGCGGCTGAACCCTGTTGAACACAGGCTACAACTTGGCCAGGGCAGCCTTTCTCTGCTGGTAATAAAATGTTCTACAAAGTAATTCAGTAATTTTAAGAAGCTCCATTTATGATTTTGCAAAAATTGCCACTCTGTTCTGGATTTCAGACTAACTTGGGAGGATTTAAGCATAGTGTTAGTAATGCTACTTCTGTGGAAAAGCCATAACCATGAAGGAAAACAGGAATAGCAAATAATGAAGAAAACTCTGTGTAAAGCAGGAGAATTCTCCAGGTGCTCTGGTAAGAGCATGTTTTATTAGGCATGATTATTTTCTGTGCTGTTTATTCAATCACAGCATCATCTCCATCGTCCTTTCCTTCAGCTCCTCTGCAGTCACTGTTACTTCACATCAAGCACAATGGAAGTAGATACATATTTATTCACCCTGACCCAACAGTACGTTTTGTGGCATCTGCATCTGCTCGCCGTTGTTGGATGTGTTATGCCAACATTCAGATTCGGCATGTGAGCAATGGACTGACTCCAGCAAAGTTGGTTTGTTCAGTCACAGCCTGTCATTCCTGCTGGCCCTGCTGTGTGCCCTGCTGGCTGGAACCATGGCAAATGTGGCCTTTTTTGCTGCACACCTTACCAAAGTATAGGACCTGTTCTTTTTTTTGTTTCTGTACATCCACTGCTTCATTCTTCCTTTTTGGTTTCCCATCTCTCTGTGGAATCTTTTCTTCAAAGGTTCTGCTTCCTTATGGGACCCTTTGGTGTTCTCCATCTCTATCGTAATCCACACAGATTCCTGCAATGACTTACTCTTCATTTATTGGTTCCTCTTACTCTTATCCTATTCTTTTAGCACCTACCTATTCACAGATGCTTCACTCCCTCCTTTTCATACAATCCTATCCCACAGATGATGCACAGTACTTGACCCATAACATCTTTATTTAGTTTGAATTCAATAGTTCTTCCCAACGAAAGCAACCTCAAAACATTTGCTGCTTTTTTCACACTGATTTTTATTTTTTTGTAAGTTCTCTTGCCAAGACACATCTTTTTGATGGGCTAAATTTCTTTACACTTCTTTCCAGCCAAACTAGCGTAATTTTCCCTTTGAGACGAGCGGTTTCTCTTTGTCCACTCATTCCACCTGACTTCTGGTTGCTGATGAAATCTGAAAGTAAGCTCTGCTGGACAGCAGGACATCTATTTTATCAGACACACAGACTGTGTTCCTTTGCATGTTATACTTAAGAATGTAACCTACTTGAGAGGCCTTTAGACCATGTGCCAAATAATGACTACATTACACTACAATTACATATCCACACTTTGAAGAAAATGCTGTTTCTGTTGTGACACTGTTTTCATCCAGTCTAATGGGTTTTATTCCCCAGGAAAGTAAAAGATCAGAATGCTTCTATTAACCTTGCTCTCCTAAATGTTTGAGTAGTTAAATTCTAGGTCATTATATTGATTCACAAGGCAACAAGTAAATTCTGTGGTTGGTAAGTATTTGCCAGTTGACTAGGCTTTATCCAATTCCATCTTGCTCCTGCAGCAGCATAATATTTCCATTGCAGTCAGCTTATGGGTGCAAATGATCCCATCTGCATCTTGATTTATTCCTTACTAGTTGGAAATATGCAGTGTCAAGTATTCAGTGAATTTTGCTAGGTCCTAATGAGGATTCAGTGTAACAGGATTTTCTCCAGCTTCAGTCTTGTAGAAAAGTTTCTCTGCACATCTGTCTTTTCAAATCAAAAAAGATACAGTGTGCTGCTATATAGTATATTTTACTTCCAATAAAGTTTTAGGCTATGCTAAAGAAAAAGAGAACTGTGCACTTCAGTCACATATACCACTTCAGTCATGTATACCACTTATACCACCGTGGTATTGACAAGAAGAAGAAAAAGATGGTTGGGAAGATGAGGATTAACTCCTGGGTCTGGCTGAGAAGATGGAAAGAAGGGGTTTTAAGGCCTGTTAACTCTCTTGAAAGAGAAGATCAGTGAAAAACAAAGGGTCAATAGCAGAATTTAGGGCTCAAAAAGGCTGTCCTGAGTTGCTCAGTGCACAACAACCCATATATTTAAGTGGTTTGCTAGACCAGTGTTACTAGAACATATTGTTTTCCTCCCTAAATCCTTTCTTTTCTGACTTAGATGCATTGGAGAGGAAGTGAATAGCTCCTTTTTTTATGTCACCAAATTCTCTGTCTGGATTGATAGGAACCACAGCAGCCTTTGTGGATCACAGGGACTTTTTTTGTGATGGCAGAGTGTCTGTCTCTGACCACATTATTCACTCATCCAGGCGTTTGTCAGTCCAGGTGTTTCAGATCTGGTCCTGCTGCTTGTTTAAGAGTGAGGTGCCAAAAGGTGCAGTTGCTGTTATGAAAAGATATCCACTTGGTTGCTGAGTTAAAATCAGATTGTCACTGATTTAAAATTCTGATATTGCTGTCCATCACATTGAAACATGATAATGGTCCCTGTAAAGTTGGTAATCCCTGTGCTTATGCAGTGTTATGTAGTAATGCTCCTGACCAGCACAAGCACGGAAATTTGGTTATTATGTAGAAGAGTTATAATAAGAAATATGACTGCAAAAGCAAAGCAGTCAGTTGAAATTGGTCTATAATTAAATGCTTAGAAAATTCTGTGCTTAGCTCATTTTAAAATCAAGTGCTTCTTTGTAGCAATTTCCTTTCTTTAATTACAATTTCCTGTCTAGTTTGACATTTACAATGCAATCTTGGGGGACATGTTTGTGATTTATTATTCTTGCTCCTATCAGGATATCACTCGGCAGAAATGAGTTTATAAAATAAGAGCTCAAATTATTATGGCCTTTGACCAATAAAGCTGGCTCATAATTTCAGGCCTGAGAAAAGATTAACATTTTTGACAATCAAATGCAGAATTACCAATGGGGGACAATTTTGAAAACTATTTCAATTTTCTGAAACATTGTACATTTTTAATAAGGAATATATAACTGGTTATATATCGGAGCACAGGCTTAAGAGTAGAAAGAGCAATAGTGAATTGTAAAGCAAACCTGAAAGGAAGACTTTAACATCTAACATTGTTTAGCCTCTTCTGAATGAAATTGAAACTGCTAAATCAACACTACTTGGAAATTACCTAATGGAAGAGATATAAAAGCTCAGACGAGTTCACAGCAATGCACTCTCCCTTTTCTTTAGCATTCCTGACTCCATAGGCTAATTTGTCTGGAGGAGCCAGGAGAAATTTTTCTGGTTTTGGTTGGTTTTATTTTTTTTCACATCTTACTGAATAATTTTTTTTCTTGGTTATTATTTTTCTTTTGGGGTCTCATTTAGAGAAACAGATGCCCCTGCTGCATAAACATGATCTATTCTGCTGTCACCGCTTTTCCAATGACTTTCTTTGTCCCAGATTCAGGAAAATGTCATTGTTCAGGACAACACAGAAGTCAAAATGAATTCTCTGTGACTCGTGCAAATGTTCCATGTTAAATGTGAACTTGTCTGTAACACAAAGTAGGCACCCTGCCTCGTGTGTTGGGAAGAGTGAGTTCTCAAAAGCTCTATCCAAAGTGGTAGGTGTGTTTTTTAGTGTTAATTTGATGTAATGTCAAAATGGATGGCCCATAAAATTATATCGAAGGAGAGAGAAATGGTATTGGCAGGGAAGAAAATCTGTATCTTTGGAGATCTTTAAAACAGCTCGTGTACACATTGCTAGGAGGTGCAAATGCTTAGCACCTCTCAAAGTCAGGCTGCTTTTATTTAGATGCCAGCATATAGAGTTAAGAGCCTATTTTTAAGTGCTGTGAATTAAAATCATTATTTTAAAGAATCTGTCCTCCCTCATGCCCAAGGAGATGAGAAAACATGGTATTAGTTACTTTGTTTTAGTGAGGTGAAAGTGAGAACGTGGCAGGGCTCCGACTCCAAGTAGTTCCTGGGACAAGAGCAGGGCTGGGAGTCCTGCCACAGAATTTCCTGGGCCCCACCTCGGCTGCCTGCACCATACTCATCAGTTGTGAGCACATCAAATTTCTGTCCTACCAGAGCTCTCTCAAAGCAAATAGCATTATTCCATGGGATGTATTTTACTTCAAGGGTGGGCTTAACTGAATGCTCAAGCATCCCTTTTCTAGGGCACCTGTCTGCAGTTTTGCTGGGGTAAAATGCAGTAATATGGAAATTGGATGCTCCCATGAAGAGGTGGTCATGAGCCACCTGCAGTACTGCCCTGAGGGTCTGTGGGAGACCTTGCAGGAATGAGGGGCTGCTGTCTTCCCAGAGAAAAGACTCCAGGCAAGTCCATGGCCTGGTTAAAACATGTAGCTCAGAGGTGGGAAAAAAGGAAGGTTAAAGCTACGGAACTGCGTTATTTGCTTGGAAAATTATCTGAGAAGTTCTAAAAAGTAACATGGTGGCAGGAGTCAATACTTGCTATAAAGGAGGAGAGGAAAGTTCAGTGGGTGATGAGACCAACATATCTTCATCATCCAATGTCAAAACAGAGTGAAATTTTGATGGCTGGGTATGTTTGACTTTGGGCTGTGACCAGTAATGATGACTAGAGAACCATTTTCTCCAGCTATTTCCATTGCTTAATTATTTTCTTGCAGTTACCTCTGAAAGGAAAAGGATTTGTTAACCTCTCGTCTTCGCATCTTGTTATTGAGATAGAAAATAATCAAGAATTCCGCTATTATCTGGTCTGGAAAGGCACATATTACAAACTCAAATATCTTCTAGCTATAAAAAGGTTTCTTGCAATCATAAAACTGCAGGGTTTGCATAGGAGCTGCACATGCCAGTGCACACCTGCCAAAAGTCTCCATTCAGTCAAACTCTGAGACATAATAGGTCATGCTTTGTCTCCTCTTATTGGACCTTGGCCAGGAGGCCAATGCTGGCAGTTCAGTCCAAAGGCCTTTTTAAACATCTAGAAAAAGATTTCCCTATTGAGTAGGATTTGAGTAGGAAATCCTCAGTGTGTTCTAATTTGACTTGAATTCCTAAACTGAAAGAATTAAATTACCTCTCCAAAATCTTCTCCCTTTTCTTTAAGGATTATGTTATACTCTTTAATTCTGGGCTGAGTGAATTCCCATACAGGAAGAAAAACATACTTATGAGACGAGGCTCCTCAGCTGATGTGAATCAGCAGAGCATCGCTGGTGTCAGTGAAATCATGCAAGTTTATACATGCTGATTACTTGGCCCTCAGCATAGCAAGGTTTTCCTAGAGCTGTATGTTTTGACTCTGTCAAATCCTTCAATCCACATATGGATTATATATATTTTTTACTTATGCACAGATGTTTTAGGCCCTGGATAGAAATAGTCATTTAGGTGCTGGCAGGATTCCTCGGTGCTAATGTTATTCTTTTAAAAGTCACACCAGTTACAGTTTCAGGCACAGCCAGGGACAAATACAGCAGCTCAACTTTGCTCAGGAATGTACCACAAATAGAGAGAAGGAGGAGGATCGTCTTGCTGAACAATGATTCCCCCTTGGCATCACCACTGTAACAAGACTGCCATAGATAAATGTGTAATAATCCTGTTGTCCTGAGTCACAAATGGCAATTTTCTGGTTGCAGCAAGCTCTTCTACTTGACTTCGGTGCAGCTGTAGGTGTCCTGATAGACTGAATTTACTAATATTTGTAGACTTCTCTTCCATTCTTACCAACTACTTCTCATGTAGAATCTAGAGTTTCTGCTGTAGAAATAGAAGTGGTGCAAATATCTCAAGGTACTGATTGCTCTTTGCTATCAATGTTCCCTTGTCTGTGGAAAATAAATGTAAAAACAGTTTGGTGGGAAAACAGGCATTCTGCTGTTTCAACCTTAGCCTAAGATGACTTCAGCAACTGTGATAAACTAGGAGAACAAGATTTTCAACGCGAGGTACTTTGAAAATCCTCTCCTAAGTTCTTTATTTATGGACATATTAGAAAATGGCCTTGTTTCCCAGAATATGAAGAAACCAGCACTCCTTGTTATTTACACCTCAATCTTCAGGATTAGGCCTTCTCTCCCAAGTAGAGCCTTATAAACTCACACGAAGGCACACTCTGTGATCCGAGGAACATGGGCTTTGTTTGTGCTCTTACCAGTGGAACAAGCCACATCATCTTGCCTGGACACAACACTGATTAATTCCAACTCCTGAAGAGAATTAAAGCATCAAACATTACCCTCTCAGGGTGTCTCTTGGGTGTGAGCCCAAATACAGAGCTGGTCCTTTTCTCCCATTGATCGCCCATGAAATGTATCTCATCTGACTCTCCTTGAAATCTGTGGGGGTTCTGTCATTAAGTCAACAGAAAGCCCACAGTTTATTATTTGTAATGTATTTCTTATTTGTTCAACCCAAGCACTCCTTTTGGTGTTTTCCGGGTAAGCAGAAAGTTCAAGAGGGAACCTGGTCCCAAAGTTTTTTTCCATGGATTCCAACAGCTTCTGATTCCAACACCAGTTGGAGTTCAGAACTAGGTTCAGCATCTCTGCTTCTCTGTTTTGACTCTGCTCAGCAATGAAGAAATGCAGGAAAAGGGCCTGGTGTGCAGCGAACAGCAGCACTTCTGCTCTGTGAATTCTTGCACGTTTTGCTATTTCCTAATGTTTGTTTGGATTTCGCATACTGCCCAGGCAAAATTAATTGCTTGCACATTTCTGAAAATTTAGTCCAATGATCTCTTTTTCTATGTCCTGGGGTATGTATGCTTTTGGCTGCCAAAAATAACTCTGAGAGACAGGTTACATGGAAGCTGGGATTATCCATGGAAGGTAATAGTAGTACTCTCATGCACGAAGAATGAGAAGGCTGCCGATTGTAATATGTTTAAAGGGTCAACAGAAATCTATAAGTGGTCAAGAAACAAGACAAGCATCGGCCACCAGTCTGATGGGAAAAGCAACATCCATTAAGTCCATTAAATTTAACATTGGAATCAATGTTTAAACCACAAGAAGTAATTAGTGTAATTCATATTACAGACCTTTGGATTTTTGAAACCAGGTTTAATTATATTGAAAAATGACAGCTTCATTTTCCTTCTATGGGTAGGTTACTACCATGTTCCCGATGCTTTTATTAGGGCTGGGTGCCGATACCAGGTTTTTAATGACATTAAGCAAAGTAGTGTTTCAGCCATTTGAGGAACAATAAATCAGGTTAGATTCTTTTTGAATGGAGACAACACAGATCAAGTGGCTTTTAAATCATTTTTCTTTATCACTGAGAAGTGGAGAAGCTGTTCACTTGAAACAGCAGCCCATGGGAAAAAAACACGAGTTGTTGAGTGTGGAGTGATATTTGGATTCTCTGGCTCCCTTTGCCTGCATCAATGGACAATTCATGAGCTACTGCTAAGCTCTGGAAAGGTATCTCTGTAATCCTTTGCCAATACAAACTCCACATAACTTTTACAAGGTCTTTCATTAGCAGTCTCAGATTTGAAGAAAGATGGAGTGATACTACATCCCCTGGACTTAAAACCTTTTAATATCGACAAAGACGTTGAAAGGATAGTAAATGTGGCTGTGAAGATGCACAAAAAATGTTAATTTTCAGAATATTTTCATTGCTGGTTTTGAGGAAAGTAAAACGTTTATCTTATTTCTATCTTCTTGATGTGCTTCTACACACTTCACTTGACTCTTCTTTCTTGAGCCACATTCTTTTGCTGGTTCTATTTAATCTGGGATCTTTTCTTTATAGGACAAATTTTTGCAAAGCTATTAGTAAATGTAAAGCTCATGGAAAAGCAGTGGTGGCTTCTCTTTTGGTTTCCATTAATGCAAAAATACTGTGTGGGCATGCAAATGATTGATTTTAAAATAAGTGCCTCTTGCCCTGGAACTGTTTCCTGGTTCCACCCCGTATTTGGGATAGACGAAGGAATTTCATATTACTGAGCAATGCAGAGAAATGGGAACGTACGTGCACAGCCTGACTTTACAAGTAAAGGTGCTAAAGCCATGAGAGCTCTGTCCTTCTGCTTCTGTGTACCTGCAGAGCAACCCAAAGTGTCTGAGTCAGGAGTGTGTGACTGAATGCTGTGTAGGAAACCATCAAGGACTGGGATAACGACCTGGATTATCTTGGTGTGTGGTCATTCATTTAAACTGATAACAAAAGCAAAGTGAAAATTTAGGTAGGTTTAAATTGTTTGAAAATGTGAAGTGTCCGGCTGCTTCCTACATCAGAGGAAATAAATTTCAAGAGATGAAAGTTATGTGATACTCCCTCACAGACACCACAAGGCCTTGAGTCTGGCTGCTCCCTTCCACCTGCGGAGGCCCAGTCATGGTGGTGTTCACAGGTTTGTCTTCACCACAGTGCAGGGCAGGGATATGGTGGAGCAGTGAGACCCCAAGGAATGCTCTGCCACATCTTGGAATGCAAAAGAGGAGGCTGCCAAATAGGAACCCAGGCAATTTAATAGGTACTGCTGCAAAGAGGGGGATGAGCCATGTGCAGGAGGGGCACCATCAACAAGCCTTGCTGATGCTGGTGCAGAAGGCAAAGGAAAGTAGTGCAGCAGCAGAAAGAAAGGGAGGCAGATGTGGTATGATGTGGGATCATTTTGTCAACTCTTTGGGTGAAAAACCTGTTTAAACTGGTAGAGAAGAAAGCTCAGTATCCGGGCCTGAGCAGTACTGAAGGGCCCTGCACCAACAAATGAAGGCAGCAATTCTCTGTAGCACTCAGGAGCATTTTTCTGACTGTAGGGATTATGAGTGCAGGTACAAGACCTCTTTATAGGGCATGGGAAAAACAAAGAAGGAAGGAGAAGATTCCAGACCTGTAAAGAGATTTCCAGCATAGATTAGTCTTTGGGCATGTTGATACTGTATGGATAGAGGTACACTCATCGTCCTCGTGCTACTCCCTGAAAAAAATCCTTCTCATGAGGGATTATTAGCTCAGGCTTGGTGCCAGCGCAATCACATGGCTTCTGTCAGATTGGAGCGTGGGGAGAGCTTGCTCATGGCTGTTTGCAATATGTGGTGTAAACATACCCAAAGAGTAATAGCAGGTGGTAGCAGAGGAGGTAGATAGAAAGGAAGACTTGGAACAAAAGATGATAAGCTTCATTTGCTGTATGATGAGCCAAATTCATCACTGGTGTAACACCCTGAAGTCAGTGGAGTTATAATAATAAAATTAGTCCAAGGAATCATATCCGTCCCTGGCGCTCCGTGCGACGCCTTTGATCTGATGAGGTATAAGTCATGGCAGCATCTTGCCTGCTGAACTCACAACATGATGCCTCCAGGGTGAAACATCGGGAAAAAACCTCACAATGGCACTGGAAGCTAAATTTTAAATGTACAGTTCAGTTTGAAATCCTGGCAGAGTAGTTCTTTTCTTCCTGCATATTTGTCCCAAATGGTAACAATATAATGAAATCTCTGGCCACACATTCAGTGCTCAAAATGGGATTAATTTCTTTCTCTTTGGCTAGTACAAATAACTGCACATGAAGAGTTTATGCAATAGCAGAGGGGGTTATTTTGTCTTGGCAATGGTTTTGTCTGGAGCAATGGAAGAAACTGAGGTAACGTGAATATCGTATTTAGCTGTCTTCATCCACAGAAGAAAAACCAGCATTTCATTTGGCACTCCCTACTTATTAAAGTGCTCTTTTGCATTGCTTCCCAGCTTCAGCTCCGCAACTCTGGAGCAGGCCAAGCACAATTCCTCTCACCTCACTCCTCCTTCCTAAAAGGAAAACTCCAAGAAAAAGCTAACACAAAACCCAGAAATACAACCCAAATATCCCCCTAGAACCAAGTACATTTTTCTCTCTTTTTCATTATTGAGTAAGTGTACTCAGAAGTTGTATTGGTTCAACCATCCTCGGCTGGTTTAAGTTTACCTGCCTTGAGTGAGTGAGTTCTCAATTTACAGCAGCTGAGAATCTGGCCCTTGTTAGTAAAGGGTTTAAATAATACAGGATCAGCCACTCTTTGGGATTGTGGATTCTCTCTGACTCTGGGATTTGGAGTCTGGAAGGCTGAACTGGCTGTCCGTTGGAAGTGGTAAGTGGCAAGGAATGGGTGCTCAGGGACTCCTCTGCTGAGCAGCTGCTTCTCAGAAGGGCTTTTACCCTTTGGACTACCCAAAAGCACATCTTTTGTGTTGTTTCATAGGAAGCATAAGCTACTGTCTTTCTCTGCATCTCCACTCCCTTTTACTTGTCCTGTGAAGAGGGATGCTGCAGATGGCAGCTTTGCTGTAAGAAATTATACCTGTGCTTGACATCCCACACCTGAGGGAGCAGAACTGTGCTTGGCACTGGTGCTGTCCCTGTGCCCTTGGCAGAACAGCTTCTGCAAGGCCACAGCCAGAGTTCCTATGGAAATCTGGATTCTACAGGCATGTTCTCTGTGGGTTGCTCTCCACTCATTCTTGAACCTCTTGTAGAGCCTCAGCAAAGTTGGCTGAGGGAGAGGTCTCCAAGCTATTTAATTCCTGCAAATGCGTGGAAAAATACAGAGCCAAAGAAGAAAGGAGGCAAAAGTCATACATACACAACTCTTTGTAACCAAGGAACCTAGAGGCCACATACATATCTGACCACAGAGAAATAAAAAAAAAAAAGCTTTTTATTATAGTTCTATTTATAAACTATCTGCTCAAGGAGTTTAAACAAGCGCTGGGGTACAATTGAACATGTAATGTTCAAGTAATATATCAGACAAAAGTAGTTGGTTTTTTCTGCTCCTGAAATTTCTTGGAGCAGATCAGAATGTGGTTCTGTGTTGGCTTTTGGTTTGTCAGTCTTTTGTGAATGTTTTTTGTCCTATTTTTTCAATCCCACTGGGAAGTAATTTGATGCAAGTAGCCCACACTGAGCAGCGTGGCCTCACCACCACAGGGCAGGTGGGTTATGTGTTTGGATGGGTGAGAAAGCAAGTGCATCTGGCTCAAATGTCACCTCATAATTTCAAATTCCTTTTCCACTAAGATCATTCATATATGAGACTTGGAAATACATTTTGCACAATTAATTGTTGTTCTGACTTGTATTAGAGTTGTGTGGAGTGATCCCAGAGAAGACAGGGCCCAGTGTGCTTAATTAATTAAGGTATAGACCTTGATAGATGCAGTGTATTTGAGTGTATAACTGGGACAGGTAAGAGAAAAGGAGGAAACGGAAGCACAAAGGGGTAAAAGGACTTGGTCAAGGTCACATCTGTGTAAGTAAAACTTGATCACTCGAATGTTCATGGCAAGTAAGTATGAAAGGAGTGCAGTCGGCCAAAGTAAATTCACTTTAAGACCTGAATGAAAATAATCAATAGTATTCACCCACTGTGTCCCAGATGCCTGAATCAATTTGATAACAAACAGTTTGTTCCCTTTTCTTAGTTATTTGTAAAGAAGTGGCTTGATTGCCAGTGTGCCTAATTCCAGACATATGCCAATTCCCTAATGGTAATGGAGCTGCGTTATTGCATGCCAAGACTGAGGCAGATACTCAGCTCTTTCCTGCTAGATTTTCCCAGAAGATCCGCAGTCAAATCCCTGTTTAACGACTATCAGACAAACATATGTGCTGCTTCGTGGATCCACTTTCCATCCAGTGTAAACATGTAACAGTAGCTCAGTTCCTGTGCCGCGGCTGCGGCCCTGTTTGTAAGCACACGCTTCAGGCTGCGTGTAGCTACGCGGGTCCAGGGGCTTGCTGGGAGCCATTCCTGCTGTGGCACCTGGGACTTCTCCTAGGAGAGCAGTCTACACCCAGTTCCTCTCCCAGGAGCTGGCTCCATTAGTCAGTGCCTGCTGGAAGAGGCTGCGAGAGGGCTGAGCTCAGCAGGAGCTCTCTGGGCACAAAGAACAGCTTCCTGTGGAAAATGTCTGGGCACAAAGAATGGTTTCCCATGGAAAATGTGATGCTGGTGCTTCTGGTCTGTCAGCTCCAGGTGACTCCCTAGGAGCAGCAGCTGGGCCCATGGGAGAGGCTCAGAGAGCATTTACAGAGACACGGGCACAGATTTTCTACCAGACACTGCCACAGCCATCCTGCAAGGGGGTCTTGCTGTGGCACGCATCAGGCTGCAGGGAAAAAACCCAAAAGACTCTTCTGGCAGTCAAATCATTCCCCAGATCAGGTGGGGACAGGTATGTCAAAAGCAGTGGGGTCTCTTTGCACTGGGTGATGATTAGGCCTATTCTACATAACTCTCCTTCAACAGGCTACATATTACCTTTGGGCTAACTGATGAAGTGTATTTTTAATATTTTTTTTCATTTCCTATTAAATTACATTTATCTTTGAGATAGTGAGTTCTGCTTACTTAGCTGAAGTTCTCATAATGGTCATTCAATTTCAGTTTATTTTTTTTTCCAAAATCAACAAGAAATTGAACGTATTTTGGAGTACTGATTATTGGTGGGACAAATACACCTTTCTGGAAGTTATCTAGCCTAGTCTGCCAGCTGAGTGCTATAAAAATTTCCAGGGCATGTAATATTGTGAATTCACGATTGCAGGTCATTTGGTCCAAAACATCAGCCATCAGATATTTCCTGCGCTAAGTCACTATCTGCAGAAGAGTTATTCGCTAGGTCTTTGCAAATTCATATTCCTTTGCCCATCTTGTTAGATTCCATAGTGTTGCTTTTCCATCCTCTTTGAAAATTAAGTCACCGTGTCAGTGATTCATGTGGAAAATAACAACACGTGCATTTCATCCTCTTTTGGCTGTGCTGCTCAGGTAAAGGAACACCTTTTGCTGAAAGCAAATCAAATCATGAAGGTCTGGACTTACACTGTTGCAGAAAAAGGATATTTTTGGTGCTGAAACTCCTGGGGAAAAGCTGGATACAGCCTGAACAGTTGAAACTTGCTATGCTATGTGTTTGACTTGCATGGGCATCTTCATTACTGAAAGTTCAAAGGAAACTGTTTCTTCCTATGCTGTGTCTCCTGTTCTGTGCAGGGAATGAATAACCTATTCCCTGCTTCATTCAGTTTTGTGACTGCCACTGCTATTGCCCTTCCCTGTAAGAAACCATGGAGTTGCATTTGGAATATTTACTGTGTAATTAAAGGGTAGAAAATATTATCACTATAAGCATCTTCCCTGTTAAACATACACGGTCATAAAATATTAAGGGAAACTAGATCAATCTATTGAAGATATTCACATACAAAAGTGTTTTTCGTAGGTCACAGGAATTTATAAGAGAACTTACTGCATATTATGGAGCTCTGAGCTGTATGACCATTTTATATCCCTGTGGATATGGCAAAAGTACGCTCATCAAATTACTGGCACACAACTCAATTTTTACATAGAAGAGTAAAACTTGGTGTTAAATAATGCCTAAAAGCAAATAGAAAGCACCTTGTCTCCTTCAAATGGCATCCTCCCAGGAAATGCAAAAAAATCAATATATTACAGTAGCTTATGATCTCATTTAAGTGATTCAACACAACAAAATTTCAATGACATTTCTTTCTTCTGTGACTGTTGACTTTCCTTTTCTCTCTGAATGGCAGTATTAGATTTGGATTTCTTTTCCTTCCTTTCCTTAGGACCATGCTGTGGAAGGCAGTCTGTCCTGGGGAAAAAAAACCCATATGATGTGTTAAACTGCTAGAGATTAACAGAAGCCAAAAAATTCATGAATGCCATGGACTCTATAGCTCTAGTCTGGGGAGGGGAAGACCTGTGCCACATCAGGCTGGCTGGTCTGTCCCCTGGGACTTCCGGGATTGTCTCCTACCATAGATGTCTGTGTTTTCTTTCTAGTTTATCTTATGCTGATTTTTCACAGAACAAAGGCTGTGCTTTTCTTGTTAAATTACCCTATAACTGCCTTATACAGGAAGTGTAGATGGCTTATATAATTCCCAGTCATACCAATTTTTATGTCTGTCTGGATGGGATTATTGCTTGGGCCTCCAGAAGATGTTATACTTATTTACATTTGAGTTAAGCACTGATGATCCCCTCCTTATGACTTCACTGCAGAAAGAAGGTGGTGGTGGCAGCGAGCAGATAAATCACAAAAGACACGCTTCGTCTGCCTGATCTCTGGTCTCACTTCTGCCCTTAGAAATAGTGCAATAGTTCAAGTTTATAGCCTTTGTGGATTAGAAAAGCACCCTTATGTTGTTGAAAAGAGAAAATGTCCATAAACAGTGCTATTGACAGTTATTGCTGTTGTATCACTGAAGACCAGGGCTCATTGTGCTAAGTGCTGTGCAAATGTATTTTAGAGGGCTTCCCTGCTATAAACAGCAATATTTTTGTTAGAAGCAGAAGGTCTTGTTATCCCTATGACTCTCTTTGCTCTGTTTTGCAGCTCAAATAGCATGTGGGCAGTTATGCCTTAGTAACTGTCAGAAGAACCAACTTCAGACAGACACATTTCTGTCATGTGAGTACTTCTTTACATCTTCTGTCTCCACCATGTTTGGGGTTTTGCTGTCTTTACTCCAGGGGCAATTTGCCACACTCCATGTGTCCAAAAAGTAACCACCAGAAGCAAGCAGAGTGAAGAAACCTAAACAGGTTGAAACAAAAATTGGAGTGTTTCTTATTTTCAAAACAAAATATTTAGATCTATAGATTTTGATCTTTTGGAATAAGTATGGAATCAGATTAATCTGTGACTGACACATTTAGAAGGCACTACAGAAACAGTGGGATTGGTAGATGCCTCTTACTGGATTCTAATCAGAAAACAGAGTTCTTCACTCTTTCTGTAGTTCTAGTCTGGTGATCCAGATTGCCCCTAACCAACACCTACCTAAGGGCAGAAGGATTCTGTGAGCATCCTAGAGAGATGGTGCTGAAGAGGCCTGAAAGATTAGACTTCCTTTCTGTCCCTGGGGTTTTGGTGGTTTTTTTTTTTTGATTGGAACATATTTTCCTTCTTGCCTTCCTTTCTTACACGACAACTCTATTTACACCTTGCAAACTCCTTGCTCTTTAGTTTTGGTAACAGTATTGCTGATTCCTTGATCCATTCATGATCCAGGGCTCCTTTCAGTCCTTTCCAGCAATGCTACTGCCTGGCCAATTATTTTATTGTGCTGATGCATCTTTTTCTTTCCCCTCTGACCAACTCTTATCTCACAACAGTCTCCATGTTTTCTTTGGTGTGTCCTTTTCAAAATGGAGAGTTCATAACTAGGTCAGCTTCAATAAGAAAGGTGAGTGTGGAGTGCCAGTCTGTACTAAGGAGCCTTCTTGCCCCTTACAGAAAGAATCTCTCACATTTCCTCAAATTTAATCCGCTTTTAATGGCCTTACTTAATAGTTGCTAAGCTGTTTTCTTCTGGAGAGCTAGAAAAGGTAGCTCACATAGTAACATGCTGGTATTTTGTGGTTAGGCACAACTTCAGAATGTCTGAATTTGTATCTTGCTTTTTTTGGTGGATTTGGTGGATAGGACCACTTGGGAAACTTGTTCAGTACTATCTGTGTTTAAGAAATGAGAGGCTGGATGAGATTTCTGGCCCTCGAGCAAATTTTCTGAGTGCCCTTGGGTGACTCAGTTGCTTGACTCTGTTTCAGCTCCCTCTCTGCCAGACTGATGTACTATTCCATGCCTAATATAGGTGCTGAGGAAATAAATTAATGAATGCCCGTGGAGCATGCAGATCATTGATGTACGGATGGGTACCCCTGAGACGCACCAGCAGAAAGCTTGTTGGGAACAGAGGCTGGCTTGCCAGGGTGGAGAGTGAGAAAACTCTCAAAAAAGTGGACAGGAGGCTGGTAAAAGGAAGCAGGAGAGAGCCCAGACAAATTAGGGCTGATATAACAAAAGGCATTCATTACTTGCTACAGGAACTCTGAAGGAATCTGATGTTTGGATGCTCCCTTCAAATTCGGACACTTGGAATGCTTCAATCCATCCAATTTGAGTGGGAAGCCTAAAAGTCTAAAGAAAGACCTCCTGAAAGGCACTTGCAGGTACACAGAAAAAATCCATGGACATATAGATTAATTTAAACCCTGAAATTAAATAAGCATTAAACAAGCCCTGAAAAATGCACACAAACATATTCTGGTGAAAAGCTACATTGTGATCCTTCCTGTATGAATTATAGCACATATACAATAACTGCCATGAATTCTGTAGGGAATGTGAGAATGTAGGCACCTATTCAGATTGGAAGCCATAAAAAAGGAACCTCTAATAACAAGTGGATCCTAACATTTTTTGAAATAATAAAATAAGAAAAGGACCAGAGGGAGTGAATTGCATAAGGAGCGGAAAATCCTGAACTCATGCTGGCCCAAAAGAAGTATAAGAAAGAAAGAGCTCCTTTAAGTAAAAAACCTCCCAAATTAGACCTTTGTCTGACCAATTCAATAAGAAAGGAACAGGGAATAAGGAAAGTCATTCAAATGTATTCATTAAGTTCCCAGAGAAATGCTTATTAAAGAAACTCTCATCTTGATTTTTTGGGGAGGAGGAAAAGAAGAAGGAAGGGAAAGATTTTTTTTTTTTATTTAACATTAATTCTTCAGAGGCATTCTTCCTATTATTCCTTCTATTTTGACTTGCTGCATTTGAAAAATATGTTGTCTTTTAAATAGATTTATTCCTTTCAACAGTATCTGACATCTTTTGTCAGAAGTTCCTTCATTTTCCCAGTTTATTTCTTAACATGTATTTGTATAAGTGGCTTCCACTGTATTAATTGATGTGTTTGTGTCTGTTCAGAGCAAATGCATTCTCCTCACAGGGATTTTAACAGGCATTTGTTTAAGTGAGTTTTGCTTTTCTGTGTCTATTTCTGCTTGTTTTTCTGGTAGAGAAGGAGACATTACTAACATTCAGCCGACATAATGAGTCCCATTAACTCCCAATTCAGCTTGCTTTTTGACCACCTCTCTTTTAATGACTGTACTTTTCTTGACTGCAAAGTTTGGGGAATAGGAAAACTATTCGCTCTGCTGGATTTTAATACATGTTTACATCCTTCTTTGCAGTACAGCACCACCTCTCAATTAATGTTACTCTTAGCCTTAAAAAAGCAATTGGTAATAAATAAATGCAAGCGTGTGTTGGAAAAGTGTAGTGAGAACCAGAATTTTTACAAAGGCTGCTGAGCAATTTTAGAGACTAAGCAACATTTGTGTTCTAATATTTTAAAGCTTTTCCATTGATCTCCTGTTAACTGAGAAGCAAGAATTAACCTCAATGACAGTGCTAGTAGCTCTGCAGTCTATTTTGGCCTGTTCTTTAAGTAAAAAGAGCAACCTAGATGAGAATTTTGTGCTTCACTGGATATTGAAAGATGAGGCAATAAACTGCTAAACTTGAGTAATCACACACTCCCAGAGGAATGCCTCAAATGGGGTTGGTCAAAAACCTTGAAATTCTAGCCTTCTGCACACTGCCTGGGCTTTAACATTTGATGAGAGTCATTATAGTGGGGGACTGAATACAAGTGTCTTCTGATTACAGACCTTCCATTAAAAGTTCCCACCAGTGTGCCTTTCCATAGAGAAGCGTCAATGGGATTAAAATCTCAATTCACCCCAGTCAATTCTCCAGTAACACGATTTCATTAGAGGCAGGCAGGGAGGAAAATGGACTAGAAAGCACTGAAACAGCTGGTGTATAAATTATAAAGTGTACTTTCTACTAAGTGAACACACCTTCCGCTCAGCCACATTACTAATTAATGTGTAGGGTAGCCAATTTTATGTAAATTGTATTCTTCCTCTCTCCTGTGCTTTGGTTAACAACAGGTTCTTCTAAATCTTGGAAAAAGAAAGATTATGCAAAGCTATCATCATATGAAAATAACGTATTAACATACTGCCTGTGAACTGTATCCAATCAGTTCCTTTTCACTGGCGTGTGTACAAAACAATTAAAATCAAATTTATATTGCACTTCTTTAATATATTCTGGCATTAATATAATCAACGAACAAGTGTTAAAAAGTCTTACAGGCCTATTCTGCTTTAAAATGATATGTTTGTTCTCAGGGTTAGTGGATATTTTCAGCTTCTTTAAAGGGGCACTAAAATGAAAAGTTCTCGGCGTACGAATGCAACTCTGGCAGCCATCGGTTCATGTGGAGCCTGTCTCATTCCAATGGCAGTCTGTTGTGTTCAATCCTTTAGCTGATGTCTTTACTCCTGGACTTTGTCAGCTCTTCTCCATGTTACCTGCAGCATATTTGTTTTTAATTATTGGGTGTTGCTGAATAACAGCTCATAAAGTTTATGAGACCACTGAATTGTCTGGATGACCTGCAGGCTGGTTGTGCTGCCAGCTGTTCCAGTGTCAGGCGGACACACACCCCCAGGAGCTGTCTGCATGCCTGCCAAGGCCCAGGATTTCACCTGGAGGCTGAAGGATGGCTCACATGCCATCAGCATATCCTTATTTTCCATGTTTCATGCTCTGAGGCTATGTTTTCCCTGTCTGTTTTCCTTACTGCTTTTGATGTATCCTCATGTGACACGAGGTAGGAAGAACCGAGATACTCTGTCACTGCTCTCGGTGCTAGAAGATCTCAGAACCCAAAAAACTGGTGGGAGTAAAACATTTTTGTTATTCACAGGGGTGGATTGTCTACGAAGAGGTTGTTTATTCTGTCCTTAACAATATCTCCATCTCCCCTGGAACAGTGCCTTGTCAAGAACCTCCACCAACGGGCACTCCACACTTCATCGGGCAGTTTTTCTCAGGGATTCTCTAACTTTGCTCTTTCCTAACACCTCTAGCTGCAGGTAAGCCCATTTCTCGTCCTCCTCACTAAGGACACAGAAGAGATTACTCTCTTCTTTGAATTTGCCTTTTACTTATTTTGAGAACCTATCCTCCCTCAGACACATATACAGAGACTAATGCTAGTGCCCAGCCAAGATGATTCTTGAAACCACGATCATGAAGCTGTAAATGATTGGTTTTCCCCTCCCCTGGCACTGTGGAACTTGCCTACAGAGACACATCCTTCTGAGGAGACCAAAAGAGAACGTATTTCCTAGGAGAAATAAATGAGTGAGATCCTCATACCGCTTCCTAACCTTTTCCTAAAGCAAAACTACTTCTTATGGCAAGAGACAAACTGAGGTGAGAACGTAAGCTCGCCTCAGTTTGGACCAGAGGACAGTACTAAACTATGGAGGAAATGTTAGTGTCTTTCCATTAAGTGGTCCTGTGTCATCCTTATTTATGATTTCCTAACAATTAATTCAGCCAGATAGAATATGTGATTGGCATAATTCCATTTTGAAATTGAAGATTTGAATTCTTGAAAGTATAAATGGTTGTGCATTTACCTTATCAAAAATGGCTTTAAACTCAAACAGTTTCTTTTTCTTTTCAGCTCTTTCCAGCAAAGCTATGAAATGGAGGTGGGCGAGGAATGCAGAGGAGAGGAAAAAATGCTAGCATTCATTGCTGAGTTCTTTCTTTTTGACCCTCATTTCCTACCAGCTGATTTGGAGTGGAACCAGGCTGAGCAGCTGACTGACAGCGTACCTCATACTAAACACTAGGTCAGACCTACTGCAACATTGTCCTCCTTGATGGTGTTGATGGCACAAATGGCATCAGCAGACTGGCCCTCAGCCTTGAGGCAGAGGGCAGCTTCATCTGTAGCTCTTTATAGGGACAGAATAGGAGCAGAGGAGGTGCACATTCCTCCCTTGGTCACAGTGGTAGGAGCCCAGGAAGTGTCAGTGAGAACTGAAGTAGCCAAGAAGGTCGCTGTGCAGAGCCACAGATTACAGTGCTCATCTTGCCCGATTGCTCAGCACTCGAGGTAAATGTTGTCGTTCTCACTCCCTTCAGTTCCAACTCACTGTCAGATCCTTCCCCACTGGCTGATGGACAGTTTGGTGACACTCTCCAAGCCTGTCAGGACTTGGTAGTGCTGCCATGGTGCTGTAACTGCTCACTAAAGGAAAGAGGACAGACACAGAGCTCTGGTACCCGGGTTTGCTTTCCCACTTACAGCACCAGAAAAAGATGCTCTGTTGTTCTTTCAGGAATACTTTGCCGATGAACTTCTGCCAGATGAGGTGAACAAATAAATCTCAGGAGCCTCTGAAGGCGATCCCCCAAAAATGGCTTAACAGGGCTTAACAATGGTTTGTCTGGCCATTTGCTGGCTTTCTCTTTTTGGAAGGAACAAATGTATGGAAAGATAACTTGTAGTTAGTATTTTATAGGCAGCTCAAAATACAGATAGAGCAGAGAAAAAAAGCTTCTCTTTCTTTGGGTGGTGTTATCAGGAAGGCTGAAAGGTGATGAGTAGGTTCCTCAGTGATTTGGGGGTTGCACATCTTCAGTCAAAGAGATTCTCACATTCCTGCAATTTTTAAATGGGCTTTTTCTATGTTGCCAAATTATTTGTACCAGTGTTTGCTGTATTCGTGGGAAATTATCCTATTTGTCTTCAGTGGACACTGCGTAAGACTCAAAATGAGAATCACATGCATAAAGTTTGTTAGGGTTCAATATGTAATTTTTTTAGTGATGAGGAAAATGAAAAGATAGTTGTAGATATATTTTAATTACATTTATTGAATATACACATTGTCAAGGACCTAGAATATCTGTAGCACGATGGAAGACAGCAAAAGAATGGGATTGGAGCAGACAAAGAGGAGATCTCAGGTCTAAATAGTGATACAGAGAGGATAACCAATCATGACAAAACCAAACGGAAATGGTTGAATTTATCTAGCTTTAGGGGATGTTTAGTTTCTTAGCACAAACTGCCAGTAACAGATTTTAATTTCTGCATGTGTTCCTGTAATTATTTTTGTTTTGAAGTAACAGTGAAAATGAGTCTTTTGCTTCTGCTCATATCAGGTCACTTCTGAAAACAAAGTGTATCCCAGAGAACAGCAATATTATTATTATTATTCAAAGGCTGCATGCTTGGGCAATTATGCAAACATTGTCCTACTGTCAGTCAATAAAAACCTTTCCTAAAATACCTGCAATACTTGAATTAATTAAACTTCTCCTCCTTTGAATGCCACCTTGCAAGGGGTCCACCTCCTGCCCAAACCCACTCCAAAAGTCCCCCCCAAGGTCATTTTATCATGCTGTTGTCCATCCGAATGTTGTTCTGCAGTGAACACTGTCGCTCCTCTAATTACTGAGTACAAGCTTATATATGTACAGGTCTGCAAACTCTGTATGCTGTTTTAGCAAAAGTCACCTCGGTGACTCACGTGTTGCAAAAAAGTGTGAAAACTACTGAAAGCAGCATTGCTTCCCTGAAGGAAATAAGCACAGTTTCTGTGGCCTAACCTCAGAGACATCAGAGGCTGATGTCCCCTTTCCATCATGGCCGGAAGTTTAGGACCACAGGTTGTATAAAAACAGATGGAGTAAAAAAGGCCTGGTGGAAAAAAAACCCTCAAAAACACACAAAGTGTAATGATACTGAATTTAACAAGACTTTTTGGTTTTGTTTTTTTTTTTACTCCCTAAGTACTCTTAATGGGAATAAATGGTTTGCCTTTTCAGATCTGTATATTACTGCAGAAATCTACCGCTGGGAAAAGGCTGCAAAAGTTGTGGCCACCATGTAAATCCCACACTGAAGGCTCACTTGGGAAGAAGAAAAGACACAAAATGTGCTTAAAAGTGAAGGTAGGTGTTGTCCTACATAAACAGTACTGAGAGCAAAGCTAAATGGTGCCCAAATTTTTTTCACAAGCAAACTAGTGTTATGTCAGCCAAAGCCTTCATGATTTTCATGAAGGTGGAGACCTTTTCTGCCTTTGTCAATTCTTACTCCTTGGTAAACAGGCATGTATAAAAACAGGCCTATATAAAAAAGGGTGGCATTCATATTCTCTGTTTTGTGCCCCCCCCCCCCCCCCCCCCCCCCCCCCCCCCCGGCTACACCCCGCATGTGTGGTACTCAAAAGGGCAAGTGTGTCCCACAGGGAGGAGGAATATTCAGCGTTCCACAAATGGCTTTGAACCAGCTGCACATCACAAAACCACCCTGCAGAGCCCCTGGGCCTGGGTACTCTTGCTGGGACAAGTTCATCCACGACTGTATGGGGAGCTGCTTAATTGAGGCTCATTACTTCCATTTCCTACTGACACTGTGCACCCCGTGAGGCGCCGCTCAGGCAAGCGCCAGGGGCAGGGGGTTGAGCAGCTGCTGCTGCTCGCATGGAAGTGAGAGAGGATGAGGGATAACAGTGCCCTCACCCAGCACTGCTGCCTCTGTGGTTGGTACAGCTTGCAAGCTGCTAATCTGACCCCCTAAGACAGGGGGATGCACCTGCCTTGGCCACCACAGGGCATTTGGCAACAGAGGATGGTGCACTCCTGACAAACTGCCCCCAGCAGGTGTTTCTTTCACCCCTTTGGGATCTCTGGCACTCTGTATGTTTCGTCCTTTTTTAAGAGGGTTCATGCTTGGAAGGACCTCAGCTAAAACTGCTGAAGAGGAGCATTTCCCTATTTTAACAGGTAACATGAGCCATCTATTTTTTCCTTATTCAGGTTGTGTAACCTGTCTCTCTAAGGTCAGACAAGCATTCTTCCAAAGCCTCCAGATCTGATTCTGTTTCTTCAAGCACACAAGCTCACAGGTGGACATAGACTTCCTGTTTATTCCTGGTCCTGTGGAGGTCCTGAATCCCTGCTATGAGTCATGTTCCTATTTCCTTACAGACATTCTTCCAGTCCTTTGCTGATGTAGTACTCTCAGTTTTCATTGTTAAAGACCCATCATAGATTTTGGCTCCTACAGGTAAATATGCAGTGTCTTCCACTTAATGTCAACTTTTCCAGAGTACCACAGAAGCTGTTAGAGGAATTAATCACCTTTTGATTTCCATGGGACAGTAGAAAACCTGTGAGAGAGAACTTAGGCAATGATATCTGTTATTATCACCCTTCTGAAACTCACCACTGCTGAGTGAAAATGAGCTTTGTGAAGGTAATCAATCACTGGCCACCACATGGGTTCCCTCACTATAACATTAAGGGTAAAACTCATCACTTTGAACAGCATCAACGCAGTCTTGTTTAACACCAATTCTCACTCACCCACTTCTGCAGAGGAGATGAAAGAGGGATCTGTTTACTCAGGATACTCTGGCTTTGCATTTCACCACTCCCAGTGCAAGTAATGACTTGCTGGACAACCATCGGACTGGCCAGGCAAGGGCTTCCTGTGCTGCAAGGTGGCGTGGAGCCATGGCAGCTCCGCACATTGACTGAGAAGTCAGATAAATTATAACTACCAGCATCACAGCCATAAAAATGACAAAAATAAATACCATGGCATCACAGAAAGTTCCTTCCTTTGCAGCTGCTGTTAGTCAGGTAGTATGCAATCAATTCATAGAATAAGAAATTATTTCAGAACGTGTTACGTTATACCAGAATGTTGTTTCACTCCCAAAAAAACCCCTTCAAAAGTTCCTGCCGGAGGAAGTTTTAGGTGAGGGATAAACTCAGAGAGATGGTGGTGTCCACTGTGTTAGACCCTGCACATCGATCATTTGGCAACCCAGAGATGAAAGTTATGAAAGGACCATGCTTGTAGGCAGAGGAGGTTTCTTGTTTGGCAGCACCTGAGAGCAGAGCTAAGGTGGTTCAAGGCATTCCAGTCTGGGTCTACCTTCTCTGCTCATGTGTATGTAAAGATGCCCAGGTGATTTCCATGGAACAGGCTTTGCAGGTATGCAGTTGCTGCATCCTGTCACTGGAGACTAAGAAGCAGTGGCAGGTCATCACAGAGAGAATTAGCTCATGTATTTTGACAGGTGAAGCTAAATAAAATGAAATAATTTGACAGGAAGTAAAGCAAAAATGTAACAAAGGAATAGGCTTGCATGAATATCTGGTTACCAGAGGTGGGAAAAAATGAGGATGATAAATATATATACAAATAAATAAATAAGATGTTTTTATAAATCTGTTTTAACCTCAGCAGTTTGACTAGTTCAGAGTCTCTTGGCCTGTTTGGGTAAGGCAGTGCTGCTATCACAGTAAATGCTTTCACTTCCTCACACACAGTAAGGGGACTGCAAGATCTCTTGCCAAAATCCCTTTCAAAACTGAGTGTGAAGCGACAAAGTAAGAAAGTCCACTTGAGTTTGGAGAGAGCCTAAAATAGGAGCTCTAGGAGTTGCAAGCTGCTCTATTAGTCTCATTTTAGGCCCATGGACTGCACAGGTTCACGGCCAAGTAACTGCTGATTGTGACTGCTATTCCCAAAGGGAGGAAAGAGAAATGCTGGATGGGGCACAAAAGCAACAGTAGATTTCTGAGGGTATAGTCTTTTCCAGTGTGAGCACAGGCAGCTTTCTGCACTAAGGAAACAAGGGCAACTTTGGCACTGGTATTACCAAGTAATGGTATTACTTTGCTTGTCTATGGAAAAAAACATAGACAAGCAAAGGAGAAAACTTACCCAAAATGACAAAGTAAAGAAATGCATGGGAAGAGGAAAAAATTACAAACTACACAGGTGGCACGGAAAGCAACGGTGGGGTTTTCTCAGTAAAGATGCTGGCAACACAAAAGGGGAAAAGGCAGCGGGTCAACACAGCTGTAAGAGATCCCAGCAGTGAGGGCCGGCCTGTTCGTGAGGACCACTGTAGTGACCCTCGGGAACAGCACACAGATGTGTGGCAGTACCCAGCCTGATCAGGCTGTACCAGCCTGCAAGCCTCCAGCCAAACATCCTGCCTTTTAGTGGTACACGTCCCTTGGCTGCACACAGCAGACACGGGCCATCTGTGAGGGAACAGGATCCCCCTCCTGGGCCTGGGCAGCGGCACCGCCCCGGGACCTGCCGGACACAGGCTGGCACAGAATCAGCTCCAGGGTGACAGGGTTACAGCACCAGAGGGAACTGTGAGATTTGGCTGTGATACCTTGATATCCAGAGCCCTGGGAGGTGGCCTGAAGAAGCACAGCCTCCTGTGTCAGTGGCACTGAGACGTACAGGGGATGGGCTCTCCAGGATGAGAGCAAGCGGGAAGAGCACATGTCACCCAGGCAGCTGAGGAGATCATGGGAAAATAAAAAGACAGGTTAATGTTGCATCTGTTTAGACAGGTAAAACTGTGATTTGGAGACCTGAGCAGACTTATAATATTCATAGGTTTGTTTTCTTTAAGAGACTGGGGTTTTTTTAATCTGGTTTGTTCTGAAAATATTGTGTGTTTAAGCAATTTGTTGTTATTCCTGCTGTTTAAACCTTCTTATGGATGCATAGGAAAAATCTGCTAGTCATCTTCTTTACTTAGATGAATTGTTATCTGATGCTAACATGAAATGTAGGCAGAGTCCTACAGGAGTCATCCTTTGCTCTAAGTCTGCAGTCTTATTAATCACTTTAAAATGTTTCATGGCTCTCAAAGTTGCCAAATCTCTTTCAAATCTGAACCAAGTGTGAAGCAACGAGGTAAGAAGGTGCACTTAATTTTAGAGAGTCTAAAATAAGAGCACTAGGAATGGCAAGCTGCTCTATCACTCTCATTTCAGGCCTGTGGACTCCACAGGTTGTGGCCAAGAAACTGCCAAAATTCAACAGTTGACTAAATTTATACCTGTGCGTGCTATCAAATTTCAGCTATTGCTGGCCATATTGTGTCGGAATGCAGAGATGGGAAAGGGGGTCATTTCTGTCAGCCAGGGTAAGCTAACATCAGACATGATTTTAAAAATAACACCGCTGTGGAATTTGCCTGACACAAACCTTGGTCTCACCCTGATGCAGAAACACTGCGTAGCTTCAGGGAAATAAACAACCAACTGCCCTTAAACCTGTTCAGTATGAAAGGACTTTGCTGTTCTTCCCTGCACAAGCAGACATTAAAAAAAAAGGACAATTACAAGATAAAGTATTACAAAAATACCCACTTTTAGGATCTGTTGTCACAGCTTGATTCAGCTGTGAGGGAAGTACCCTTGGTATTATTCCTGTGTTCAAATGCTCGAGACTTTTATCAGAGATATTGATGTGGAACTCTTATGAGTCAGGTGGAAGATCCTACTTAGCTTGCCTCAAATTTTAGGCCAATGGTTTTTGCAAACTTCTTGAAATCCAGCCAGGCCAGGCCTTGTTCCTGACGAGGATCTACCCAGTTATTACCTCTGTATATGGATTGATAACCTAGAAAAGTGAACAGCATAGGAATTTCAGATTTAACCTGACTTTTGCTCTGCCATTGAAGGATCATTTTGCACTGTGTCCATGCATTTGAGCAGAAAATGAATGGTTAACTTTGCAGCCATTCTTGTTAAGAGGCCTCTTTTTTTTTTTTTTTTTGCAGAATCATAAATCTTGCAGAGAAATGAAAAGCAAGAAAATAAAGATGTATTAGGTCCACATTTTCAGATATTCTAGGTGGGCTTTTGCTGTGTGGGAGCCATAGAAACACAGACTTTTCTTCGTCACCAGCAGAGCTATTCAGCCGGAAGCAAGGCTGATTTCAAACCAGTTTTTGCCTAAGACTGCTGGTACCTCCAACTGAGATCTGCTGGAGGGTGCTGGCTTAATTATAAAGTATCTCCTCTACAGCTGCAGAACACTAATCCTGATTCACCAGAATCCAGTGCCTTTGTTTGGACATAGAAACTCTTTTTTTGGACCTTTTGGAGTTAATCTAGCCCTGACTTAAGCCACATGATGGATATAGAGTAGTCATGGAATACATTTCATGCTCTTAACGTGCCTAGCCAGGACACCTGCTCTTTTTGACATACAAGCCTGTCAGCCAGGGTTACAGTGACTTTGGCTCAGCTCTGTGTTGCTATTTCAGCAGGACATGAGGTCTTATCATGTAAATTTTGTCAAGCAGGAAGAGACTTTTCTTCCAAGGGAAGAACATTGTGTGGCAACAGTCTCTTGGGACACTCTTCTCAGTAGCCTCACGTTGTCAACACAGATGTGCTTTTGTGCCTGCCTCGATGCATTGCTCAGTTCCTTTTCTGGATGGCAGCTTCTCCTAAATCAGTGGCTTCTGGGGAGGTTGGACTGGGCCCTTGGTGAAGGGTGGAAGGCAGGTTGTGTTAGCCAGGACCCAACTGTTCCTTCCTCAGCAGTGAAATAGTGCCCATCTCTCATTCAGTCGACAGCCATTACCTGCAGGCATCCAGTTCTGTATGAACTGTAAGGTCTGTGGCCCCGAAAGTGTATTTCAACATTTGGAAAAGACTTAAGACTAAATTAGGCAGCACAGTGAAAGGATTTAGTTTTTCCAGAAATTCCTGTGACTTCTGTAACATTTCTACCTTTACTGCTTAGACAAAAATAGCTTTTTAAAGTTGAGGAACTTCTTGAGGATTGAATGTGACTGAACTGAGGAGAAAAAGAACATTCTTTTTTTCCAGAAGTTTTTCAGGGTTCTTTCCTTAGTCTGTACAGTAAGTGTTTAAAAAATCATTGAAATATATATTTTGTTTGATGTGCTATAGATTTGTCACAAGTCTAATTAAAATCTGAAGCCACTGCTTTTATATTATTTATAAAACCTCTTAGAACACAGTATCATAAATGAAACTGACTTGGTCTTAAAGTTCTACAGGTCAAGCCCAGGGCAAAGGGGCCCTGATTTATTTGGAAATTTTGAATGAAAACAGAAGATAGGTATTTATTATTTTAAAAAATAATTTCGGCTCTCCCATAATCTCAGGCACTAAGACCATTATAAAGGAGAATGAATTTTGGTACGCAAGTAGCAGATAGTGTTTTGCAAAACTACTCTGGTGTTATATTAAAAGCTTAAAATCTGTACACCAGAATTGCTTTCTCCCTTCAATCCACGTTGTAATTTTCAAACTTACGAAAGCTATCAGAACCTTCAATCCAAGGTAGGAGAACCCTCTTTTGGAAACCTAAGGCCTGGCTTGTATTTGTATTAAAACCCTTTCACAGTACCCTGTAATATTAAGTTTGTCTAGTAGAACCACGAGGTTGATAGCTTCTCTCCACTCATCTGCATTTAGGGATGACTGTGGTTTTAATGAAACAGAATATTCCAAATACTAATGGATCTTAAATTGCTTATTCTTACCAAGAGGTACTCCAAATAGCACATTTGCCTCAAGTATGTGATATAAAGTGATGAGTTAATTCATGTACTTGTGTCAATTGCTTCAAGATACTGAGAATTAGCTGCATTAGTGATATGCTTTTTTTTCTCCTTCTGCTTTACATATGAACAGGAAAGTTCATAGGAACGGAGATCGATTTAAGCTCTACTGCACAAGGAGGGGAGAAATCTGGTGATGGTCCTACAAATGTCATTGACAAGGTTGGCAAGTTCTTTTTGCATTTTCTTGCTATTCTTTGTACTTAGGCTCCATGTACTTAAGAGTTTTGGAGTAGTCTGCGGCAGTGAAATTTCTGATTGCGGTGAATTAACCAAGAAGAGTTTGTCTTCAGGAGAGCCACATCAAATGGAGCTTGATCCCTCCTAGAGACCTGCACCAAAGCAGCGTTCAAGTTGCTCCAAGGAGCTCTTCTCCATCTGGACTCCCAAACTCACCAGCACCATGTCCTGCAAAAGCAAGAAAAATGTGGGGACAAATGCACATCCCTGATACATCAAACTTCCCTGGAGATCAAGGGCCAGGGCACGGTGTGATTCCCCAGCCTCAGGGTTCCTCTGAAGTAGAACAGAGCAACAGGTGGCGGCTGTTAATGTGCTGAATGTGGCTTCCCTCTGTGTCCGGCCATGGAAAACAAAGCCAGCCAGCGGATCCATGCCAAACACTTTGCAAGCATGGAGCTTACACAATTGGGCTCCACCCACATGCCTCACATGGGAATTTTCTCCCTCACCAGCTGGGTTAAGATCACAAGATGGAAAAAAAGAGAGGGGAGAAAAAAAAAAATAGAGCTGGAGTTGTTTTCTTTCCATTATGGCTTCTGAGCTGAAAGTTCCTTTGCAACAGAATAATAGAATAAAGATGAGAGTGAACACTGCTGATGGCTCAAAATCTGGCACCAAAGTTTACTTTTTCTAAGCAGTCTGAGTCTGAACAGTCTTGTCAGACAATGTCAACAGAGGTGAAAAAAAAAATGACGAAAATCATTGAATCTAGTTTGGCTCAAAAATGAATAAATGCACCAGACAGGGTAAGTATATGGCCATTAAAAATGGCATAACCCTGACTGAAAACTGAGCACCCTCATATGTATTTTGTACTCTCAAAGGCTTATCATGCCAGCTGTATTTTTGAATGAGCTAAGTGTCTACTCGTATGAAACGAATGCGAGTAGGCACACATAAGCTTTCTCATCAGTGTCCATACTCATAGCTGGGCATGTATTGAAGTCTCTCAACTCAGCTTGTTATAGTTATCATGATGCAGAGCCTGAAAATGCCTCTTCTCCGAGCCCAGACAAACGTGAACTGACAAGCACTGTATTTTGCCCTTAAGGCTCCTGTCCATGGTGATGCATTGTCAGTTATTCTCTGTAAAAATCTCTGCCCCCCCCCCATCCCACATGTGCTTGTCTCTTCCCTTAGTGCTTGCCTAATTTGGAAGCAGGTACAGTTTGTGGGAAACACTGACTATGCTCCAGCACCAACATCTTAATGCTCAGGAGGAAGATGTATGGGTTCAGCATGAGGCAGGTAGAATTTGAGAGCCCCAGCCTGAGAAGGAAAGGGATAGAGACCCACAGCATGTTGGTGCTGCTGCCTGTGCCTCACCCGGGAACCCATGGAGCCTCCACGCCTGTCACCCATGGAAATCAATTTCCTGTTGAATGGTGCCTGTAGTCAAGAACTAGATGCTCAAAGTCCCATTGTAGCCTGACACAATGAAAATAAAACCCGAGGACAATACAGATGCTGATGTCTTTACTTGCTTTGATAACAATGACACCAGTAAACAATGATGTTTAAGTGCACTTGCATGGTTCTTAAATTAAAAACAAGATAGCCAAGGGCAGAGAGAAGTCACTAGCATTCCTGAGACTGGCACAGAGAAGGGCCTCTTATTTGCTTCAAGCTGGAAACAAACTCCACAGTGTGGGGATGACCATGGGTACCTTTGTAAAGGGGTGACAGCTTCCAGGCTCTCAATTCTGTTGTGATTCCCATTCCACAAAACTCCATTTACATAGTCACAAGAGAAGCAGGGCTTGAGGCTGGGGCATTGCAACGTTTGATACAGGCACTGAGACCTGTTCTCTGTGGGTGCTTCAGAAGAGAAAGAAAATGGAGTGCTAAAAAAACCTCTTCCTGCTTTCCTCCTTTTATTTTACAGAAAAAGAAAAGGCTAAAGGCTCTGCTGGAGTGACTCCATTGACTCCCATGGCTTTCGTGGGCTTCAATTTGCAAAACAGACAGAAAAAGAGGAAACCCTTCCTCCACCT
>VZRV01005200.1:355000-365129 GCA_013398115.1 Falcunculus frontatus
GTCCTGGTGTGTTTTCTTTTTTCAGACTTAACACAGTGCTCCTGAAGCCAACTTAACAGAGACTGCTCTACTGAAAGCTTTCTGAAATCATTCTTAAATTACGATCCATAATCTCTTGAAATTAAGTCAATTCAAATGTAAGTTTAATTTGGCACCTTCCACTTAACTGATTCCTAGCGTACAAAAAAAATGCTTCAGTTAAGTACTTAAGATGACATTTAATTGGTCCTGAGTATCACACTACTCTGTGTAAAAATCTCTGTAGTCTTTAAAAACTTTAATCACTTCCTTTCAGTCAGGGTTAGATTTCTTAGGTGTATAAAAGCTTTAAAGTAGGACCCACCAAGAAATTTATTCCAAACTCCACAGCTGTCCTCAGTGCTTCTTTTTACCTCTTGATAAGTAAAGCGTTTCTTAGTTGGAAAGAGTTTAAAAACTATCAGGGACGGTTGCTGCTGTTGTTTTTTTACCTCTAATTAAATGAAGGCAGAGAAGCACTAGTAAATAAGCAGCTGAAGGAAATAAGGAATTCTCATTGCTTCTGAGGAGACCTTTTTTAAATGGGCAAAAGGGTTAGCAGGCTCTTTTACTGCTTTCTGCTCATCCTGCACAGTTATAGCTCACTAGGCTGAAACTGGAGTACCAGACAGAGAAGCGGAAAGTTATCCAAAATTGCTCACTTGTTTAAAAGTAATATATACATTATTATTAGTCATTCCATGGCAGCAGATCCTGCAGCCACATTTCAGTTACGTGCTCTTCCACGGGCACGTTCTCTTTCTTGTTTCTTTTTCAGCAGTAGCATTTCTTTCTAACAGTATTTTAGTGCCTAGATGGCAAGCTATATTTTATCCATATAATGTTTAATTTAATAAGGCTAAATATGATTATTTGGATTAATTAGAGCATGTAAGAACTCTGCATGTATGCACTTTTGATAGTCACTTTTAAACGCGTGCTTATATCTATTGATTTATAAATATTTGAGGTATATATTTATGCAAATTTGGTATACTAGCAATGCAAGGCATTATAGATCATTTGCAAGAGTGTTGTAGTGTGAATTCACATTTAGGCAGTGAGCAGCATTCATTAAGTGTCCGTGCTTCAGCTGTGTGCTTGCAGGGTGGTATTTCTTTCCTGTAAGGCTTAGCTATTAAATCCATTGTAAAATACTGCAGAGTTGTATCTCAGCCTTTTAAAGTGATCACTTGACTCAAGTGACTGTTTGGTATGGAAGCTATAGTCAAAATATGTCTATTTAAAACAGATGTAGTCATTAGGAGGCCCTCCAAACTGTGCTTCTCAGCTTCTTCTGAGTCAAACTTCTTCTAGGTCAAACCATCTCCTAGGCAGGTTCAGAGACAGATGATTATCCCTGTTTCCCCACATGTCAAATGTAACCACACTGCTGCATTGACAAGGGGCTAGTGCCATAAAAATAGGACTCATTACTTAGTTATCAGACAAGTTTGTTGCCATTCATGCTCCTCATTCTGTCTCACTCATGCTATTTAAATGTGGAGCTAAAAATGAATATTAGTTCTTGCTTATCAGTAGGCACAGTAAGGAATTTTACTGCCCCGAATGCTGCCCAGGGTTAGCTTTGGATGCCTGTTTGTTGCACCACATTGCAGCAGCCTGGACAGAATGCCACAGGGAAGGTCCTTGGGGCCACTGTGATCCCAGAGAAGCTGGATGCCAGTGGCCGGGGTGAATTTAACCAAGGCGTGATGAGCAGGAGGAGTGGGCTGTAATAATCCTCTGTGAGAGAGAGAAAGAGCAGAGCCTGAGCAGGGCCTTGCCAGTAACAGAAGATTGCTTTCCAGACTGCCCCAACCACGACCTCAGGACAGGGATTTCTGACTGACCCTCTGCCATGAAGCATTAAAAACGCAACAAAATGATCCACTGGGCTCTCACTTCTTCACCTCCCTGCGAGCACAGGAGCTTTTCTAGCTCTCACTGAGAGGATGATATCATTTCTGTAGTTATCTTTACAGCTTCCAGACTGAGTTTCTCACCTGCTTAAAGAGAGCTGTGGCAACCACTGTCATTTCTTCCGGTTATTTTCTTGTTTTAGTCCTTGCACTTCTGTCATTTGCTGATGGGCCAGAATAATGTGAAATTACCCATCTGATTTCAGTTGTCTTTTCCTAGTTTGTCATTTTGTTCAGATGTCCAACATATGGCCCTTCTTTAGGACTAGGGGAGTTGCTGCCATTGTGTACAGAGAGCAGACGAAAAAGGGACAGTTTTTCATGGGGAATGGACTTGGTGCTCTACAAGCACAAAATCTCCCGGTCTCTCAGACCCTGTCACAGAAATCACCCTCTTCTCTAAGTGTCTGGCATCACAAGGGAACAAAAGCAGTAAATCTGGGTTTGGATATAGGTCTGGGTAGAGCTGTATCATCTTCCCAAAGCATCTCTGTAGGAAAAGCTCTGCATGACACAAACAGATGTTGCCACCTGCAAACAGATGGTACAGGTGTGTTCCTGGTGCTACAGGGCAGGGCCTGAAGGGCATTCTCCATCACCAAGTAAAGCAAATGGTGTGTCTTGAAGCCAAAGCTACCACTGCAGCAGAGTTTCAGTGGTGAGGCAATTTGGGTTGCATCCCTGTATTGACTCTAGAATTTGTCAGCATCACCCTGCTGACTGCATGCTGCCCATATTACAGTTATTCTGTGCTGATGTAGTATGGAACATTATGATCAGCTTCTGGATGCTCCTAAGTCGACGCAGATCATCTTTTCCTCCTAAGAAACCCCCAAAACCCAGATGCAGCCATAAAGCTGCTATCAAATGCAAGCTGGCTGGAGCTCAGAATTGGGGCCGATATTTTTAACAGCATGAAATTTTGTCGTAGGCCCTCTGGAAGGATTCTGTATATGAAATGCTGAACTGGAGCAAAATCAAGACTGAAGTCCCCTGTGTGGAAAAACAGGTGAAGAAAAGGTTGGTTATTTTTGAGAAGGGGGATGTATCTTTCATCTCTATTACAGATAGAGTCTAATGACATTGATTTGGAAGAGGTGAATCTTTCTTTACTGTTGGCTTATGTTCACAAATGCATTATAACGCCATGACCTCTTTTGGCTGAGTTGGCACCAGTGGAACATACCGATCATATCACTCTCATCAACATAATCAGAAAATAACTTCATATTTTATGTTAGTAATTAAATCATAAGCTCTACCCACTTTGTATGGGCCTGAACTTCTACATGTACTTTCATGCTGCCACTGGTGGCTCTTTGTTTGCATTACAGCAGCCTGAGAGTAAACGAAAGGCAAGATCCAAGATAGGAAGGCAAATTGGTTTTGCAAACATGGCAAAGAAAGTGTGTGAAATCAAATGCCAATATTAATGCAAGACATCTGCTCTCTGTTCCAGTTCTGAGCGAAGTAATCCAGTCCTAATTATACACTGCTGTGTCCTCTACCAGCTAAGGAGAATGGTGCAGCCATTCTTAGGACTGGTATATAAATTTCTTTTTGGATCTGATAGGTACATTAGATGCAGGGGAGGCTTTTCATTTTTTGGCTGTCAGTTGCTTTGGGTAGCACAAAGAGAGGGGAGGAGAAAGGTTGCAGCAGGAAAAGATCAAAATCTTCCAAAAAGGACTCTGCTCCTAGAATAAAAATTTTTCCTAGAGAACTTTCCCTGCAGACCTCAATCAATATTATTCTCATCTGAGTGCACATATTATTCATTAAGAAATATTGGCAAGATGTGCACCATAGTGTATGCCTTCATTAGAGCCTCCACCTGCCTGCTTTTATCAGAACATCTTCCCTAACTTTCATCTTCATTGAACCTGTTCCTGTCTTTGGATTCAGAGAGAAATCTTGTAATTTCACAGGATGGGTTTATTTTAAAACAAACAAACAAACACCAAAATATCCATCTCTTTGGTTTGTGTATGTTTTCTCATCTCACAAATTATTGAATAGAGAAGATTATCACCATTAGATTCAGACTGAACCGGATGCTGATGAATTCATGTGCAAAACACAGCCCAGTGCAACAGACCCTCCCTGACATGGGAATAGCTGGAATTCCTCTGTTGTGTGTTCAGCTGCCACACCATATCCTTTGTGTGCACCTACTGCTCCTGTGCCAGTAGCCATTTTCCTACGGAATCAACATTTTTAGATGATATGTTGTTAGATAGAATGATGTTATGAAGACCTGGCAAACGTCATCCGTGCCAAGTAGAGGCAGAGGGAGCCACAAAACATTGGCAGTGTCTTAGGGTATTGTTATCACAAAGCAACATGAGCCTGACATTGCATTTTATCCTCTCAATTCATGTGTTACCATATCCACTATTCTGCGTCAATTTTGCTTGGTCTCTTCAGTGCAAGGCAGTGAAGAAAGAAACCATCTTATTGAAGAAGGGCACTGGGATTTTTGGACAATATGTTGTGGTCTAGCTCCATGGCTGGGACCCCTGTGTGCTGCTGCAGTTTAAAGAAGAGCTGATAGTAAGAGATTATGAAAAGGCAGCTTCATGGCTCTGTCTCTGTTCACCCATCTCACATTTGATTAGTCTCTGCTTGACATCAGGCTGGGAGCAATAAGCTCTGATCGTAACAGAGTATGTGGCAACAAGCCCGAGAGCTCCATGTGTCACTCCAGAACCAGACGCTGTCTCGCTGGATTCCTCCATGAAACAACTGAGGCAGATGTACAGATGCCAGATTTGTCTTTCAGGTCTACCTACTTCACCCACCAAGGTAAGGCATAAAAGGCAAGACTATCTGCAGGAGAATGTTTAAGCAGCAATGAACTTTGAAGTAGAGAAGAATATACAGAAAAATGAGTTATTGATCGAGATGAAAGTGAGGAACATTATAAAAACACTGTCACTAGAGTTTACTCATAAGTTTGGGGTGGTTTTTTTGTTGGGGTATGCGTGTTAAGGATTCTTTTCCATGTACTTTAAAGAAACTCTGCACTGGCACTGCTGTGTGAAGAGGTGGCAGGGTCCGAGTCCATGAGCTGGTTTGCTCAGAAAGGCTGGGCTAAAGGTGCATTCCTGAACTCTTGCTGAACTTCAGTTTGATATGGATTGAAATTTCACATCACTGTTGAGACCTGATACTTCATACAAGTGGAAGAACACATCTCACTTGAGCCTGGGAGAGTTTTGAGAGGTGCAAGGAGAAAGGAGGCTTCTATTGGGAGAGCATCTCCTCTATTTATGCTTTTCCCAGGGAAATCCAGCCTGTCCCAGCTCCTAGTCTGGGCCTCCTCTAAAGCTGCTCGCTTGGGTCCTTAGACCTGCCCTCCTCCCCCCCTGTATTGGTACTGGGGAGACGCTGCCAGATTTGCAGTGTATCACACCCAGCCTGATCCCCCAGCAGTTTATACCCATTCACAAAACCTTCCTGATGCCACTTGATCATGTAGAGAGAAACTTCATGGAGTTCATTGCAGCTGAGCTGTTCTGGACATGAGAGGTGCAGAATCTGCCCGTTAAACTTCTTATGAAACAAGAAACAGACCAAAAATTTAGGTGTTGTTACCTTTATTCTTGAAAAAAAAAAAAAAAATCTTTTAAACTTTTTGCTATGGAGAGGAGCAGCAAAACTTCTGAATAACTAATTTATCCACTGTAAATTTCTCTAAAAGGTCATTACAGATTGTAAAGCCTAATGGCTTAAAGTTCCAGCCTTATATCACAGTGGCAAAGAACTCATTCCCTTGAGGTTTTATTTTTGAAGCTTTGCCATTTTCTTCTATCAAAGAAAATGCTGTATTTTTAATACACAATTTTCTTTTTTAAAGGATAGCCTATATTTATGAAAATATTTAACATTCATTTCACACAAAACATAGTAACAGAATCGAGTGATTTATTTTCACAATGCATAGGCAGAGAAGTAGAGCAAGCCAGAGTTTAGAAATAATTGAGGTCTGTAGATCTCAGGTATGTATTTAAGTGGTCTTTTGAACTGCCACCCGTGTTCTGTGTGAACATAACTTTTCAGAGCACTTGTGATTTTCCTCCTTTACAGGGCTGCTGAACTGTGGTATGAGGTCAGGCCCGTGGTCACTCTCTTCTGACACCAGCAGGGTAGGTGCAAGTGATTCTGAAATGGGAAAAAAATACAGAGATGTTTTGTAGCTAATTTAGTACAGACCTGTGCAAATTGTCTCGGTTATTTGAGTGAATTCAAGAAATAAAACCCCCATGTCAAACTGGCAGATAAAAGTCTCATCTGCTGAGAAATCTGACTTTGAAAACAACTGCTAAATTCACCATGTGCACGGTAGTCTTTGGTACGGCCTGGTGCTGCTTCACTGTGGGATTCTGACTGGCACACGTGACTTAATCACCTTCACTTTTATTCTGAATTTTTTTTTTAATCCTGTCAGCTAAAAGATAAAATAAAAAACATACTAACCTCCCTGATGAAGCTTTATAATTCCCAACACTGAAACATTAACCAAGTCCTTAATTAAGAGAGACTGAAAGTAGAAGAATGCTTTTATGTCATTAGCTGGTTTTTGCTCCAGTCATCTGCCTCATTCAAGCATAGGATAATATGAAACCTCACGGGTCTGCTAAAGGCTTGACTTAAGTATATTGCGGACTTTGCAGTTTAATAAGAATGGGGCGTTGTTCTTAAGAAGCTTCATTTCCTCTTGCCTGTGCTCAAGTGAAAAGGAAAACAGTAAGAGCAGCTAGTGAGCAAGAGCCTCAAGTTAGACCCAGAGGTCTGAGCCCTAGCCCTTGCTGCACTAAGGTGTGTTTATTCCTGCGTGCCTCTTCCCTCACACACCAGGAATAGCAGGAATTACAATTAGAACAGAAACTTTCCTAGGCAGAGCACAGCTGTTCTCTTTTTTCTGTGGTTTCTGCAGTATTGAGCGTGATGGCTTCTCAGAACTGCCTAGCCAGAGAGCGCGTGAGGCACCATAATTGAATGAAAACCAGTGCACATCAATGATGAACTGGCACCTCAGCAAGGGTGTTGTCTGGTCCTCCTCCAGCAGCGAGCTGTTTTAGTGCTTTGTTCCAGAGAACGGAGGGTTGGGGAGCTGAGGCTTATTCCCAGACACTGATCCGTGTCAAGTTTTCGCAGTAACTCGTTATGGGGCTGGTTGCCTACACGAGCGCTTTTTAAAGGAGTAATCTAGCTGTTCCTCTCTAGTGTCAAGGTACTGAAAAAAATAAGTAAGTGTGGTAAAATTCTTTGTATGAGACTTTTAATCTACTGGGTGAAGGAGGCTCAAAAATTACTGAAACTTTCTCACTCCTCTGAAATTACTCACTGAGATGTAATGGGAACACACGCAGGACAATGCTTCACCACACTAGAAAAAGTAATTTACGTAGAGTGGGGACCTTTACACTGGGGTTTGTCTCTTCACCTTATTAAAGTTGTAAACCTAAAAATCCCCGTGACTGTAACTGCAGGATTGCAGCAGACTGTTCAAACCGCAGGATGTGTGTTTTGGTGGTTCTGGCATTATTTTTCTCCCCTTGTGTGACGCTTTCTCATGCTCCTACACACGTGCAAAACTCTCTCTTGCTTTTTCCCTCCAGGTCTCTTTCATGTCCAGTGACCCCACCTCTCTCGGCTCAAGTGTGAACATCACTTCTGAAGAACAATACCAAAGTCAGTCTCTGTTTCCTCAGTTTCTTCCAGTTCTACCCTTGGCATCCCAACAGTGACCTTGAGCTCCAGTGTGTGCAGACAAACTTCTGCCACTCAGTAAGTCTGTGTTTAAACAAAACCACACCATCCCTTCAGCAAGCTCAGAATTAAGGCTTAAGGTTTGCATACCAAGATCCTGAAATTCTGGCTTTGCACCCAAAAGTCTCCTTGGCCCAGTGGGAAAAGGAATGGCCTGTAGGACTAAAAGCACACTCAGAAATGAGTTGATGCACGACGTTCTCTGGTGTCAGTATTATTCAAGTGTTGCTGTGTTCTTTCAAAGGAGAAAAAAAAAAAAAAAGATTCATGGAGTTAGAAGGACCAAGTTCCTGTGGGTACAATATGTGCCACAGAGTGGAAATTAAAAACCAGAGAATTAACAGGGTTTGTTGTGTTACAAAGCTGAAAGCATTTTTATCCTTATATGTGTGTACTCACATAAAAACATACTGCACTAATGAAACACAACTTTATGTTCCCAGTCCTATTTATTGTTTGTTGCCTTAGCTATGGGTTTGTTTGGTTTATTGTAGGGATGAAGAGGAGGTGCTTGTGGGGTTTTTGACCCCCTTGGCTATAGGTGATGTGTACAAGGTGTGCCTTAAAGACAGTGGGGAGAGTTGCCAAACAAGCAAGTTTAATAATGAGTATCTTGACAGGGGTGAATGTGAAGATGGGGAACTGAGGATAGGACAGTTCCCATGAGATGATCTTCCCTAAAAGATGATCTTCCCATGAGCACTATCTTCCCTAAAATCTATCAAAAATTGTCTGTCCCCCCTCAAGGGGAGCCAGCCTGAAGAAAAGTCCAAAAAAAGGCAACATGGCGGGACCTAAATAAAAACTAATAGATGAGCTGAGCTAGTATTAGTTTCCTGATATATAAAGCCAAATGGATTAATGGATCAGCTCATGCATTGCCTAAGGAAACAAAAAGAAAATCTTCAATACTTCTGTGCACATTGAAGACATGAACAATAAAGGTCTTTAGAAAGTAAAAACCTAATTTGGGGGAATCAATTACTACTTCTTTTTTTCTTACCCTTTTTTTTTTTATTTAAAGGAAGTTCACAGAGAGGTAAAACTTGGGTAACACGCCAGCCAGAAGTCACGCGTCTCAGACACCACAATGATGGTCGATCTCGGTTTGCATCAGTCTTGCCCAGGCTCTTTTTAGCATTCCAGCTTCAGCTAATGGAAATCAAGCCCATTATGGTAAACGTAGGAAGCAAGTACATTAATAGTGGGCACTGACATTAATTCAAATGGTAAACAATTCAGAACTGTTCCCAGTATATACTAGATTATGTATCATCTTACCTGCTGCTTCAGAGGGCTACTCCTTTCATGGGTTTTCAAAGTACAGAAGATTGTCTGCCACAGAGTTTTCTGCTTTACTAAACTATCTTCAAATTCTGCTTTGCTCCCCATCAGTCCCATATACTTTTTTCTTTTAGGTTTTGGATGCGAGCACTTTCACTCCAGAACTGACACCATCGCAATGCCAATCTGTTCATTACTTTAAAAACAGAGAGGCAGACGGGGCAAGTTTAGCGAAGGCAAGATGTGGGGAAAAATCTAAAGCAAAGGTAGAAAGAAAAATTGAGCTTATTTATACAGTAACACGTGTGTTAGAGTAATGCCTCCCTTCCTCGGCTGTACGCTCCCCCATCTTCTCTCTCACACACGTATATACACACACACTTTAACTGTGCTTTTGTGTTTTGTCAGAATTAATGAGAAAAGTTCCCTTGCCCTAGGGGTAATTAGTGTCCTTGGAGTTAAATAAGCTAATACTTAGACACCTCTGGCACAGGCAATTATGTTTGTGTATTGAATAATTGATTCAAAGAGGGGGGGAAGGGGCTGCTAATCAGATCTGAGCATAATGAATTGATTTAATTAACAGGGGAATCTGAGGGTCCCTGGGAAATGTGTGCATTTATTCAGCAGCAGGAGAGAGTGCAAAGCACATAAATTGAGAGAGAGAGCGAGCGAGCGAGGCAGGCGGCAAGTGCTTTTGCTTTCAGTGATAGGTTCACATCTTTCCTCCCTCCCACCCCCCCTTCCTTTGAATATAATTTTAGATTTAGAGTGAAATCAAGAGAAAAGCACTTTAGAAGCCTGGAAAGCTCTTGCAGTAGCAGCAGCAAAGGGGAGAGAGGTTGTGAGCGATCACAAGCAATTACATTAAGACAATTTTTGACAGCGCAGGTTGGGGAAGGACGGAGCAGGGGGAGCAGCCCCCGATATTGGTCCTCCCTTACCTTTTTCCTCTCTCCCACCCCTCCCTTCTTCTTTGATCCCTAAACTGGCACTCGAGCTGCAGCGGCGGGGCCGGGGGCGAGGCGGCTGGTGCAGCAGCCCGGCTCCAGCTCTCCGGCGCCCAGCGCGGCCGTAGCCCGCCGCAGTCCCGCTCCAAACTCGCGTCCCGGGGCAGCGCCGGGGCGGCC